>JARHVA010004955.1:492500-910000 GCA_037957365.1 Torreya grandis | reverse complement strand
CCCTCCACATTTCCACATGTTTTCATATTATAGTAGAGGCATATCACAAATGCATGAACTCCATAATTATATATTTTCATAGTTTATAAGTTGAAATAGGGGCATGTAATAAATCCATGACCTTAACACTTATAAATTTTCATAGTTTCCAAATTGTAGTGGGGGCATGTCATGAAGGCATGACTTCCACACTTACGCATTCTCATAGTTTCTAGATTGCAATAGGGGCATTTCATAAAAACATGACCTCTAGACATATACATTTACTCAATATTTATATATTTTAGTGAGGGAATGTAATAATAAAATGACTTCCATAATTACACAAACTCCAATTTAGTTCCATGATTTGGATATACACTTGGGTCAAAATATTATGCATTGCATTGATTTACATAAATCTAAAATAGCATTTTTCATATCTATGACACATAATCCAAATAAGATATATTAGAGGTGCATATTCCATGATGTTGCAGTAAAAATTATAAAACTTACCAATTATACTACTCTCTCAGATGCATAAATTACACCAAGATGTATTATTATTATTGATCTTTTTCTACTATAATAGTGGGCTCATTTTATAGGTTAAAGTGATTAAATAATTCAACCTCACTATATTTATATATTTAAGTGATTAAATAATCCAATATCACCAAATTTATAGGATGAGTTGATTAAATAACTCACCCTCACCTTATTATATATATTCACACTTGAGTTGTGTGATTGATATATAATGATCTCAATGACCATGTAACAACTCATCCTTATACCAGATTGGTGGCATAATACCTTCTGATATCCCTCTTCAAATCTTTAAGGTGTTATTTTAAACCTTATTTATATCTAATTCTTCATAATGGAATATATTTAGAAATTTAAAACATCAATAGGTAACATGGTTGCATTGACACATAGGTATACTAGTTCCTTATTCTCTTTCTTTTCAATTATTTAAATTATTTCAACTTTCAAATTCTATGCATTATTTTTTATTATAACATGATCTTGATTATAGGTCATACACTAGCAAAGCATTAAAAGTAGTCTAAAGTAAAGAAAATGTGTGTTATACATACATAGGTATGCATTTATTTCCTTTAACCTAGTAATTTAATTTTTATGCATTAATAGTTTAAAGGGGGGAAATGTAAATACTAAAAATAAATATTTATAGCATCTCAATCTTATACATTTGACAAATATCAATTAGGGATTTACCCTTTAGTTATATACATCCTTATTGTCAAAAGTCTTGCATTCTAAATCTCATTATTCATGCATTATTCTCTCTTATTCTAGTTCATATCATTATAATGACCCAAGTATATTATACTAAATAGAAATCTTAAAATCAAATAAACATTATTCATTGTCAATTTCAGATCTATACCAATTTTCTAGCCTTCTGGACACTACTAACTATAGAGGGACACTACCACTGACGATAGTTTTAAGATCATTATCTAGTGTATAATTTCTAAAACTCATCCAAATAAAAAAATAATCTAAACCCATGGGTTGGTATAATTATCTTATTGAACATTACCATGAGATATTTTTAAAAACCATGGTATAAATACAAGTCTAATCCTTCTCATTCCTCATCTAGAAAATACAAAGTAAGGACCAACTAAAATCTAAATTTATCACTACATAATCACTCTATTATAACTATCCTTACCTATTTTTATCTCAAGCATAGGATTATTCATATCATAGGTCTGATGCATTCAAATGAAATTCCATGATTGATATTTTTCAAATTATAATCTAGGTCACTATACACATCTTCATATAGTATATTTCACTCTTATACACACACTTTCCCACACATAAGGGAGAACTAAATAATTTTGAGTCTATCCTTCAAGTATTGTCTATGTAGGTAACACACACTAATAGAGGGTTTTTTAGAGTAGATTGACACCATGAGCCCACTAACCCATTTTTTATCAAATGTAATGTAAGGGTGAAGAGACAAGGTTTCATCAATCATCTAAGAGTGACAAATTTTATCCCAAATATAAATATATCATTATCAAGGTGATATAAAAACCATAATAGTGAAGTTATTCATATCCAAATCTATTCAATATTCCATATTAGACACCTAGATCAAAATTGAACACTAGTATCAATGGTAGTGTATAGATTTGATGGTAGTTTCAATGAACATAGAAATGTAATTTCAAAATTAAGAATATTGATCCATAATATTAATCCAACAAAATTTACACATGTTTCTAGTCCATATCTTTATATATAATAAACTAGCTAAGTACCTTTGTTTCTTATTTATTGCAAATAGTTATATTTTTACTATTTTTAGCAATCTCAATTTTATAAATTTAAAATATTGTTTATCTAATTTTTATATTGATTTTCATGCTATAGATTAGTTTATCACACTTGTGATATAACTAATTATATAATTGTAACCCTAACCCACACTTCTAAATTTAGGTTTAAACATGGTTATGACTTCTATTAGTGATAGATATGCAATTCGAGAAGAATATATAATATTTTCTTAGTGTGAAACAATGTATAGATGTATAAAAAATAACTTCCAAATCCTTTTTGAGTAAGACCTTTATTTCATTATATATGGATCCAATTGAATAATTCCTCATACCATTGACACAATAGGATTATGGGTTGATCCTAAGGATGGGTTTGAGTTTATAAAATATTTTTTTTGGGATCAGATTGATTCCAACTAGTGTGGGTCATTATCAATTGGTGATAAAGAGCATAACTATTAAAACTAAAGCATGTATAGGTGGAATGATCTAAATGTCTATACATGTTTCTATAGGATATTTATAATTTTTGAATAAACATTGAGGTCCATGTAGGTGTATAAAAATATAATAGAATGGTTATGTATGTAAGTATGTAAGGATGGAAAACTATGACCTTGTTAGAGTGATTAGGTCATGTGTGATAAATGTATATCATATTGTCACTAGAAAGTGTTGAATACCAAATCTTAGTATCTACAAATTTTCCCATTTTACTCTATTAATTTAATTTATAGAGTAAAAGGATAAAGTATACTTAAGTGTGTGTAACACAAATTTTATTTTGGGAGATGGGTCTAATGTATAGCTTTTCTCCATGAAAACTTAAAAGTAATTTTTATTCAATGTCTATGTGTGAAATATGAAATCTATAAATTTTAAGATAAAGGGTTAGAATACAATTATGTGTTGGTGAAAACCATTTTGTTTTCATGGCTTGTATTAGATTATGCTTCCTCATTAAAGAAATTGAGAGTTAGGGTGATCATTCCAAAAAATAATTTAGTTTTAGGATATTGAGTTTGGAAATCATATACACTAACCCTCATGAATTTGAATAAAATTACACAAAGTATTAACCCAAATGAATATGTACAAAAAATATAGAGATAACTATGCATCTAATTTCAACTCAAACTAAAACACTATGTAGGTAAAATGAGAGAACCAATTAGGTAATATTTTATCATAAGTGAATCAACCACTACAAATGGATTATAGATTAAAATGTAATGTTTCAGTCCATTTTGATTAAATTCACTCCATGTAAAAATAGCAAGTCATGATCACAAAGGAATGAACAATGTTCATGTTCCCATCATGTATGTAGGTTTGATAAGTGTGAAGTGGAATTACATCCATTTTAGATTTGAAAGAAACTCCATTTCTGTATGTATATGCATGAAACAATATCAAGCCCCCTGAATCTATATGATAAATTTGGGAACTTGTATTCTAAAAGTATATGAGTATGAAAATATGAAATTTTGTTCCTGTAGATTGTTTTGCATATTCCCACATATATGTTTTACTTTTTATTGATTTTATAATTGATATCATTTAACTAAAATAATTTGATATATGAACCACCTAAAACTATGAAACATGCTCTCTACTCAAATTTAGTATTCATGTAGGCTTATCTCTATAAGACAAACACATGATAAGTTACCCTTTTTGAAATGAGGGATGTATCATGTAAGACATACATATAAAAATAATAACTAATTTATCATTTCATGTGTAAATATAACATCATGTAATATCATTTGACCATGTGGATAATATTTCAACATAGTAATGTATGTAACAATCAAGGCATGTACCTAACATATGAAATGCAAGGCATGTATGTATCATGTATATATGGGTATGTCAATGAAGCATGTAGTCTATGTATTTATAAATAAAACTATACAATAATAGTGCATGATATAAATTTAAAAAAAAACTAAATTTCAATAAGTAAATTAAATGGAAGTGTTATTTGTCATATGTATAGGACAAGGGACATGATATGTCATAATAATCAAGGTGAAAGCCAAATACAGGATGACATAAAAATGTCACAAATAAAGGACATTAATGGATGTGTAATCAATAAATCCCAAGGTATAAACATAATAGTCATGTTTAAATTAATCTATAATGTAAATTAAAAATAACATCAATGAAGAATAAAATAAGAAACTAGTCTACACCATCCATATGTATCAATGTCATATCACAGTAAAATGGCATATCATGTGTCATTATGTGATAAATGAGTAACTACAAAGGCATGTGTAAGTAATATAGTTGGATCAACAAGGTAAAAAGGTCATATAAATATATATCCTATGATAGCTGAACATGTGGAACAAGATTCCCTTAGTATCAACATGACTACTAGGTAGAGGGAAAACCAACATCTTTATGTGCATGTGTAATCTAAATGTTCTACATAGCACTCAAATACCATGAAATTATTGTGTATTTAAGTAATATTACATATACCAATCATGTAATAAATAAAATATTTAAAATTTTAAATTATTATCACTCAAAATGTGTACCCTTGTGTGAATTATTCTTGTGTTTTATTATGCATAATTATTCTGCACCTAAAACCTTCACTTTTATGCTGGAGATTGATTCAGTGTCTCCTTATAAAAATGGTATCATCCCCCAAGGTGTGGTAATATTTCACTCCATGGGATGAACCTATGAGGTAGGCTATCTATTGAGCATTGCTTTTATTATTGAGACTTGGCATTGATGTTATCATTGATGTCAAAAGTTGTTCATGTGGAGACTTGAGAAGCTTTATGCATAGGATGACAAGTATTGTGCATGAAAGAGCATGGTGGCCTAGTAAAATGGATTCACAAAAGAATAATAGGATTTTATAGGACACTTTATCATGTTTATGAATCATTAGGGCTTTTATGAGAGCTTTAATGTGAGTCTATAGGGGTAAGACCTACAGACCTATCATGCAACTAGATTAGTTCTAGACCCTAACTAATGCAATAAGGTATCATTGGGTGAATATTTTGTCGATCAACATACTGATAAAAAAATAGGTCTGATCAGCCAAAGTAGGAACATAAGTCATCCAAATCTGTAGGTTTATCACATCAGAAGGGGACTGATCTCTCCTCTCATCAAGGGGAGGTTCCCTATAGATAGGGTATATATATATAGAAAATAGTACTCAAGGGTAGGACAAACCATCCATCTCTCTTTCTTTAGAGATGATGTGTGCAAATCAAAGTAAAAACTTAAGGAAAATGATAGAAAGCACACCTCTTCTTTCAAAATTACTATTTAGCAAGCCACAAGAATACTCCAGGTAGTAACAACAAAATGTAACAAAGAATGTAATAACCAGCAAATCAAGATGTAGCACAAAGTCTTCACCTAGATTTCTCAAGAGTAAGATACGAAGAACAATGGGGGCACAAAGTCATCCCAAGGTCCTTTACATAGGAAAAAGAAAATACAAACACACTAAAGGTACTTGTGGGGGCACAAAGTCATCCCACAGTTGGTCTTCAAGACACCTTCCTAACCACTTCTACTAGTTTTACTTGTTAGACCAAATGAACAAGAACGCTTCTAGGAAACAGACATACGAGCAATTCCCCAAATAACACAGGCTATTTCTAGCACAAAGTCTAAAAAGGTCACTTGCTTTATTATTCAAATGAAGAAAAAATGATTAAAAATCTGAGCTCAAAGTCTCAATAAATACCTTTCAATCTGGGTAGAGTTTTACCTTCTATGGAAGAAAAAATATCCTTATAACAATCAAAGAGATTAAAATATATAAAGGTTGAGAGAGGTTTGGCACATTTATCTCATGGAATAGCTCATGCTATGCATGTAATGCTTTGAATGTACTTTTGGTTCTACATTTTAACTCAACTGTCATCCCCTAGAATTGGACGATCCTCTTAGTTCCCTCTCTTGATTGCGATTGCACCATTGTTCACTTTGCCTTTATTCTCAAACAATTCATGTCTTTTAAAGACTTGAGAAATTTGCATCCACATTTCTAGGTTCAAGAGGTTTATTGGATCTGAACATTGTTTGACACTCCAGATCTTCCTTATGGTTTCTTCTGCTTTATAGTGATTAGGGATCTCTCACTTAAGTCTAAAAAAATCAATAGACGCTTCATTACCACCAATTTGGCATCCTCGAGTCTGTCGTCATTTGAAACATATCTCATGTGTGGATATTTCTAGTTCTTTTTTTCATCATTCCTCCTTTTTGGCTATTGAATCAGGCCCTTAAATTTCCTCCCTATTCTTTGGTCACTTTTCACTAAAAAATTGACATGTGGTAACATCTGCTTAGAAACAAGTGAGGACATGCAACAGTTTCCACTGCTATTAGAGGCTTTTAGAAACATTTTTTGAGTCTGGCAGAAGATGACACATGGCAGTCTCCACTATGCTTTAGCAGCCTTTGAAAACACTTGGGACTTATTTTAGATTCATGTAGATGATAACATGTGGCGGTCTCCACCACACTCTAAAAAATGCTTAGGAAAAGCTTATAAACTTGTTTTGAAAATCAAATGTAGACACATGTCACTCTCTACAGAGTTATAAATGAATAGGTGGTAGCTTCCACTTGTCTTTGGAGAGTCAAGTGGATGATGACACATGGCATGTTCCACTAAGCTTTGGTAGTTCACTCAGGGTCCACCATAGTCTTTATGAAAATGAGAAGCAAGAGGGAGAAATTATGGAGATTGACATTTTTCAGCTTCTACCAAACTTTTACAAGGGACATGTGGCATGTTTCATGACTTCTTTGAGAAATTTTTATTGATAGAGGCTTTGAAACGCATTAGAAATTCAAAATCAGACACATGTCACTCTCTATGGAGTTATAATAGAAAAGATGGTAGCTTCTGCTTGCCTCTTGAGAATCTTGTGGAGGATGACATGTGGCAGCTTCCACAGAGATTTTAGCTGCCTTTGAAAAGTCTTTAAGACTTATATTAGTTTCTCATGGAAGATGACACATGGCAGCTTCCACTACATTTGATGAGAGACATGTGGCAGGTTCCACTGCTTTGATACTGTGTCTCAATGGATAACACGTGGTAGCTTCTATGAGACCTTGAGATTTAGACAAAAACCCACATACAAAAAATACCCATGCATTGAAATTTAGAATTGTTGAAACTTCAAAGCTTTGAATGGAGACACTTGGAGGATTTTGATAAACCTTAGTAGGGACATGTGGCATCTTCTGTTGTGATTAGAAACAAAGTGCAATGGGGCTTGCAAATGACACTTGGTAGCATGCATGAGATTTTGTCAAGCTTTTGTCTCAGTCTATTTGTTTGCCTTGGTCACTTTTTGCCATGAGAATTCCCTTCACAAGGGCACTTGTGTCTTTGACTCTTGGGGCACTCCTTTGAACTTTGTCACTTGAGCTGACTGATTGAACCAACTTTGGTTCAACGATTCAATGGTTCATTTCCTTGTTTTGGCTAAGTCCTTTTGGTCTTCATTGAACCAAACGTGCTGAACTCATTGAACCTTGACGAAGCGCTCAACTCTTGCTGATGATGTTGAACCTTTGAACTTGTTGAACCCATTAAACCAATCCTAAAAATGACTAATTCTTTTGATTGAACCTCCTTGTAGAAGCCTTTGAACCTATTGAACCATTAGTCTTTTGACTAAAAAATCTTGAATAATTCCCAATTTTGAAAGCTTAGAACAATTTTTTGCAATGAGAAGAAATATTTTGGTCTTTGCAAGACCAAAATAACTTATATGTTGTCCTAAAAATCAGTGGCATTTTTTTGGGGACAACAGCTGGCTCTTGTTGGGGAACTTCCTTCAGATGAGAACTTGGAACAACTGACGGGAGTAGAAACTAGAATCTCCAGTGCCTTAAAGTGTGTCATTGGGCTATAGATTCATGCTACCCAAAAAGAAAGGTGACAAGAAAAAACACAAAAACAAATAGCACAAAGTAGAAAAGACTATACAAATATACATATGTACAGATAATTTCATCTGATACTTCAAGAGTTAAAGTGCTTCAGATGCTTCCCATTATGAGGCAGAGAAAAGGGTGTGCCATCTTGATATTTCAATAGAAAGCTATTTTAACCTTTGAGCTCATGGATAGTAAAAGGGCCTCTCCACAGGGAATCAAATTTTCCATGCATTCCCTTTGGTTCTCTTCTCTTGTCCCACAGTAGGACTTGATCTCCAACTTAGAAATCTCAGCTCTTTGCTTTCTAGTCAAAGAGTTTCTTCACTAGGATTTGATGGACTATGATTTAGTCTACCACTACAGTTCTCTGCTCTTCTAGCTCAACCAGGCACATAATTCTCTTATCAAGGGTGCTTTCATATGTTTGATCTTCAATTGGCTTGGCCAATTTTAATGCTGGCAATTCCAAGGTGATTGGTATCTCAGCGTTGATACCATAAAGAATTTGGAAAGGAGACATACCAATTGCCCTTTTGGGTGTAATTCTATCAGCCCACAAAGCATCAATCAATGTTTTGTGCCATGTTCTTTGGTTGTCATCAACCAGCTTCTTGATGATAGTCACCAGGTTCTTATTACTTGATTTAGCTTGTCCATTCCCTTGTGGAAAGTAATCAGATGAGTGGGAGAGTGTAATTACATAGTAGAAATAGAATTGAGTCATCTCTTGGGAAGTGAAACAAGCTCCATTATTAGTGATAATCTTAGTTGGGACCCCAAACTTGGAAATGATGTTCTCTTTCAAAAAATTGCAAACTACTTCTGAAGTAACATGCTTGGTTGGAATTGCTTCCACCCACTTGGTGAAGTAGTCTATGGTTGTGAGGACATAATCATGTCCAGTGCTTGAAGATGGGTTTATAGCACCAATAAAATCGAGGCCTCATTGCTAAAATGGTTCTTTTATGACTATTGGCTTGAGAGGTAGGGCAACTAACTTAGGTCTTCTAACAAACTACTAGCATAGTTCACATTTCCTTACCTACTTGTACACATCTTGAAAAAGAGTAGGCCAGTAATATCTAGCCTAAAGGATCTTATGGGCAGTCACAGGAGCAAAAAATGTCCTCCACAGGCTTGATTGTGGAAGGATCTCAAAAGTTGGCTTTGCTGCTCCTTGTCCACGCAGTGAAGGAACACTCCATCAAGGCCCCTCTTATACAGGCCATTGTCCCAAAGGACAAAATTTGTCACTTTCAACTTAATAGTCCTTCTCTCTTTAAAAGATAGGTGAGCTAGACATTCACCATAAGTAAGGAAGTGAGTAATACTTGAATACCACTCATCAGTGGTAGAGATGAAGAGGACTGTTGGCATTTCTGCTTCTTCTGATTTTTAATGCTATGTTCCTTCTGGCTTGTTGTCAGCAATTAATTGGTATAAGCCTTTTCCCTGAACCAAATTTGTTGGTTTGATGAGCAAATCAAACTCTTATATTTTTGCAACCTAATTTCCTCTTTTCATCCCAAACTCCTACTAAGTTAGTATGGATTTGACTGTTGTGTTAGGAACCAAGGTAGTAGTACGTGAATTCAAGATCTAGAAGTAGAAATGCTTTACCACCTTCACCACTACATAAGCATGCTTTTCCATATTTGAGTACTTTAGCTCATGACCTTTGAGAGGACAACTAATGAAGGAAATGGGGGACTCCATACCTTCTTTATTTTGTTGAACCAGAATCATTAAAAGCGTGTGTTCTAAAGCATAATTGTACATGGTGAACTCTTTGTTATAGTCTAGACAAACTAGAATTGGGGCGTGAGCAATGGCAGTCTTGATATCTTTAAACACTAACTTGCCTTCATTTGTCTAGCCAAAGGTGGGCTTTCCCTTCATCATGTTTACAATATGTCTAGTCTTCTCAGCAAACTCAGGGATGAACCTTCATAAGAAATTCACCTTTCCAAAGGAGTGAACAACAGTCTTACTTGTAGGCAAGGTGAGCTCTTGGATAAACCTGACTCTGTTTGGGTCAATTTTTATGCCTTCTTTAGACACAATGTGTCTAAGAAGTTTTCCCTTTGTTACTCCAAAAACTAACTTCTTGGGGTTCAAGGAAATGCCATTTTGACGGCAGTGTTCCAGCACTTATTGTAAGTGGCACACATGATCTGGGTGATGCTTAGAGAAAATGATCAAGTAATCAAGATAAACTATAATGAACTTGCCCATCTCATCCTTGAAAGTGAGGTCCATTACTTTTTGAAAGGTGGCACCAGCATTTATCAGGCCAAAAGGCATTCTCTTATAGGCAAAGGTGCCCCAAGGTGTGGTGAATGTAGTTTTATGTTGGTCTGCTTCAGCAAATTTAACCTATTTGTATCCTGAGAAATCATCTAGCATTGATAACATCTCTAAACCAGTCACTATCTGAAGCACTTGATCCATGATTGGCAAAGGATAGTTATCCTTTAAGGATGACTGATTCAAATTCCTAAAATCTACACAAAGGCAAATTTTGCCATTCTTCTTCCTCATAGGCTCTATGTTTGCAATCCATGTGGAATGATGGATTGGGAAAATGATCCTAGCATTTAACATCTTTTGTATCTCAGACAGAATAGTACCAAACATCTTTGGATTGTAGTGCCTAGGTTTTTGCTTGTAAGGCGCTGAGTTAGCCTTCAGAGGGATGTCATGTCAGATATCATCAAGCTTGAGTGACTTTAGGTCATCATAATAGTATGCTAAAACATCCATGTACTACTTGAGCAGAGAAGTGAACTTGAATCTTTCCTCAGGAGTGCTACACTTCACAATGTTCACCATCTTGGGGTCTTCCTTGCCTAGATTTACTTGATCAAACCCCTGAGAGGAGCTTGCCTCTGTTTGCTGCTATTTGATGAATCTATCATGATTATCAAATAGTTTCTCAAGAGAGACTAGGCCTTTGGGGATCTTGTTCCCTTTAAGTTGCATGAACTCTCCATATGTGCTCGAACTTGATTTAGGGGTCAGTTCAGGCTCTTGAGGTTCACTGCCTTCAAAATAAAACTATTTAAAACTATCCTTTTACTCCAAGAAGGCAATGATTTGGTTGTCATTGTTGAACACCTACCAATGACTGGCATTATCAGATACACTTGGTTGAGAGACTAGTTTAATAGTGTACCTATCTCCTTTGAAGTCTGTGTGGATAACCAAAAGAGTGCTTGAGATAGCCAAAACATCAGCTCTATCATTAAATTTCCTGGAGACTATAGAGATGCTAAAAACATCAAAGTTTTCAATTTGGTCCCATACTAGATTGTGGTAATGGTGCAATCTCTCATTTTTGATTTGACACAAGTTTCTTACCTATCAAACCACTAGTTCAGCATCTCCTTTAGCATGAAGAAGTTTGATACCTTTGTCTTGAGTATCCTTTAATCCAAGCAATAGGGATTCATAATCAGATGTGTTATTAGTGTTGCTGAATTGCAACTTGTAGGATGAAGGAAAAATATCTCCTTGTAAAGATATCAACACAACCCTAGCTCTTGAATTGGTAGAGGAATAACTACCATCGAATTCAAGGATCTATACCTCATTAGACACTGATTTTCCTTTGGATTCTTCCTTATTTGGAGGTGGACATTCTTCCATAGTTCTAGCTGAAATAACCTTCAGGTCATCACCTTTGAGAGCTTCAACAGGCGTTTCATGAACTTCTTCAGTGGATAGAAAGTAGTTACCCATGCCTGAAGATTCAAATAAAATTTGAGCTTCAAGTGCTAGTGATTGAGTGACCACATATTTTGTTTCCTTTTTAGGAAGCAATCTTTTCATGACACCTTTGACTAGGATTCATGCCTCAGACAAGCCGATATTTAATTCACCATCAACATCTTTGTAGAAATCTAGCCAAAAAGGATGCCATAAGATGCTGGGACGTTAGCCACCAAGACAGTCATCTTGATTATTTTATGTGGGAACACTGCAAATGCAAATTGGGCATCCTTAATTTGCCCTAACAATAGTACTTGCTTGTTTTCCATGGACAAACATCTACCAAATGTCTTGGTTAGTGTAAGGCAAAGGGATTCAGCCACTTTAGCAGGCATGACATTGTCTGAAGCTCTAGAATCAATGATACAATTGTTCAGCTGATATCCACTTATTAATAGGGATACATAGAAAGGCTCTATTTTCTTAAGAGTACCAGGAGGAGCAATGATAAGATTTTTTGGGATAGACATGTTCCTTGGGGGATCATGAGTTACTTTCTTAGCTTCTTGTCTTGCTGGGATGTTTTGGTTCTTCACACATTGAACTAATTTATCCAACTAATCAAGGTTGGACTGTAGGAATTCAAATTCAGACATTTGAACTTTGGCTTTCTTTATATGATCAATAATGTCAAATGTCTAAAATAAGCTAGGAATAAAGGATGGGAGCTCATTTTTTTGATTCTTAGTAGAAGGAGAATTCGACTTTAGATTTGAAGTAGAAGGTGTAGGGGTATTTGGTGTACTTACCTTTTTTGTAGTCATCAAATCTTTTGGCTGGATGGGTAGAGTACTTCCACACTTAGCAATTGAGATTACTGGTTGAGGTCACTCCTCCATCTTCTCTTTATCAGATTTCTAAGATGATTGATTCTTAGACTAGGTGAACATAGCATATGATCCCTCTGTTGCATTACCTTCACTTTTAGATTCATCTTGATATTTTAGGAAACCAATGTTGGAGTCATTAGCTAATTCTTCTTCTTCCTCAGTGAAGAGATTAGCATCATCTTCAAGGTTCAACTCAAGCTGGAATGAGAAACCTAAGTCAACTTTAAGATACCCAACCATTGAGTTGGTTAGAGGAGCTTTAATGGCAAGGTTCCTCTATGGGGGAGGAAGATGAATAGACTACCCTTGACCACTGGTAGCATTGGCTTAGTATGTCTAATTCTAGAACATCCTCCTTGGGATATCTCTATAAGTAGGAGTGGATGACATCCCTTAGGCCATTTGTCTCTTGAGAGCTAACAATTCATTTTCTAGCTTCTGCACCATGGGATCAATAGTGGCTATAGATGAGTAATTAAAAGATGAAGAAGATTTACCTCTTTTTTGATCTCTCCTTATCTTCCCAGCCAAGATAAGGTCATCTTCTACCTCAGTAGCCAACTCTTGAGCTTCAGCAAGGTCTATCTGGCTAGCACATCTTAATAGAAAACTCACTTTAGGTAGTTGTGAGTTGATGAAGAAACACTTGAGGTTTTCAGGGGTCGACTAAGTGATTACAGGGATCCTGTTCCTCAACTTATCAAATTTGGCAATGAAATCCCTCATTGGTTCATGAGGTTCTTTTTCATTTGTGTGAGCTAGGCCAAAAGGGCATTTGCATCTTTTGTAGGTTTGAATCTAGCTTTGAACATGGCTTTGAGTGTGTCCCAATCAGTCACTGATCTAGCCTGTAGATGGTAGAACCAATCTCCAGTAGTACCTTGCAACATCTCCACAAATAGTCTGACTGCCATGTCCTAAAATTCCATGTCTATCACACTGTAGGGTATGCTAAAGGCTACAATGTGTTCATCAAGGTGAACCTTTCTATCACTGAAGAATTTGGGTAAATTCTTTCTTGAACAATGTGGAAGCTCATGCAGGGGTGGAGTAAGATTGAGTGGGCCAAAAGAGTTACCCCAGGGGCCTTGAACTACCATGAGTGGATTATTGAAAGCAGGGATAACAAGGTGTATAGGCAAAGTTATGATAATAGTAGATGTTGATGATTTAAAATTTCACTTGATTCTAATCAACAACAATAAGAAGTTTCAAGATGTGGGACTTGCATCTTGAAATAACCTCCAAATTTTAGAGAAGCTAGCTCTTCTTTAAATCAAGTGAATACTGGGAAGAAGGGATAGGAATTTAAATCAAAAACACAATGCAAGAAAGAAAATCTAATCTATGGTGATGCGCCTGAATGTAACTCGACCTTAATCTTGAGCACATTGAAACTATATGTAGGATTCATTTACATTTAAGGCAAACAAGTGCATGATCAATGTAAAAGATTGAAACAATAGAAATAGAGGCTCACATCATAAACTGCTTTTGCTAAGATATAGAAAATGTCAACAAAGGCATAGGGTTCAATCTTCTTATTTGAAATTTCCAATCACATAAGAGGCACATAAACATGTATAGTTATGTAAACCTTCCAACTCAAGAAAATGAGACAAAAGTAAATGACATTCCTAATCTTAGCTATAGAAAATCTATAGTCTAGACTACTTTTGCAAATGACACAGATAATACCAACAAAGGCATAAGGTTCAATCTTCTTATTTGAATTTTCCAATCGCATAAGAGGTGTAGAAACACATACAATTATGTAAACCTTCCAACTTAAGAAAATGAGACAAAAGAAAATGATATTACTTAGCCACAGCTCTAGAAAGTCTAAACTTGTTACAATAATTGTCTCTGATAATGGATGATGATTGATTCCTCTTTGGTGATCTCTACACCCTTATTTATAGCCTTGAATCCACTCTAGATTGTCTATTTGTTCCCAATCTAACAGCCCAAATCAAATCTTCCCTAATTGATCATGTCTAACAGAAGATATCTTATAAATTCTAGAATGCTTTGTCTTCTGGCAGTTCATTGGCTGAAATAGATTGTAGGATGCTCCCTTCTCTTGAATTCTAGGTGACACTTAGCCAATTTCCTCTTATTATTTTAGAAAACACTAAAGGATGACACTTGTCATGTTCTATATCACTTATTGAATACACATGACACTTTCTGTGTAACTTATACTCTTTTGTGTTTTTGCTCAGCCATGTTCCGCCTTTGACACTTATCATTATCTGCTTTCTCCAAACTCCAATAGCTTAAAAGATAATAAGATTCATGGCATTTATTTTAAAAGGAACATCGAGATAGGTGTCAATCTCTACTTCTTCATTAAAAGACACATAGCAATCTCTGCTTCTCTTCCCTGGGTTACATGGTGATCTCTGTTGCTTGTAGTTGCCCTTTTAGAAACCTATGGAAGATGACATGTGGTGGTCTTTGCTACTTGTATTTATACCATAGAAACAATTTGGGTCTCGTTTAACATTTACATGGATAGCGACACTTGGCAGCTTTTGCTCACTTAAGAAATAAAACTTGGGACCCACCACAGTCTTTACTATATCAGTGAAGCAAAGATGAAGATAATTTAGACCGCAACACATGGTGGCTTCCACTTTCTTTTGCTGGAGTACGTGGCAACTTTCATCACTTTTAGAAAAGAGAAATTGCAACCTTTTTCGACTACCACTTAGCACTTTCTGCTTGATCTTGATACTTAACTTTTGAAACCTTTCACTAAAAGAGATGAAATGTGGGTGTCGATATGAAACCACGGATGATGACACTTGGTGCATTCCATTGAGCCGCTATGAGACATGTGGCACATTTTGACCAACTCAAAAAACATATAGAAGGTGATTCAGATGATGACACTTGTTAGTTTCCACTGAGAAGGATGCCTCAGCTAATGACACTTATCAATTTCTACTTTTCCCCAACACTTAGATAAAAATGAATCAAAAGAGAAATAGAGCCTATGCTCTATTTCAACACTCTGCCATCTCAGACCACAGTATGCGAAGGAAAAATTTTGTGATTCATGACTAAAAAATAGAATGCAACATAGAGTAAATTTTTACTCTATAGTTACTGGTGACCTCGAGGACTTTTGGGCCTACTCAAAAAAAACCCACGACTCCTGCATGATCCAAAATTCAAAATTACAACTTCAATAATGTTGTTTGGTAGGAGGACCACTCTTCATCAAATAACCCTTGCTTATTTTTTAATTCATTGAAGGCTAAACCAAGGTTAATGATATCCTTGTGTGAAAAGTTTTATAGAATTTGAACAGTAGTCTTTAATTTGAATTTGAGCTGGGAAACAAGAACCAAGACAACTTCTATTTTAGGGACTGATGAATCATCCTTGAGATCCTAGAAAACTATTTGATCATTTTATTTGGCCAATAGTAATGGTTCAATTTCTTCTACCATCAACATGGTGTTGTCATCAGGAAATAGAGAAGGAAGACCTGATTGTACTAGATCTTCAACATGCTACTTCATTTCATTGATTCCTTCCTTCATGACATCTAGAAGCTCCTTACAACTGTTGGCTATGTAATTACAACTAAGAACCTCATTTACTCACTTGGTAGTGACTATTCTATCATTGATTCTTTCCACTAATAGTGTTGCATCTGTTGCATCATACAACTTTTATAGCAATGTGTTTGAGTCCATTACTCTTTCAGATACTGTATCCAGAGTATTTACAACTAAACTCTCCACCTTTTTACACAATTCCTATGCATTTAGTAGGAAGGTGAGAGAAGGTCTGAGTTGATTAGTCTCTGAAGAGATTCTCTTCCACATGGATTCATATAGCTCCCTTACCAGACTTAATACTATGACACTCTTTGGCCTGTTGGCCAGCTCTAGTGTCAATTGTGCTACTCTCTATTACTCTGAGTGAAATTGGGCTATTATGATCACAACATTATTCTATTCAACCAGTAGCTTTTGTTGCAATTGGGTAACCTACAATAGGTGCTCCTCACTCTTTTCTTGCAACACTACTTTTTTGCACCTAAGGGTCATCACCTCATCCTCTACCTATGTGAGCCCTACTTTTAAAGAATCATTTTGGGCCTAAACTACCCAGTGAATCTAAGTAGAAATAGTATTTTTCAACTATTTATTCATATTCTCTATTACATTGTTTTTATTATTGATCTCTGAGGTCAAACTGTTATAGTTTGCCTTTTCCTTGGCTAGCTCAGCTTCCATCTTCTGTAACCTTCTTGATATCTTCAAGTAGTCTTCAGTAACCATAGAAGTGAATTTAGTCAGTAGCTCAATTTTGTCTTATGGCCTGAAGAGTGACATGTCAATGGCTACTGCATTCATCATGTAATCCTCTGGCTGCATTTGCTCAGCTAACTTTATTACATTTGGTGACAAATGAGTCACCGTCAATTGCTGCTGGATGGGGTCAAATTATGATAGCAAATGGGGTGTAGCCAAAGATTTATTCTCCTTAATCTTCTTCTTCTCTCTTCAAGCTTCCCTTTCCTTCTTAGTAGCATCTACTTGGGTCTGGAAGGTGGAAGGAGAGGCAATGTGCCCACCCGCAAAAGGATGTCCTTGTGGTAGACCATATTAAATAGCTAGTTGTTGGTTATGGGCAATCTAAGGGAAATGTTTCTTGGGAATACAAGGGGAGAAATGAGGTAATGTTAAAGCTGGAGGTGACATGGATGGGATGAAGTGAGAAATGGGGATGGTAGAAGTGACAGGGGAAGAAATAGACTACAAAATAGAGGGAGGAATAGTACTTACTTGAGGAACAATTTTAGCACCCTATAATTGGTGCTATGAGGTGTCTATCTCTTCCTCTGAAGTGAATTGAAACTACACCCTCTTTCATTTCTTGGGTGTCTCTTCTTCTTGTTGCATCCTTTTTCCTTCCATATCTACTTCTTGTGGAGAACTGGGAATATTTACAACTGGGGCCGATGGGGAAGCTTGTGATGATGACGGCATCACACTTTTTTGCATTTCTATGGTGCTGAGAGATTGGGGCTAGACTAATACAGTTGCTATAGATGCAGTTTGCTCTGAGGCTTGTTATTCTTGGCTTAACCCAGCCCTAACTTCCTACTCTTCACCTGGTAAATTACTTGTCTCTAGGCTAGATGCAGGGGAGAGATGACACTCATCCCATAGTTCTTCACATCTTTCATCTGTGTCTACATTACTGAAAGAATGGGTTGTTTGACAAATTTATTGCCTATACTTCCAATAGGTCTCTATCTTCTTAGTATCCCAATCTTTATTCTTTAAAGCTCTCTTTAAGCTAGAAGTCATTCTGACTTTAGGATCATAATCTCTCTGCTTAACATAGAATGTCTCCCATGGCCTATTCTATGGAAGTGGCAAGTTTGTTAACTCAACATAAAATCAAGGATTGTCTTCCCTAAGATTTTTCTTGGTTTCCCACAAAGGGTGACCCTCATGTGCAATTTTGATTTTGACTCTGTTAGTTTGTATCTAGGAGGCTATGAAATCATTTGGGTCATAAATCCATTTGTCTTCTACTAGAAGGAAACCCAGAAAGGCTAGCTTTCTAAGCAAAACAACTTCAGCATCTCTGGTTTCCAAAACCATGCCATTGGTCATCCATGGTAAATTATACATTTTTCTTTTCCTCTTTCTCTAGCCAAATTCATTGTCAATTATGGATACCTATCTGGTGACCTCTAGGAATGCTAACCTAAGAGTCAAGATTTTAGGTAGCAATATCGGTTCCCCACAAAAACCATGGACTTTTATAATGATATGGTGGGATCCAAAATATAAATTACAAGGAATTGGGCAACTAGCTAGAAGATTTGAAACACTGGGGAATAATCTATTCATAATTAGTCTGGGATTGAGATGGCAAAAAGCAAGAGTGACAAATAATTCCTAGAACTCATATGGGTCACTAGTCTTTGACAAAATGTGTGTCCATGAAAACATAGGAATGGTCCTTTGGAGATCAAAATCTAGGTCATACATATCAAGATACATATGTTGGGCAAAGAGTTTAGAGTTCTGAAAAAGCATGAGGTGGAACAAACAGAAAGAATACCTGAACACTCCCTTTGATCTAAAATGGGCCAATTATTCTACCATCGAGAAAGCAATTTGTTTCAAAAAGTTGAGTCGATACTCTTGGGTTTTGTAAATGGTCTTTAGCCTAAAAAGGATAGCCATTTGTTCTACATACGCTGCCATATCACCTTTCATGCCAAAGATGAGAGACATCATAGACAATGCATCTTGGCTAGCCTGTGTGAATTGAGCTCTTGGTGCAGGGAGTGTGGGTACTGTAGTGTCATCATCACCCAATTGTAACTCAGATCTCAAGAACCTTGTTTGAGTGTTGATATTTTCCCACGTTCTTTGCATTTTGGAAATAGTGGGAAATGTAGTTGTACTATCATGATGCAGGGCTAACATATCCCTGATAGCTTGTGGTGTGATTTGCACCATGAATGGGCCTCATTAAATGATGCCTGAAGGTGCATAGACCAAGTCTGAACATAATTTGACCAAGTCAGGGCATGAATGCATAGTTGGGACAATGAACTGAGCTAGTTGTGAGGTCCAAATTCTCATGGAAAATGTTTCAAATTACCCTATTCTAGCTCTCTGTAGACACTTTTGATGTTCCCCTTCTCTAATATTTTTACTACTGGCTTTCTTAAGAATTGGATCCATGATGCCATCCACATAATCCTTTATTTTCACTGAATTGCTTGCTGGACTAGCTTTAGGAAACCTGGTCCTTGGATAGTTCTTCAATGGTTGTGTGGGAGCTGAAGCATACGATTTACTTGCAAGAAACTTATTGAGGGATTCATATATTCCCACTCATTGCTGTGAATATTGTGCCCCCTCCATCTTTATATCTTCTCTATGGTAACTTGTATGAATTCTCACAAAATAAAGACACTTTCACTGAAGTAAGTCTACTAAGCACTAAAAATATAAGTAGCAAGATATTTTCATAGATGTAGGAATGTTTGAGAACTTGTACGTTTTTAACTCTTGTCAAGAGGTATTTATTGACCTATCAAGTCTCGAAATGGCATTAAACTTAGATAACCATTAGCAGATCCTACTCAATCTTTATAGAATAGTGAGATAGACATGTTATGCAAGTGGTAGTGCAAGGTACCTTGGGGATTTCTAAAGATTTGGGAGATATTCAATGCATTAGAGAATTTTTGAAAAATTTGAAAACTCTGAGCTATTGACTACATGTTTAAAGAATACTTATTTAAAAGAAAAGTGGGAAAATAAATATGGGAAAACAAAGTAGGAAAAAAAAACAATACGGAAAGGGGAAACTACCTAACTACATTAATGAAGCATCTTTATCTCCCTCCTAGATGAAAAGCAAAATTTCTAAATTCTCTTTCACAACAAGCCAGCTTATGTTGCCATACAAGTGATCAAATTGGGTATGGCTTTGGTGAATTGCCCTCGATGTATGCCTCCTTGATTTTCCTGCATTCAAGTGAGTCTGAGTCAAGCATGCTTCCAACATATATAGACTCTTCTTGTTCTTGGAAGCTCATTGAATATTTTCTCTTGATATTGGCATGTCTTACCAAGAAATCAATTAATGACTTAATTACTTCTACTTCAAACTTTGGTTCTACTACATGATCATCCTCCTTAATAATTTCAAAATTACTAATATCTTGAAAGGATAATTCTAAAGGTTTGCAATGATTTTGCACATGTAATTGAGGCTCAATGATGTTCTGCTTATCTGTAACTGGTTTACAGCTATCTTGACAAATGGTATAACCAGACTCAATGATTTCAAACAAATCATTTAAATCATGGTCCAAGAATTGTCCATGCTCCTCCTCATCATCTTGCAAAGTAAGAAGAAAGTCAGAGATTATTTCTTCTTCATCAAGGGTCAAAATATATGCTTTTGATTTCTCACTAGGAATCTGGAATTCATAAAAGACCCGAGGATTAATAGAAGAGGTATCTTTTGACTTTTCTTCCTCTAGAACATTTAGAATTCTATGATCTTCATCAAGTATAACATAAGTGCCCAGACCAATGGAGTTGTAATTTCCATATGGTCCACTTTGCATCATAGCTAATAAATGATCATTTTCTTCTTCTTGGTTATACCCAGTCCATTCACCTAGCTCTTCGACAAAGACCCTCTCTTCTTTATTCATCACAGCATGGGTTGCCTCTAACTTTTTAGTTGGCTCATTAGTGATGTGATCCTTATATAATGGCTTAGACAATATCTTCATCTTTGAGCCATATTTGGTTCTTAAGATGAGATGAGACCAATCAAGGGACATATATCCCCCTATTTTGGCTGTAAAGTCTCTTGACAAACATAAGCCAAAAACAAGAGGCATATCTATCACTACTACATCCTGATTCACAATTATATTGGGACAAGCATATAATTGTAATTAGAGTTGTTTGATTATCCATATGGTTTGTACTACTTTTCCATCTAGCTGTATGACTCCTTTAGTGAGTGGTTCATACTTAATTCCTAAGGCATCAGCTATCTGCTTGGGCATTACTATGGTACTAGGCCCTAAATCAATCATTGTATTATGCAGTAGTTTCTTGCCAACTATTAAAGTTAAATAGAAGGGATTTGGTTTGGATTTGCTTACCTCTGTTGTATTATTTACTAGGGTTGTTGTTTACATATGGACTGTATCTTTGAGCTTTTCTTTTCTGGCAGTTCTTTCTTTGGTAACAATACCTTTGGGCACTGCTTGGCCTTATAGAGCTTCTTGTAGTAGTGTCTTCTATTTAATAATATCCAATATATCCCATATTGATACTTGTGTTGGAGTCTTTTTCAATTGATCGACCACATTTATTAGTCCAAGATTATGAGCTTTTTAAAAATAGGGATATCTTATTTTTTCTTGAATTTGGGCTGGAGTCCCTTGATTTTGCACCAGCTGAGGCACTTCTTGTCTGACATCAATGTTTCTTTGTCCTTGAAATGGAGGATTCTCCATGACTTGAATATTTACAATCTCAGGCTATTCCAC
Organism: Torreya grandis; assembly: GCA_037957365.1. Lineage (NCBI taxonomy): Eukaryota > Viridiplantae > Streptophyta > Pinopsida > Cupressales > Taxaceae > Torreya > Torreya grandis. Next base: position 888,059 of record JARHVA010004955.1, on the reverse strand, counting down.
CATCCTTCTCTTTGATCTGGTGTAATAATAAGACTGCACCACCAATTTTTTGGAGGTAAATGCTTCATTCAAGAAAATTGATTCTTCATCTTCAACCCATGAGAATAAAGCATGTTCTAGGGATATTTATTCCTCTTGTTGCAAGGACATACCTTGTATCTGAGCCACTAGGACTAAATTTTGCATACCAAGAGATTGGTAGGCCTGATTGTCACTGGAACTTACAAACTGACCATCCATTCTTCTTTGCTCTACCACCTTTTGTTATAGATTACCCATAGGACAATCTATATGTGCATGAGCATTGTTTCAAGGGAAACACTAGGCATTAGTGATATCTACATAGTTATTTTGCCTTGAAACAATATCCTTATTTGAATTGGGAGGAATAGTCTGTGAGGGTGTGGGGACTGCAACCAATTAGTTTGCTGGCTGATGGTTAATTTGTCTTGGAGGACCTTGATATTGGTTTGACTGAGATGAAAATCTATTTCCTTGATAGCCTTGATATGGAGGCTTAGAGAAAGTATTTTGATGTCTTTTTAGATTGATCAGTTCACTAGAAAATGTCCTTAGGATATTTTTGATATCATCCAGCTCAGATGACTAAGTGGGGATAATTTCTTTAGCAGATGGTTGAGGGTAAGTGTACATAGACACAGGTGGGCTTACAAATTTAGGAACTTCTTGAGGTAATGACAAGGAAATTTCTAAGAACATGGACATGGGAGGCCTTGGAGGTAACTTTCTAGCATCTATTAAATTGTTCTCAACTCTGACCGCATATTCATAAGCCTCTGGCAAAGTGTGTCCTCCAAGTGACTGAATCATAATAGATATATCTAAATTCAAATCCTTAAGATAAGACACTATGGCCATACCTAGTAATGGTCTAGCTGTAATAGGGATTCTATCCCAAGTCTTTTGAAATCTAGAATTGAAGTCAGTCATGGCTTCTTGTGGTCCCCTTTGAATGGTGATTAACTACTATAACAAAGAAGACTTATCACCCTTCTTTGTAAATCTCTCAAAGAAAATATATATGAGCTGATCCCATGTAGATATGGTATTTGGGGTCAAATACCAATACCATTCTAAAGCTTTTCCTTTAAAAGAAGCTGATAATAATCTTATGGCCACATTTTGCTATGTGACAACATGTATAGTACAGACATTTGATACATCTTGAAGATGTTCCTCAGGTGTTTTAGAGTCTTACCCACTAAATTTAGGTATAGCTTTTAGGGCATTCACTAGGATATGATCCCAAATGGTTGGTGGTGTTGGGAGGACTAATGGACTACTAGTGTTCCAACTCACATAATTTCTTGGGGGTATAGGGGCTCCCATATTTGCTCTAGGTATTGGTACAAATTGGCTAGCTCTTCTTCTTAGACTTGTTACCAAAGGTGGAAAAAGAATACCTAGATTTATAATAGATTGTGATCTGGTGACTGGTCCACAACTATGATTTCTCATAGCTCTTTGGTTCATACAACCTTGAAAGAAAATTCAAGATTGGTCCCATCAGGCATGCCAAAAATTATTGATGATTTAAAATTGCACTTGATTCTAATCAATAATAATGGGAAGTTTCAAGATGTGGGACTTGCATCTTGAAACAACCTCCAAATTTTAGAGAAGCTAGCTCTTCTTTAAATCAAGTGAATACTGGGAAGAAGGGATAGGAATTTAAATCAAAAACACAATGCAAGAAAGAAAATCTAATCTATGGTGATGCGCCTGAATGTAACTCGACCTTAATCTTGAGCACATTGAAACTATATGTAGGATTCATTTACATTTAAGGCAAACAAGTGCATGATCAATGTAAAAGATTGAAACAATAGAAACAGAGGCTCACAACATATACTTCTTTTACTAAGACATAAAAAATTTCAACAAAGGCATGTTCAATCTTCTTATTTGAATTTTCCAATCACGTAAGAGGTGCAGAAACACATACAGTTATGTAAAAGTAAATGAGACACAGATAATGAGACAAAAGCAAGTGATATTACTTAGCCATAGTTGTAGAAAGTCTAAACTTGTTACAATAATTCTCTCTTAGAATTCTCTCTGATAATGGATGATGATTGATTCCTCTGCGTTGATCTCTACACCCTTATTTATAGCTTCAGATCCACTCTAGATTGTCTACTTGTTCCCAATCTAATAGCCTAAATCAAATCTTCCCTAACTGATCGTGTCTAACAAAATATATCTTATAAATTCTGTAATGCTTCATCTTCTAGTAGTTCATTAGCCAAAACAGATTACAAGACACTCCCTTCTCTTGACTGCTAGGTGACACTTAGCCAATTTCCTCTTATTACTTTATCAAACACTAGAGGATGACACTTGTCATGTTTTGTAGCACCTATTGAAGACACACGACACTTTCTGCATAACTTATACTCTTTTGTGTCTTTAATCAGCCATGTTCCACCTTTGACACTTGTTGCTATCCACTTTCTCCACACTCCAATAGCTTAAAAGATAATAAGATTCACAACATTTCTTTTAAAAGGAACACCAGGATAGGTGTCAATCTTTGCTTCTTCATTAAAATACACATGGCAATCTCTACTTCTGTTACCTAGGTTACGTGGTGATCTCCGCTACTTGTAGTTGCCTTTTTAGAAACCTATAGAAGATGACACGTGGTGGTCTCCACTAATTTTATTTATACCATAGAAATAATTGGGGTCTCATTTCACATTTACACAGACAATGACACTTGGTGGCTTCTACTCACTTAGGAAACAAAACTTGGGACCCACCACAGTCTTTGCTATATCAATGAAGCAATGATGAAGATAATTTAGACTGCAACATGTGGTGGCTTTTGCTTTCTTTTGCTAGAGTATGTGGCAGCTTCTGTCACTTTTAGAAAAGTGAAACTGGGACCTTCTATGACTACCACTTGGTGCTTTTCACTTGATCTTGATACTTATCTTTTGAAACCTTTCACTAAAAGAGATGAAATGCAGGTGCCAATATGAAACTATGAGTGACAACACTTAGCACATTCTGCTGAGCTACTATGAGACACGTGGCACATTCTGACCAACTCATAGAACATATAGAAGGTGCCTCAGATGATGACACTTGGTAGTTTCCACTAAGAAGGATGCCTCAGACAATGACACTTGTTAGTTTTTGCTTTTCCCTAACACTTAGATAAAAATGAATCAAAAGAGAAATAGAGCCTGTGCTCTATTTCAACACTCTGCCATCTCAGACCACAGTATGCAAAGGAGAAATTTCATGATGCACGATTGAAAAATAGAATGCAACGTAGAGTAAATTTTTACTCTATAGTAGAAAAAGCTACTCTGCCTTGTGTTGATGACTTGGTGTTGGTAGGAGGAAGACTCCTAGTTCATTGAAGGTGGGGTTGTGGAGGAAACAACTCAAAATTGCTCTGCTACACCAACTCAAAAAAAGGGTCAACAACACCTTGGGATTTTTGGCTTCTGGTATAGTGTGAAGTTGCTAGATTGTAGAACAAAAAAATAGGAAATAATTGGTCCTGCTTTAGCTTGAAACTTGAGGCTTCAAACTGCATGCTCTATCCCCAACGAAGTCACCAAAAATTGTTGGGTGAATATTTTGTCGATCAGTGTACTGATAAACAAAATAGGTCTGATCAGCCAAAGTAGGAAGATTAGTCATCCAAATGTGTAGGTTTATCACATCAGAAGGGGACTGATCTCTCCTCTCATCAAGGTGAGGTTCCTTATATATATATATAAATAGAAAATAATACTCAAGGGTAGGACAAACCATCCATCTCTCTTTCTTTAGAGATGATGTGTGTGGATCAAAGGAGAAACTTAAGGAAAATGATAGAAAACACTCCTCTTCTTTTAGAAGTACTATTCAGCAAGCCACAAGAATACTCCAGGTAGTAACAACAAAATGTAACAAAGAATGTAATAACCAACAAATCGAGATGTAGCACAAAGTCTTCACCTGGATTGCTCAAGAGTAAGATACAAAGAACAATGGGGGCACAAAGTCATCCCAAGGTCCTTTACACAAGAAAAATAAAATACAAAGACACTGAAGGTACTTGTGGGGGCACAAAGTCATCCCATAGTTAGTCTTCAGGACACCTTCCTAACTAATTCTACTAGTTCTACTTGTTAGATCAAATGAACAAGAACGCTTCTAGGAAATAGACATACAAACAATTCCCCAAATAACATAGGCTACTTTGAGCATAAAGTCTAAAAAGGTCACTTGATTTCTTATTCAAATGAAGAAAAAATGATTAAAAATATGAGCTCAAAGTCTTAGTAAATGCCTTTCAATTTGGGCAGAGTTTTTACTTCTATGGTAGAAAAAATATCCTTATAACAATTAAAGAGATTACAATATAGAGAGGTCAAGAGAGGTTTGGCATGTTTATCCCATGGAACAGCTCATGATGTGCATGTAATGCTTTGAATGTAATTTTAGTTCTACATTTTAACTTGACTGTCATCCCTTAGAACTAGACAATCCTCTTAGTTCCCTCTCTTGATTGCACCATTGTTCACTTTGCCTTTATTCCCAGACATGTCATGTCTTTTAAATACTCGAGAAATCCATATCCACATGTCTTGGTTCAAGAGGTCTATCGGATCTAAACACTATGTTGACACTCCAGATCTTCCATATGGTTTCTTTTACTTCATAGTGATTAAAGCTCTCACACTTAAGTCTGCAAAAATCAATAGACACTTCATTGCCACCAATTTGGCATCCTTAAGTCTACCATCATTTGAAACATATCTCATGCATGGATATTTTTAGTTCTTTTCTTCATCGTTCCTCCTTTTTTGTCTATTGAATTGGGCCCTTAAATTGCCTCCCTATTCTTTGGTCACTTTCCATTGAAAAATTGACATGTGGTAGCATCCACTTAGAAACAAGTGAGGACCCACGGTAGTTTTCGCTACTATTAGAGGCTTTTAGAAACATTTTTTATGAGTTTGATGAAAGATGACATGTGACAGTCTCTGCTACACTTTAGCAATCTTTGAAAACACTCAGGACTTATTTTAGATTCACGTAGATGATAACACATGGTAGTCTCTACTGCACTCTAAAAAATGCTTAGGAGAAGCTTATAAACTTGTTTTGAAAATTAGACACAGACATGTGTCACTCTCTACAGAGTTATAAATGAACAGGTGGTGGCTTCCACTTGTCTTTGGAAAGTCAGGCAGATGATGACACATGGCATGTTCCACTGAGCTTTGGCAGCTCACTGAGGGTCAACCACAATATTTATGAAAATGAGAAGCAGGAGAGAGAAATTGTAGAGATTGACACTTGTCAGCTTCCACCAAAATTTTGAAAGGGATACATGGCATGTTATATGATTTCTTTGATAAATTTTTATTGATAAAGGCTTTGAAACCCATTAGAAATTTAGAATCAGACATGTGTCACTCTCTGTGGAGTTATGATAGAAAAGGTGGTAGCTTCCACTTGCCTCTTGAGAATCCTACAGAGGATGACACATGGCAGCTTTTGTAGAGATTTTAGCTACCTTTGAAAATTCTTCAAGACTTATATTAGTTTTTTGTAGAAGATGACATGTGGCAGCTTCTGCTACATTTGATGAGAGACATGTGGTAGGTTCCACTGCTTTGATACTATGTCTCAATGAATAACACATGGTAGATTCTATGAGACCTTTGAGATTTAGACACAAACCCATGTAAAAAAAATACCCATGCGTTGAACTTTGGAATTGTTGAAACTTTAAAGCTTCGGATGGAGACACTTGGAGGCCTTCAACAAACTTCAGCAGGGACAGGTGGCATCTTCCATTGTGATTAGAAACAAAGTGCAATGGGGCTTGATAGATGACACTTGGCAGCATCCATGGGATTCTATCAGGCTTTTGTCTTAGTTTCTTTGTTCACCTTGGTAACTTTTTGCCATGAGAATTCCCTTCGCAAGGACACTTATGTCTTTAACTCTTGGGGCACTCTTTTGAACTTTGTCGCTTAAACCGATCGATTGAACCAAATTTTGTTCAACAGTTCATTCCCTTGTTTTGGCTGAATCCTTTTGGTCTTCATTGAACCAAATGTGTTGAACCCATTGAACCTTGATGAAGCACTCAACTCTTGTCGATGATGTTGAACCTTTGAACTTGTTGAACCCGTTGAACCAATCCCAAAAATGACTAAGTGTTGGAAACTGATTCTTTTGATTGAACCTCCCTGTAGAAGCCTTTGAACCTATTGAACCATTAGTCCTTTGACTTAAAAATCTTAATAATTACCAATTTTGAAAGCTTAGAACAATTTTTTGCAATGAGAAGAAATATGTTGGTCTTTGCAAGACCAAAATAACTTATATGTTGTCCTAAAAATGAGTGGCATTTTTTTGGGGACAATAGGTACCATGAATTGTTGTCAAGACCTATTAAGGATGAAAATAATTTTTATAACATGTGATAAGTTTACCCATAATGTGAGTGAGGTGGAGAGTGCATGAACAGTGGCTAGAAGGTATGTTTCAAGGCCTAATGAGACTTGCAGATCAACAGCCTAAAGAGCAAAGAGAGAGATGGTGGCTTAATGGGGTATTATGATCATTTTCCAAGGTAATAATGGATAAGTGAACATTTACATAGGTATGTCATGTTATTTCAAGTATGCTGACAAAGTTTGAGGTTAAAGTATGAAATAAAAGGAATGGAATGTGGTTTTAAGGTTTCTTGTGTGCATAGAATAAATGATTCTCAACCAGAGAAGAACTTTATTGTAATAATTATCATGTGTAACCTTTACTTGATAACTTAATAAATTAATGGTTTATGGATACTAGTCCTATCTATAATTTATAATCATTGGTTTCTAGATAAAGGGCATATGCTTTATGAATGACCATTAAGACTATAAGGTGGTTTAAACCTCTCTAAAACCCTAACTTTGACTCGATATGGAAGATATTTATGGAAATGGATCATAATGGATTGGATGAAATATTTTATGATTGTAACATGTATTATACTCTCCTAGGTATCTCCAATCTACATTGGTTTGTCATGTGGTGAGTGGATCCTATAAAAAAAGCCTCATTTCTCATAAATTTACTATAGCAGGCAGGGTTGATCGAGTCAAATTTATTAAATGGATATATGTTGAAGCTTGAGACTTATATATTATTACCATGGTGGTTTTTGATTAATTTATAGATGTAATATGTTCTAAACTTGTCATGTAAGTTGACCTATTTTTAAAAGGTCTAATGGTGCAAAAGTGAGAAAAACTAGGAAAAAGTGGGAATAAGATTAGGAATGTGTTGTCATAGATTAGGGATGGATCCAAATATATGGGGTTGTTTTTAAATAAATATAAAACATGTACCTATTAGATATAATTTTTAGATATGATTGTATATAGCATAAAGTTGTTCTCAAATTAACTTGTCTAATTCTATGAGGTCTATATATAGTGAAGCCATGAGATTGGTTAGTAAGACCAATATTGATATTTGATAATATAATATATCCATTTTAAGTTTATATTATAATTTTTTAGTATCATATAAACTAATTTTAAGTCAACTAAAGCTTTTCTAAGTCATTATTTCCATGACTATGTTTTGGAGCTTATTGACAGTTATAAGTCGACTACTTACAGATAAGGGTTTGAGTTATTTTGATTTGAATTATGAGATAAAATGAACATGGTGATGAATATTAGGTCATGATGATTCGTTGTATATTATTTTTTCCATTATTTTTAAAAAATATTCTGTTTTTGGTTCAGTTGTTCAAGGGAGACTTTCTGGGTATACACAGGCCTAATTATGAATAGTGCGAATGACGTGGTTCAAGTGGTGGTTGGAGATAAAAGGTATCATGGACAAAAAATTATATTTGTATGAGTATATTCAATTTAAATATGTTTTATTCATTATATTTGATAATTTTGAGGGTATTCTAAGTTGTTCAAAGAGTAACATGTGTTAATGAAGGCCTAATAGAATTAAGTCTCCTTATTTGGTCTTATATGCTATGATTGACCTATTTTAATGATTGGTTAATGTTTTTTACATGTCCTAAGGCCTATTTATTTGAAAAAACAAGTGGTAAAGTGTGTATTTCTGACCAATAGTTATATGAGCAAGATCTTAGTATAAGAACAAGGCCTAATTGGCCTAATCATCTAGGTTGAATGAATGTGTGTTGAAGTGAACGAGATAGACGTTTGAAAAGTTAAAGGATGTGTTATAAATTCTTGGCCCACATACAAAGCTTATGACTAGATGGATCATGTTTATAATGGATGAGTAGATAGACAAAATTTCTAGATGGAATGAGTGGTTCAAGGATCTCATTTTACCAACAAAGATTTTGAAACTCTTTAAGTTCACTTAAAGTGTAAATTGTAAATTTATAAGGGACATGTATACAGTGTTTTATAGAATTTATTAGATGTCAAGAGTTATTGTAATAATTATGGTGGTGCATAACATTCATTTGGTTCTTTATTATGTTCATCTAGATATTTTGGGTCTAGTAGTAGAAGTCCTGAGTATGTAGTTTGTTGACATTATCATTACCACATGTGGATGAGTAAGAAAGAATTGATCATATTATTGTGATAAAATTAGTCCCTATAAAATATGTTCCAAGTTTAAGGTCATCTTATGAATCATAAAATAAGATATGAAGACTCAAATTTGACCTCTTAGATAAATTTCGCTAAGTTTCCATACTTAGCCAATTTGCAAAGAAACTCAAATTGAGTTGAGCGGGTAGTTTGATAATGTTATATCTCATACATGTGGAAGTCTCAAGAGAAAATTATCACATTTTCATGATCAATTTTGTTCTTAGATCATATGTGTTGAGGTTTAGGCCATGCATCTAAGCACAACAAAAGTTATGCATGTCCAAAGTTGTCTCCTCAGATAGAATTCACCAAGTCTCCATACTTAACCATTTTCAACCATGATAGAAATGTGAATGTCATGTAAAAAAAATAGGTTATCTCACTTGAACATTTTATAAACACACTTATAAATCTCTCAGTGCTAGTGGATCAAGTAGGTTCATCTCTTTTGGTATTAAGAACATCTATTAAAAATTTGGTGACTCCATGACCTTTTTGCTTTTAGATCTAAGCCTTCAAATTTGGTAAAAAGTGATTGATGTTCACATTGATGTCAAATTAGAGATCTATCAAAAATCCATTAGATTTTAAATTTGATGGTCTATAAGACATCAAATACATCTACATGGATGTTAAATGATGATCACACATAAATCAATTTTAAGACATAGTAAATAGCCATTGGTTTTAAAATAATGGGTCCTAGGCAAATATAATGGCACATGTTTGATCATAAATTTAGATCTAATATAAAGCAAATTTTAAAGGGGTTAGTAAATCTCAAAATCAAATTCATGCATTACAAGTGTTAATAATACATTCAACTAGTAAAGGATCACTAATCAATATTCATCTAGACAAGTAAGAACTAATAGAATGAGATGGGTTAACATGTTAATGAGCTAAGTTAGATATCAATATCCAATTAAAACAAAGGTGAGCCCATGAATTTTTATGGAAGTTGAGGAACCATTTTTAGCCAAAAGTAAATAGGTCTTGTAGGATTATCTTTCTGCCATTGAAGCTCAATCCAATGTTATTAAAGCAACACACTATGTAGTAAGACATGAGGAACATAAAGGGACCACCATTAGATCTAAATATAGACCTCTGGTTCATAAATTTGTATTGATCAGGGTTATTTTTTTAATTGTGCTTATCTTTTTAATAAGGATCCATGTATATCTATAATTGCTAGTTCTTGCATAGATAAACTAGGTATTTTTGGGCCTATTTGGGTCTAGAAAAAAGGTTATGTAGTCTATAGGTCTATATTAATGTGGTAGCTATAGGAGAACAAATAAACTTAGATTGGTTTTTATCTATATAATGGACCTATGATCTAAACATGGAGATAGGGTAGATACATGAATACTGCAAAGGGGTCTTCATCCTTTATCAAGGCCAAAGTTTTGATAAGAATGATTCTTTCAGATCCATGAACATGAAGTTTTATCTTCAAGCATGAGATGGCATGAAATATCAAAGAAAAAGTCTAGTGTTGGGACTATATTTAGGGGCATTCCATGCATCCTCAAGACCTTCAAGTAGTTTATAACTCAATAAGCCATGGGTAGTGTCTTGATTGATCAGAAGGGTGAAAACTTTCATTAGATAAGGAAAAAAATGTGGAAACTTAGGTTCAACTAATGACCCAAGATAGTGTGTTCTCTTTCTAATGGAATGCTTGCACATTCTCTCTCTTTATTCTCCTAAGTATCTTAGTCTCATTATCATTAAAGGGGTTATTAGGTCTAAGAATTTATCACTCTTGTTTGGGATAAGGATACTCACTGAGAGTCTTGCAAAAGTGTGCTCATTTGATATGGTTAAACCCTATCAAAATATTTTAAGAACTACTATTTAAAGTAATAATATAAAATATTTGCCTATCTCTTATCTTTAATCAATGATTAACATGCTTGTGTATGGTAAATTTTTCCTTATGATTTCCTCTTTGAATGTGTTTTCAAACTAACTTACAGGTGTAGATTATTGTTCTACTTGGAACCTCTTCTATGAAATATTTATACAACTAGTAAGATTATGAGATTGAGTAAGCCATAGTTGTTTTTTGTTGATCCACTGTGTGTTAAAGCTTATATGAGTGTCCACTTAACTTTGGTACATCACCCTTTTAGCCTTATTAGCATACTTTATTGTCTTCCTAACCCTTTTCCTTATGAAACATTATTTTATCATTAGTTTTAGGGGAGCATTAGTAAGAATCTAGCCTTCTCTGGAGGTTCAACCCTACCATAGGTAACCCACAGCCTAGGGTTGTTCCCATTGTGTATATAAACTGTAGGGATCATAAAGAACTCTCCCAAAGGGTAAAATTTATCCTACCATAGTTTTTGACATGCTTGATGAGACCACACTCAAAAAATGAAGATTGATTAAAGTTGATGCTAGGTTGATGAAATTTTTAGTAGTTAAGTTATCAAGTAACAACATCTAGTGACTCCAAAAGTAACAATAAACACTCTAGTGTAGAAAAATAGCTTCATTTCATGCCAAAGGTCATAACAAGATCAACTTCAAGAGGTATTCCTTTTGAATTTGTTGAACTACCTCTAGATTAAGCAAAAAGATTAAAGTTTGCCAATACATATCCATATTAGGGAATCATTAATCATAGGTCATTTTCAAGCCTACCCTTGCAATAAGACCTTTATTATACCCTTTCATAGCCATGGCATCCCCTAGATATTTTTTGGATTTTAATGGCCAAAGTCCTCTGGACCTTGCCCAATATGATCACATCCTAGTTATAACCCTTAAAAGTGTTCTTTATTATGCTAGTGATCAAGCTAAAACACCTTCTAAGCATAACATGGACATATCCACTTTTTTAATATCTATAATGTCACTAAGGAAAATATAGATATTAGGTTATTAGCTACTTATTTTAAAGGAAAGGCCCTATTTTAGTATAGAAGCCTTGCTGCTAATTCCATTAAAACATGAGACCAATTAAGAGGAGCCTTGTGTAAAATATTTGAGGAAAAAAGTGACCATTTGTCATTTATAGAACAAATAACTACCATTAAAAGATATCTTTATAAAGTCATGAAAGACTTCAACATAAGGTTCTAAAAAACTTGGGATAGAATCACAGTCTCAATTAGACTGACCCCTAACTTTGCCTTATTATATTATTTAAAGGATTTAAATAGTGATATAACATTGATGTTCTAATCTATGGGAGGAAATATACTTCTAGATGCATATGAGGTGGCCATCAAAATAGAAAATTATCAAGTTCAAGATGGCAAGATTATACCCAGACCACCAATGCCTTATTTCCTAAAATTAGACCAACTCCTATTGATATCCTTCTACTATATATCATTCCTCCTACACCAATAATTAATACAATACCTGCACCAAGACAAGAGAAAGCTTTTGCTAGTGGATCTAGTGGCTCCGAAGACCAAAAGAACATAAGCCACCATACAAAGGGAACTATCAAGGCTAGGGCCAAGGTCAAAATGAAGGACAAGGGCAACATGGCTACAATAGGCAGAATGACTACAATCCTAATGTTTCTATCACTTTCAACACCTTGGTACTAGTTAGAAATAATGTGGCTCAAGTAGCAGAGGGTCCCATGCCTTAGAACTAATCTTTTGGTCAACATATTATCTCAAATATGAACCTCAACCAATCCTTCAATGATCAATGGTAGCAAGTTGCTAATTTTGGGTACAACCAAGCTCTCATGGCCCAAAATGTAGAGGTGCATATGATGACCAAACCATAATAATCTCGACAAGGTCAAGGGTCTAATTAGAGACCAAACTAGATATATGCTACCCTGATAAACTATGAATAAGAAGAGTGTTATTCACTCAACCAACTAGCTAATTCTAGACTGGCCTCTATTTTAGTGGTAGTAAATATAATATTTAAAAGAAGGAACATGGATGGTAATCAAGAAATAGTCAAAGAGATTCCTACCATTACTCCTTCACTAATAAAGCCAAATGAACTTGCTATTACTCCAAAGGCTCCAAGTTCCCTAAAAAATCATAACCAAGGGAATCATTTTATGTCCCAAGACTCACAAGTTTAATAAAAAATAGTGGTGGTTCCCAAAGCATAAGGAAAGGTTGGTGGTTCACCCATCAACATTGTTGAACAAATGAATAAATCTAATGGGAATATGCCAATGTGGGATATGCTTTGCATGCCTAGCCAATTTGACATTCTTTACGAAGGTTTGTCCAAGATTAATGTTACAATAGTTGTAGAAAAACCACTGTTCAAGGTGAATGAAGTTCTCACCAATGCAACTAAAGGGGCTAATGAAAGGCAACTAGATAAGGTGGTCAAAACTCCTCTCTTCTACATCTCAGTGATCATTGCAAACTCTTTAGTACATATTTGCTTAGTGGAAAGTGGGGCTAGTACCTTGATAATTCTAAAGTCCATAGTTGATTAGCTTGGTCTAAAATATGATCTAAAATCCAAAGTGGTACTACATCTTAATGGTTGATGAACCCATAAAATGGCTCGTTATATACATAAAATAGCATCCATTTTTTTTGTGTTAGAAGTAGATATGCATCTAATTTCCAAACTTACAGTGTATTTATAATGAAATAGTAAGTATATATCATGGTTATGTCTTTAGAATTCCTTGTTATCTATTGGTTAGCTATTTTTAAAATTATTGGGAAAAATTTGTCAATAAATGTATATACAATTCATAATATGCTAAGAATGATTCAAAGTATGAAAAATAACCATGTTGAAGTCTTCTATAGAAAGATCTAGTATTTTGATCAAGATATGGACTCTTATAGGCTTGATACAAAATCCTACAACATTTCAAATTGCAATGGGCTGTTTATAGTAGCTATAGATTCCAATAGGCTTGTTACAACAGTTATGGATTATAACATCCTTACTATAGATTACAACATGTTTACTACAGACCAACTAAGGATTACATCAAACCAACTATATATTACATTAGACCAGCTAAGGATTTCACTAGGCTTACTATGGATTTTACTAGGTTTGTTATAGATTTTACCAAGCTTGCTATGGATTTTAGCAGGTTGTTATGGATTTCAATAGAATTGCTCTAAACTTCAAGAAAATTACTACAAACTTGTTTGAAAATTATTTCTAAGAGTATTTGAATGTTCTAGATATCATGAATAATGCTTTCTATATATAAGTATAAACTTTCTATTTGAAGATTATATTTAAATATAGATTTATGTAATTTTATTTATAATAATTAAGCTCTCTCCATATTTGGTGGAGATAAAGATTAGGTAGTAATAGATTTCTTTATTAAAATAAATATATCTCTCCATATTTTGTAGAGATTGGGATATGATAGAGTATCTCAGATTGTTACTCCCAAATAAGGTGTTAGTTAGAAGTATGGAATTATAAATGCAACCTTCCACACCCAAATCAATTAATTAATGCACTTTTATTTCCATTATTATGAGCAGCCCATCTGAATCTTGTGTTATGAATAAATCTTCTTCTCAGGAATGAGTTGGTCACTCATTCCAAGGAAGATGGATCAATGTATTTTCATTCTTTTATTCTTTAATTATCATTCTACTATAAATTCTTATTTTATTTCCTTATCTATGTAAATAGTTTTTTTTTTGTATAATGGTTTGTAAACCTCTAGTTGTTTTATGTGTTTTTCATTTGTTTTTAGTGTAATAATTTATTTCCTACAAGTGTAATTTACTTTCTACAAGTATGATTTTTAATTCTATCAAGTGTGATTTCAAATTCTAGTAAGAGTGATTTTCAATTCCTACAAGTGTGGAGTGTGATAGAAGGAACCATTTGCCAAAGGTCTCTTTCTCTTTTTGCATACAACCTTTAGACATTAGCCCTAGATTGGTAATATTAAATGAAGAGTATTGATGACACCCATCATTTTTGTTGTCATTATCAGGGACCCACGATGTTATTAGAAGATTCAAATCTGGTGAGAGGGAATGTTTCTTTACAAATTTTGTGACAAGAGATACTTAGTTAATGGTTACTTTAGGATTTATTTTCTGTAACATAGAATAGAATTTATTTTTCTATAATGAAGAATTTTTGATTTAAAAATTAAAAAAACAAAAACCCCTAAATACTAACATTGTTTTGTAGGAAATAACAACTATTAACATCACGAAGGAAGATCTAATTGTTGATGTATGATGAAAATAAAATTTTGAGATAGCTAACAAGATGAAGAAAATAATCTGATAAATGAATTTTTGTAGTTCTTCATAATCAAGAAATCTAAAATAGAGAATGGTCTATTTTTGAAATTAGTTAGATCGACTATATATGATTGTGTAAATCTATACAAATATAGTTGCACCTTTTTAAAAATCACCTATAATGGATCACACATATGTTTAAATGATTCTAGAAAAGTTGCATGATAAAAAAAATGTGAAAATCATTATCAAATTGGGCTCTAGTTATTTTAAATTGCTTCATACCTACATTCTTGTAATAAAAATATTTTACTATTTTTTTTGGTTAAAAAATACAAATAGTTTCCAGTAAGATAAGATTGCACATCAGATTTTGATTGAGGACAAAATTAAAAAAATTAAAAAAGGAAGGCTAAAGTTTACATGGTGTATAAAGTATACAATAATATGGCATTACAAATAAATAAAATCATGCTAATGATTTCTACTGAAATAAAATGATCTATAATTCAGTTTGTGTAGTTACTAAAGGTAGACTACTAAGCTAAAATTATGGGGGTATTTGATCACATAAATAAGCACAATTTATTTTTAACAATGATAGATTTAATAAATTAAGAAATTTAAAGGTTAAAAGCTATATGATCTACTAAAAATAAACTATTACTCTAATTGAAAGCCTGGAGACTTTATCTATTAAAATGTTGCATAGGGATTTCATTCTAATCTAGTATGAATTACTAATTTGTATGCATGATAATCAATGGTTTTTATGCTATGTCATGAATCAAATAGATTCGTATGGATAATTTTTAAATCAAGACAAGTCAATGGATGGAGAAATTCATGCATAGAATTATGGATGGAATATAGAAATATAGTCTCTTAAAAATCTTGCATACAATATCACTATACATAGAAAGTGTTTTGAAAAAAGTCCACATGGGTCAAACAAATTAAAAATAGTAAGAAATCACAAGCAAGGTAGATTATGGAAGAAGTAGATAAGGATCATGCAATAGATTTGATAAATTAATTTGCATTATGTAACAACTCTTGTGTCATAAAGATATAACTCCATATTTTGTGTGAGTCAAACATCTCAAAAAAATCATTGATTTTTACTAAATTTTTGCATGTAAAGTTTGATGATTAACAAAAATTTATGTCTATTTTCTCTTTGACTAACCACCTAGTTTATACCAAAATTAATGGAATTCTTTCAAAACCAAAGTGATAACACCTGATAGAAAATATCAATTGAAATACTAAGGATCTAACTATTTCAATTTTTATTTTCTCTTTGAATAATTTCTAAAATTTATTATAAATTCTATAAAATTATTTCTAAATTTTAGCCATAATGTCTAAAAGAAAATACAAATTGAAATACTCAAAAATTCATCTAGTCTCATACTAGATGTTTATTCTATTTTTTTTTTGTTTGGTGTTAAGTCTACATGGATGAGAAGTCTGAGTCACAAAAAAATGAACATAGTCTAAAAATAATCAGACTTTCATTTTAGACCTGACTTGCATGTAAACTAGAACATAAAATTTACATATACTCACATGAGACTGAGTATTTAATAATTTGAGTGTTGTAGATGTTAAAAAAATTTCATGCTTTCAGCAACTTATCTCAAATAACATGAAATTATCCAAAAATATTCAATGCTAAGTAGATTTATGATTACAAAAGTGGTAAATTAGACTTGGACTAAAGGGACTCTGGCCCTTAACTCCACCTTGTATTGTGATAGGGAGTACATAAGGGGAACTACCCCTTGACCCCACTAGGGGCTACCACCCCCAAACCCCTAATTTTGATTTCCCAACTAAAGAAGAAGATATAGACAAACTTTCTCAGCATGATGCAAATCCATGTTAAGTTATAGATCAAGAACATAGAATTTTCAATCTATAAGCATATGCATACAAAATTTATTTGCATTAAGGAATTTAAGGACCTATAAATTTTAGTTATCCATGTATGTTTTTAAATTTCTAATTTACAACAAATAATTCAATAATATAATTTTACCTTCCATGTATAAAATAATAGTTAGTATTTTATACACAGTTCATAATAAAAATGATTGATGACATTTCATTTCACTCATTTCCATCCATATTTAAGAATTAGATAAACCCATATTTCACTTGCATAATAATAGAAATTATCTGAGAAAGTTCTTATTCTCCACAATAAAATCTCATTAGTAATAATGTTAATTCCTAAACCATTAGTCATTCTTACATGGATTGAAATGCATTCTTTCATATACATTCAAATGTTCATCTTAATATTCTATTATTTGTGTTTATATTTATTTGACATGGATGATATTATACCTATCTGGAAAGGATTTGTTTGTTTTTTTTATTTACATGATACTTTAATTACAAAGAGTAATTTTGGAGATGAAAATTTCTATCCATGACTTCAACAAGTAAAGGCAGATTATCCTATGTTACCTTTGACAATAGAATGCAACAAAATCAGCAAGTGCCTATCCCAAGTTATTGGTCATCACTATAAAGACTAATGATGAAGAATGTCAACATACACAAAATTACAAGCCACATTTGTGAGCAGTATGAAGATGCATAAAGTCTATGTCTAACATTTTCCATGTCATCAATTTTCAAAAAATAAATATAAAAACTAGAAAAAAAACCAATAATGAAAACCTTTGGGCATTGTTGGTAGCCTTGGTTTGAAAACAATCTTGCTGGTAGATCAAGTGCTAGAATAAAGATCCTTGATTAGAAAACTAGTTTACTGGCTAGTCAAGGGAAAAACATAAAAAATAAATAGAATATAATTTATCCAATGGAATAATTAAAGCATTTTTTTTACATGGTTGCTTACTTTTTTTCTCTTATTTCCATCATAACAAGATTGTACTTTTCTCAATATTTTTCATTTTGGATACCATGGAAATAACACTAAAAACTAAAGGTATGACACAGTATTTTACTTTATTATTTTACATTTAAATTTAGTTGTAATATTTTTTTTACATGAAGATCCACTCTTACAAACAATTTATTATGGAGAAATTGATAAACTTTCATCTAATCTTATGTAATCTCATCCCACTTCATTCATTTGTCATGCATGAAAACATGTATGAGCTTAGGTGTGGGGGAGGAGAATAGCTTTGAAGATATAAGAATTAGGTTTATCCAATCATTAAAAAATGGCTTGATCTTAATCATGGTACATAGTTTTAAAAAGAATAAGAATTTCATGGTACACAGTTTTGAAAGGAACAAAACAAATAATGTCAAAAGTTTCTTTGTGGTTGAAATACATATGTGTAGACAAAGTAGGAAATTATCAACACAAGAACCCACTCTCATCTCATTAAAAAAAGAAGAAAATAAAAGGAGTGAAGATAAGAAGAAAAAAAAGAAAGAAGAAAATATGAAGAGAGAAACATGAGAATTCCACACAAAAACCAATGTTAAAAGGATCTAAAAGAATCTAAGGATAGTAGGAAAACCCTCCACACAAGAATCTAACTTTAAATGTCCATTTTCATTGACTTATTTTGTCTGAATATATTTCATTATACTTGTACAAATGAAATCAATTTTGGAATCCCATTTTAAGTATGAAGCTAATTTTAACCCATGCATATATACCATGATGTTTTAAATAGTGACATACATGAGATTCGGTGTGGGGGAGATGATGAGCCTATAAAATGGCTTATTATATCCATAAAATAACATCCTTTTTCTTGCATTATAAGTGGATCTAAATGTTGTTTTTAAACTTATAGTTTATTTATAATGAAATAGTAAGTATATATCATGGTTATGTCTTTAGAATTCTTTTTTATCTATTGGTTAGCTATTTTTAATGATTATTGAGAAAAAGTTATCAATAAATGTATATACAATTTATAATATGATAAAAATGATTCAAATTATGAAGAATAACCATGTCGAAGTCTTCTACAACAAGATCTAGTATTTTAGTCAAGATATGGACTGCTACAAGTTTACTACAAAATCCCACAATAGCTCTAGATTACAATAGGCTTGTTACAGTAGCTGCATATTTCAATATGCTTGTTACAATAGATAAAAATTATAATAGGCTTGATATGGACCAACTACAGATTACAACAATCTTGAAACAGACTAGATATGGATTATATTAGACTAGCTATGGATTACGTCAGACCATCTATGGATTTCACTAGGTTCACTATGGATTTCACCAGGCTTATTATAGATTTTAGCAGGTTGCTATAGATTTTAACAAGATTGCTTCAGACTTCAAGAAAATTGCTACAGACTTATTTGGTAAGTATTTCTAAGAGTATCTTAATTTTCCATCTATCACAAAGAATGCTTTCCATTTATATTCTATATATCTATTTCTATGTATAGACTTTCCATTTGAATACTATATTGAAATATAGACTTATGTATTTTCATTTCTAATAATTAAGCTCTCTCCATATTTGGCAGAGATTGAGATTAGGAAGTAATAGATTTTTTTATTAAAATAAATATCTCTCTCCATGTTTTGTGGAGATTAAGATAGGATAAAGTATCTTAGATTGTTATTCCAAAATAAGGTGTTGATTGGAAGCATAGAATTATAAATGCAACCTTACACACCTAAATTAATTAATCAATACACTTTTATTTCTATTCTTTTGAGTAGTCCATCTAAAACCTATGTTATGAATAAATCTTCTTCTAAGGAATGAGCTGGCCACTCATTCCAAGGAATATGGATCAATGTATTTTCAATCTTTTACTCTATAATTATCATTTTGCTATAAATTCTTATTTTATTTCCTTATTTCTGTAAACATTTTCTTTTGTACAGTTTGTTGTAAACCTATAGGTATTTTATGTGTTTGTCATTTATTTTTAATGCAAAAATTCATTTATTACAAGTGTGATTTACTTTCTAAAAGTATGATTTTTAATTCTAGCAAGTGTGATTTTAAATTCTAGCAAGTGTGATTTTCAATTCTTACAAGTGTAGAGTGTGATAGAAGGAACCATTTTCCAAAGGTCTCTTTCTCATTTTCCATATAGCCTTCAGACACCAGTCCTAAATTGATAATATTAAATGAAGGGTATTGAAAACACCCATCAATGGTTCTTATACTAATCCATCTATCATAATCATAAACCTCAATATGACCCTACATGCTTGTCTTAGTGTCTTAGTGGCTCAAGATGTATTGATCTTGGATGTGCCTCCTCAATTTTCACTATTCTTATCTAGAGAGTTCATAATAAACATAAGGGGATATCTTATAGCAAATTGGTCTTATATGGCATTCAAGATAAGGTATGGTGTCAAAGTGTCATCAAGGTTGATCTCATTGCACAATTCCACATAGAGCCCTATATACCAGATAAGGTCAATATCAATTGCACCATCATTGATGAGGATGAATTTGTAATGGGGCAAGAGTTGAAAACTCATCCATAATAGGTAGCAGATATGTTCCTGGATGAGATATGAAATGACATCTAGTTGGTGGACACCTTAGAAGGTGTTGAAGAAAGGGAATTAGGTGTCTACTATTTGCATGAATAAAGCCAACCCATTCCATCCCTCATAAGGCCTTAAGAAGATCTTAGTTGTCTATGGAAGTTTTTCTTTTATGTTTCAAGGAGAAAGTATGGGATAGGTGCAGGTGTTATGCTAATATCCCCTTCAAATGGTAAGTACTTCTCTTCATATAAGTTCTAATTCAGCTACTTTTGTAATGCAATAGAATATGAGGGTTTCATCCATGGCCTTCAATGGGCTACTAAGAGAGGGATTACGTGATTTTAAGTCTATGGGTATAGTGAATTGGTTGTACACCAAGTTAGAGGTCATAATGACACTAAGAACCCTTTAATGAAGTCCTAAAAACATAGAGTATGGGACTTAATTTAGGAATTTAAGGCCTTCAACATCTAATTAGTGTCAAGAGGCCAAAATCAACATGCTAATAGACTAACAGGTGTGGGGTATCATTTTGACATCCCCAATGAATTGAAAGGACCCAAGGTGCAACCACATGTCAAAGTGGTAATAAGACCATCAATGCCAATTAATGAAGCTCATTGGTAGGTTTTCAAAAATGATAAATAGATTTCATGTTTCTTTAAACAAGAAGTAGAGTTATCCTTCATCAACCAAGGAAAATTGCAACATCAGTATGAGGAGTGGATTATTCAATTAAGGTCTAATAAGATTATTAAAGGGATAGTCACCTTAGAGGGCCTCTTTCATGAAGGGGACCATATGAGGAAGAATAAAGTAGTGATGTCAAATAATGAGGAGAACTATGAGAGATTTATTATATTTGAAGTTAAGCTCCTCAATATTGAAAAGGTAAACACTAAAGCTGAAAGGTATGCTTTCATACATTTTTTGTAAGGAATATACAAACATATTTGTTTAGAAATATAGTGACCTAAGGGGATTTGATCATTAGTTAGCCCAACACACCATAGAGCTAGAGGCTAATACCAAGCCTATCAAGTAGAAGCAAAGGCCTATAAACCCCAAGATTGAATATCTCAAGAGAAAAGAATTTAACAAAAATATTAAATATAGGATCATCTTCCCAGTCAAGCACTCCTCATGGGAAGCTAATCATGTACCTATCAGAAAGAAGAGTGGGGATATTAGAATGTGTATGGACTTCAAGGATCTTAATAGGGTCTCTTTGAAGGATCATTACCCTCTACCATCCATGGAGGAACTCCAACTAGTTTTTGGTTTATAATGTTTCTCTCTCTTAGATGGATATTTAGGTTACAACCAGGTGTTTGTGAGAGAAGAAGACTAGTACATGACTACCTTCACCACCAAGTGGGACACCTTTGCTTATCATAATATGCCTTTTGGATTATCTAATGATGGGGCAATGTTTTAAAGAGAAATGGACATGAGCTTATAGCGACTATCAACTCAAATGGTACTAATCTACTTGGATGACATCACAGTCTTATCCAAGAATTCTAGTGAGCACATGCATTATTTGAGGCTTATATTCTAGAGATGTAGAGTGTATGGGATCTCTTTAAATCCCAATAAATATGTGTTATTTAGGAATGAAGGCAAACTGTTGGGTCATATTATTTTAAAAGAAGGATTATCCATTGAACCTAATAGATTAAGTGTTATCGTAGCCTTATCCTTGAAAAAACATAAGAAAGGGATCTATAGCTTCCTTATGAAGATTAACTTTGTGAGAAGGTTCATACCTATTTTTGAAAACATGTCAAACATATCACCAGCATGCTGAAGAATATCTAAGTGTTTGCTTGGTCATATGAAGACAAGAAATATTTTGAAGCCATCAAGTAGGCCATTATCCAAGCACCGTAGCTCTTAAATCCTAATTTCTCCAAGGAATTCATATTGTACACTTTTTCCAATGTTGACAACATATCAACTATGCTGATGTAAAAGAATGGTGAAGGAATGGAGTAGTTAATTACCTTTTTTAGTCTAAGGTTAGAAATATTTGAGATGAGGTACACTTTCATTAATAAACAAGTTCTTAAAACTTTGAGAAGTCTCAAGAATATTAGGCTCATGCTCTCTAAAAATAGGATCCATCCTATGGTGTCTCATCCTGGAGTTACAAACTTCTTCCTTAGTAACGATTTGAATGAGAAGAGAGCAGGTTGGATAATAAAGGTCATGGAGTATGATGTAGAGATTAAGGTCACCAAACTAGTTAGAGGTAAGGGCTTGTGTGAGAACATGGTAAGTGACCTCCAAGAAGATAAGGAAGCTATTTTGGTGACCCAAAACAATTCACAAGTAGGTGCACCTCCACTTCAAAAGTGGTTGCTTCAAGATATGGATTACTTACTGATAATAGGATAATTCCCGCATGGTTTGGACAAAACCAAAAGAGTCTATTTCAAGCTCTAATCCATACTTAATGCATTGATTCATAGAGTTGTTTTTATAAGGGACCTCAATGGGTTACTCCTTAGATGTATATATGATGACCAAATGACCAAGATCTTAGACTAGTTCCACAATAGACCTACAAGAGGTCATTTGACACCTAGAACCATAGTAACAAAGATAATGAGGATGGATTATTACTATCCCAATATTTTCAAGGATACGTATGCATGTGTTATAAAATGCCATAAGTGTGCCCTCTTTGTAGTAAATTAAAAACTAAAAGCCCTTCCACTCAATCCAATTTAGGTGGAGAAACCCTTCATGTAATGGGGGTTAGAATTCATAAGGATGATCAATCCACCATCAAGTGTAGGGAATAAATGTGTGTTAACTATAAATGACTAATTCACTAGATGGGTGGAATCCATTACTTTGAAGAAGGCTAGTGAAGGTGTAATTTTGAACTTCTATAATAACCTTGTGACTAGGTTTGGTGTCCCACCCTCCATAATTTCTCATAATGCATTAACATTCCTTGGTATGAAGACAAATGAGTGGGACCTCAAACTAGGCATCTACCTCAGCACCTGTTCCAACTACTATCCTCAAGGCAATAGATTGGCAGAGTCCACAAACAAGAACATGTTAAGGATCATTAGGACCATGGAAGAGAATCAAATAACTTAGCACACCAAGCTAAGGATAACCTTATGGGTTGATAGGGTGTCTCCTAAAACTATATTTGGTAATTCTCCATATGTTCTTGTGTATGGAAGGGAAGCCAAATTGCATATTTCCTTTGAGTTGCCTATATTAGAGTTGGCACATTAGTTTGAGTTGATGGAGGATGAGCCCATGAATGTGAGGATGATAGAACTCATGGAGATAGAATATAAAAGGGACCTTGATATGAAAATTCTAGTGTCACATCAAGCTTAGGTCAAAAAGGCCTTTGATAAGAGAGATACAATAAGGAGATTCAAGGAAGGAGACCTAGTACTTAAATGGGACTCAAATAAGGCCAAACTAGGAGACCATACCAAGTTTGATAGCTTGTGGAATGTTCCTTATTTGATCCATAGATACAAAGAACACAATGATTTTTAGCTTACCTAACTAGATGGAGAGGTATTACCCACCCTGGTTAAAGGCATTCATTTAAATCCCTATTTTTAGAAGAATTGCATCTGTTGTAACATATTGTATATATTAGAGTAGTTTTTATGTTTTCCTCTAAGTTCATTGTGCACATTTATTTTATATTATGTTGTTTCCTTTTCAAAATTTCCTTGAGAATTTTGTTTTGGTCCTTTTTTCTTTACGAGAGGTTCAACTCAGTTGTAGAGGATAATGACTCCATGTCCGATAAACTAGACAAGGAAAATAGACTAGGTTCTTAAGTATAACAAGCATGCTTCCCTATGAGTCATCAAAGATGTTTTCCATTTTTGACCCACATACCAATATTTTTCCTAGATGGATTAGGTTGTTAATGGATGAATAGATAAACAAAATTTCCTAGATGGAATGAGTAGTTCAAGGATCTCATTTTACCAACAAAGCTTTTGAAACACTTTAAGTTCACTTAAAGTTTAAGTTTTCAATTTATAATGGATAGATATAATGTGTTTTAGATACCCAATGGGATTTCAAGAGTTCTTGGAATAAGTATAAAGGTGCATAGCATTCATCTCATTCTTCATTGTGTTCATCTCGACATTCTAGGTCTAGTGGCAAAAATTTTGAGTAGGCAGTTTACTAACATTATCATTGCCACATGAAGATGACTCAAGAAGAATAATTCATATAGTTGTGATCACATTAGTCCTTAGAATATATGTGCCCTATTTTAGGTCATCTGATGAAGCGCAAAAAAATATTTGACTCAAAGT
The DNA here is from genome assembly GCA_037957365.1 of Torreya grandis. Taxonomy (NCBI): domain Eukaryota; kingdom Viridiplantae; phylum Streptophyta; class Pinopsida; order Cupressales; family Taxaceae; genus Torreya; species Torreya grandis. Next base: position 863,422 of record JARHVA010004955.1, on the reverse strand, counting down.
TGGCCTTTTAGATAAATTTTGCTAAGTTTGATAATATTATATCTCACATGTGTGGTAGTCTCATAACAAAATAGTCACATGGGTCTATCCATTTTTATGCCTAAAACATATGTACTAAGTTTTAGGCCATGCATCTAATTGTAATAAAAGTTATGCATATTTAAATTTGGCCCCTTAGATAGAATTTGCCAAGATTCCATACTTAGACATTTTCAACCATGACATGCACATGGATGTCATGAAAAAACACATAGGTCAGATCACTTGAACACTTTTTAAACACACTTAGAGATATTCTAGTCCTAATAGATCAAGTGGGTTTATCCCTTTTAGTATCAAAAACATCTCCTAGAAATTTAGTACCTCTATGACCTCTTCACTTCTAGATCCAAGCCTTTAAAGTTGTTCAAAAGTGATGACATTCATGCATACATCAAATTAGAGCTTGAGAAAAAATCCATTGAATTTTAATTTTTATTTTCTATGGGATGTAAAATGTGTCCCTATAGACATCAAATGATGATCATGTGTATGTAGATTTTAAGAACTGGTAAATAGTCATTCATTTTCAAATAATGGATCCTATGCAAATCTAATGGCATGCATTCAATCATACATTCATATCTAATGATGAGGATAGGTCAAAGGGTTTATAAAATATCAAAATAAAATGTGTGCATGACAAGTGTCAATATTGAATTCAACTAGTAGAGGATCAATGATCAGTGTCTATCTAAACAAGCAAAATACAATGGATCAAGATGGGTGAACATGTCAATGAGCTGAGTTAGATATCGATAGAAAATTAAGACAAAGGTGAGCCTAAAATTTTTGATGGAAGTTGAGGAACCATTTTTAACTAGAATTAAATAGGTCTTATAGGATCATCTTTCTACCATTTAATCTTGATTCAACACTATTAAAGGAACACATTTATGTAGTAAGACATAAGGAACACAAATAGGCCATCATTGGATCTAAATACAGACCTCTAGTTCATAAATTTGTACTAGGTAGGGTTATTTTTGTATCTATGTTTACCTTTTTAAGAAGGATCCATGTATATGGTGAAATCTTAGTTCCTACATATATATATTGGGTATTTTTAGACCTATTTAGATCTAGAAAAAATGCTATGCAATCTACATGTTTGTATTAATTTGGAAGATATAGGAAATTAATAATCTTAGAATGGTTTTTGTTTATAGAATAGACCTATAATATAAACATGGAGACAGGTAAAATACGTGATTAATGCAAAAGGGTCCTTGTCCTTCATCATGGACATAGTTTTAAAAAGAAACCACCTAAAGTATACCAAGCCATGATTCTATTAGATCCATGAACATGAAGTTTTGTCTTAAATCAATAAATGGTGCAAAGGATCAAATAAAATGTCTAGTGTTGGGAACTATAGTTATGGGCATTCAATACATCCTTGGGAACTTTGGGGACTTTCTCACTCAATAAGCCATTGGTAGTGTCTTGATTGATTAAAAGGGTGGGAAATATTTCATTGGATAAGGAGAAAAAGGTGGAATATTAGATTAAATTAATGACTTGGGATAGTGTCTTCCCTTTTTGATGATATGCTCCCACATCATCTCTTTCTTTATCTTGTCATATATATCTTGGTCTCATTCCCATTAAAGGGGTTTTCAACTCTTAGAATTTATCATTCTTTTATGGGACAAAGATACTCATTGAGATTCTTGAAAAAGTGTGCTCATTTGATATGGTTAAACCCTATAAAAATATTATAAGAACTACCTTTTGAAATAATAAGGTCAACTCTTTGCCTATCTCTTGTCTTTAATTAGTGCTTAACATGCTTGTGTATGGTGAATTTGTGAAGGAGATTCTTCCTAGTTTACTATCCTTATGCTCACCTATGTTTAGGTGTTTCAAAAATAACTTGTAGGTCTAAATTATTTTTATAATTAGAACCTCTTCTATGAAATATTTATACAAATAGTGAGATTGAGTAAGCCATAGTTGTCTTTTATTGATCTAGTGTGTGTTTAAGCTTATATGAATGTCCATTTAACTTTGGTGCAGCATCCTTTTAAATTTATTAGGACCCTTTATTATCTTTATAAACATTTTACTTGTGAAAAAATATTTTAACATTAGTTTTAGATGAGTATCAAGAGTAATCAGACCTTCTCTAAAGGTTCAACTCCACCATAGGTGACCCATAACCTAGGGTTGTTCCCATTGTGTACCTCAATTGGAGGTAGCTTGAATAACTCTCCCCAAGGGTGAAAATTAAGCCTAAAAAAGCAGTATTATATACCATCAAGAGGGTAAAACATCATGAATATCTGATAAGGTTATCAAAGATCATTATCAAGTTCATATGACCTAATCTAGTTAAGAAGAGAGCTAATCGAGCAAAGAAAGATAGAGACTAGTTTGAGAAGGATAGGTGTGTGCAAGGAGATAAAAATGGAGATAATAATATATTGTATAAGGAATAAGGGTTTTAAAGGTGATAAAAGGTGTTAGGTGGTTGATTTGGTGCTAAGTCATCTAGGGGGTTGTTACCTCCTTGCAACTAGGTGGTTGTTAAAGCCTTATTAAGTCAATGCTTGGCTAGTTGGGGTTGGTGCTCAAAATGAAGTTGGTGTTTCACTAAATATTAATGTTTTACTTATAAGGTAGTAGTCCATTTGTGTCATCAGTGTGTTTTATTCCCATTGAAGTTTTCCCACTTAAATAAGTGTTTTGTTTTATGTTCTTCTCTCATTCTCATGGCTCTTATTATTTTTCTAGTTTACTATACTATTTTGATAGCTCATGAATGATAAGGTAAAGATTGTAAATGTTTTGACTACTAATTCACCCCTCCTCTTAGTAATTTTACTTCCAATGATTGGTATTATATCTTGGTAATTTAAGGCAGGTTTAACATCTTAAAATCTGATCCAAAGTATCATAAGAATGTCTTGTGATCAAGCAAAAGAAGACAAGATGTATGATAGAGAAGTTTATTATGATAGTGAAGAAAGAGAAGATAAATTAGGCATTGAAGGTGAGCTCATGAATAACCTTGGTGATTTGAAACACACAAAGGAGACAATCAAGGAACTTGGGAGTCAGATAGAAGAGGTCAACACAAGGTTCAAGTCAAAGGAAATGTAATATGACCATTTGAAGATAGATCTAGATTCATTCAAGGCTGAGCATGAATATCTCAAAAATAATTTTTCTAGATTTGAGAGAGAGAATAAGAAGTTAGGACATGTCAAGAGTACCATCTTGAAAACATCAATCAGGTAACCCAATGCTATAAATGATAAGTCATCATAGAATTAGGGTAAGTACAAACATATTTATTGCTACATTTGTCACAATATAGGACACATTGCTAGATTCTATTATAATAGAGTTAGAAGGTACATAAGATTCAACAAGACATATGAACATTATAGAATGCATAATAAATATCAAACATTGGTATAAAATATAAATTAAGATAGGACATATCAGATTAAACTCAAGAAGCAAGATGATCTATTTGCCAAGGAGGAGTAGAATATTAAATAAGACTCTATGCTAGCTTAGAATTCCTTTCACATTAAATATGAAGGTATATATATATATATATATATATATATATATATATATATATATATATATATATATATATATATATATATATATATATATATATATATATATATATATATATATATATATGGTTGTTTAATCCACATGATAGGTCATAGAAACAAATCAATCTCTTTGAATAAGATGTTACTAGAATAGTGAGGTTTGAAGACAACACAACTACTAATATAATTGGCAAGGATGTCTTGAGCTCAGATAATGGAAATACCAAGACACAAAATGTGATGTATGTATAATTTATGAAACATAACCTACTCATTTGATTGAATTGTGTAATCAAGTACACATACTAACCTTTCATGACAAAATATGTGAGATAAGGAGATCCAAATTAAGAAGGCTAATTTCCAATGCCAAGAGGAATAAAAACAACCTATATGTACTAAATGAGATCAAGAAGGAGAGATGTTTCATCAACAAGATAACTAAAAGTTTGATATGACATAGAAGGCTAGGTCACCTAAACTTTAATAACCTAGTGAGGATTATAACTAAGAAGTTTGTGAATAACATTCCTAAGATCATCAAACCTACAAACATACTTTTCAAGGCATGTCAACATGGTAAGCATACTAGAAGAACATTCAAGTTCAAGGAATAATATACTACAAGACCCTTGGATCTAATTCACACTAATCTCTATGGGACTAAAATAATTCAAATCATTCAAGGAGATAGATACTTTATGTTACTCATTGATGATTACACAATAATGACTTGGGTTAGATTATTGAAAGAGAAATCATAAGCTCTTGACAAGTTCAAGGCATTCAAAGATCTTATTGAGAATCATAAGAGTGGGAAGATCAAGTTCTTAAGGTTTAATAGAGAAAGATAATTTTGATCTAATGAATTTGATGACTTATATGAGGTTCATAACATAAGGAGACAATTCTCATCAGTAAGGATATCTCAACAATATGGGGTAGTATAAAGGAAGAATATGATAGTTTAAGAGATGGCTAGAACCATGTTGAATGAGTCTATACTATTTTATGGATATTGAAGAGAGGTAGTAATCAATATTTTATATATCTTGAATAGGGAAAAAAAGGACTAATGAAAACAAGACTCCTTATGAACTATGAAAGAGTAAACCTACTAATGTAGAACACTTTTGAGTGTTTGGGAGTAAATGTTTCATCAAAAGAGATGATGAAGACTTGGAAAAGTTTGATTCTAGATCTGATGAAGGCATATACTTAGAATATGTTGGTTTCAATTTTTACACCTCATACATTTTGACTTGTACACTTGAAGTAAAATGGAAAAAAATGATGGAAAACTGAATAGGATGTCATTGTAGCTAGGGAAGGGTTTGGCATTAAGATCAGACTGAATGCATAAAATGACTGAGAGGCACCTATAGAGGGTATGGTTAGCTCCCTATTACTTTTGGCTCTACCTAAACCAAGGTGAAAGAAGATATGGGTTAGCTTTATCACATGGATGGATTTTGTAGTTTAATATCCATATGGATTCTTGGCATAAGGGACAAATATGACTAGAGCATAACCAATTTTGCACTCTTCACCTATGAAGGGTTGTCATATCAAATACACAAATGCTTTAAGTCATACACAAGCTACTAGAGATAGATGAGGGGATGACTTAAATATTCATTCTATAAGATATTAAATAATAAAAATGCTGAATAAAAGATTGTAATGATAGGATTTGAAAGCACAAATAATAAACACATTGTAGATAAGCAAGATTTTATGCATTTTCAAAACAAATAATACTTATAGTATATAAAGGGCATATCATTTTTAGGGTATAATAGGGTAGGATAATTTAGATGATTAACAAGGAGGGTGGTGTGTTGGTGGTTTCTAAATAGCAGAGTGTCTAATAAAATTTCATGATAATATTCTTTAGCAAAGATGTAGAAAAAATTCAAATGTAAGATAAAGGTAAACACAAAATAATCTCTGAGGGACTAGAACATACTCTAAAAATATAATCTCAAATACTTTCTCCTACTAAATTCATGAACCCAGGGTGCCCTTAAAAGGTATTCAACAACACATTTCCAAATATAACTGTAGAAAGGGATTTATAAACTAGGTACATGCTCAGAATGATAACTAGTAAAAAACACATAGCCAAATGTCCAATCAATATAACCTATAAAACATATTATTGTATTTAATTAATAGGATATAATAAAGAACCACAAACATTTTTTAATGACTTGAAAAGAAATATTACAAACATCAACACTTTAAAATGCTACTATGGGGACAAACATGGTGAGATTACTCTATTGACAAGGGAGACATGAACATGCTCTCAAATCTTGCTAATGGTTATACAAACCCAACTACCTTAGCAAGGGAGACAAGATCTACACACAAAATTTGATTCCAAAAAAATTATGTTAAACCTAGACTTAGAGAAAATGGACACCTAAAATAGTAACCTAAAATAACCAACAATAACCTAGAATAGAGGACAAAGATGTTATTTATACATTTATCAATCCTCCTCAGATATGGGACTACAGGTTGTAATTAAAAAAAAAATCATAACAAACTCTCTTGTTCCTTCAAGTTGATCCCACCTATAAAATGATTTTGGCCATGCCTGAGATCTTTTTCCATTTTCAATAAAAATCATTGTCAAAACTACCTCTACAAGGAATGATGAGGACTTACAACCACCTAGAGAATCTCTTAACTGCTCACCTGCACAACTAAAGGGAGAAAGTAATTTGAAGAACGAAACAAATTGTTTCCTTATGTGCAACTTATATAGAAATGATCCTTTACACTTTATTGGAAGGTTAATTTAATTGTATAAGTTGAAAAAACTTTATTATTATGTGTAACTACCTAGAGATGCTAGTCAATGGTTGTCTACATAGCTGGAACCTCTTAGACAATTGCCTTTTCTTTGTGCATGCCAGGAATAACCTATTTTTATAATGATGTCTTAATAATTGATTTAGTTGTGACATGAAATAGAAATTGATCTGTGATCATGATTGGAAATATTCACTCTAGAATGGAAGTTAGACATTCTTATATGCTTTGACTCATTACTTGACCAGGGAAAAACCATCAACTTTAACTTTTAGACCAAAACTTGACACATATTAACACTTAGTATGCCACATTAGATTTAACTAGGCATCCATGGGCTCTAGAGTGATTAAGTTGATTGATTGGTTCAAATATAGACACTTGTCACTTCCTCATACAATATTATCACTTTAAAAAGTCTATCTTGGCTTGCACCATTAGATCTTTGCATGCCATTGGATTTCAATCCAAAGGATTAAATGCCATTAGCTGCTTAATACTTTGTATAACATAATTAAAATGTATATCATCACTACATTCAATTTGGGATTAGTTTAAACCTTGACTTAATGCAACCCATTGATTGAAAGGTGTATGCTTAACTACATACAATCAATCTATGGGAATATGATCAAGCCTTATCATGCACCCCAAGCTTGACTTTCTGACTTTGAACTCACAGCATCCAATCTCTATTGCTCAAGTAAATTATCTCCTTCAAATCATGATCTAAGGGGTGGGGATTCATTAGATATTGCCTATTTTTGGCCCTAAATATGTGTCATTTGTCAGTCCCATGGGATTCTTATTTATTTTAAGCTAACTAGCTCATATCATGTACTACTGGAACATCTTTCTCTATATCAAAATGTACCATTGGATCTACCTCTATTTGAAAACAAATGGCTACTTTGTGGAATCTAAATTTTATGCTTGTGAAACTATATTTGAACATTTAAATCCCAATATCCAGTCCCTATAGCTTAAATTTGATGTCTACATGCCCATCAAAAGGCATCCATGAGACCATCAAACCTGTAATTTAGAAATTTCTTTAGGGACTTTGTTTAGTGGAAATTTTGTCTAAGTCTTTATCTTTGGCATTCCTTTATCCTTGACACTTTTTCTTTGGCCTTTTCTTTAGCATAGTTGTCTCACAATAATTCTTTCAGGTATTATGTCAAGATAATTATCTTAGATAAAATGTTTGAGATAATTTCCCCAAAGGATTTAACTTCACACTTTCCCCATAAGACTTGATCTTTATTAAACCTTTTTTTCATGGGAAAGATGCCTGAAAGAAGTTGGCATTTGGATTTTCACCTTTGTTATAATAATTTATTTAGACATTTTATTTAAAATAATTTTCTTGAAGAAATTGGTCTCTAGTACTTTTATCAAAGGAATTAAGACTTAGCTCCTTTGTCTTTGTCAAGACAATTGTTTGACAGTTTTTCTGAAATAATTTCCACATAAAAATTGAACTTTGCCTTATTCTTGAAGAATTTTAAATTTACACTTTTCATGAAGAATTTTAATTCTTTTGGACTTTTTGCACAAGCAAAATTCATAAAGGAAATAGGGCTTATGCTCTACATCAAATTTTCTCGAAGTACCCTTTAGTCATTTGAACATACCCTTCAAAAGTTTTGTCAAGGGTACTTACTCACAAAATTGCCCTTCAACCTTTTGGAATGGTCCTTTAGATCTCTTATTAGTGCCTTTTGGACTTTCTAAAGGTGTCCTCTATATCTTATGAAATTACCCTTCAGACCTTTTGAAGGTTCCCATCGGGTAATTTTCCAAGGAAAAAATACTCAAAGGAAATGAACCTTTAAAAAAATTTCAAAGGCAAAATGACACTTCTACAAGTGTCTTCAGGAATTTTTAAAGGGAAAATTTCCTAAATGAAATGACCCTTCTATAAGTGTCATTTGGGAATTTTTTTAAGGTTAAAATTCTTGAAATAAATAAACCTTCAATTTTTTTGCAAAGACAAAACAACCCTTCAAACTATCTATAGAGACTTTGCCCAAAATAAATGAGTCCTTTCAATTCTTTTGGGTTTTTTGTGCAAGCAAAATGCTTAAAGGGAAAGTTCCCTTCAAACAATTTTCCATAGATAAAATGTTTGAAACAAATAAGACTTTTCATTTTTTCCAAAACAAAGGATTTATTTTTTGACTTTTTGTGTAGGCAAAATGCCTAAAGGGCAAGTTCCCTTTGGACTTTTTGCCATAGACAAATTTTTTGAAATAAATGACCATTTGGATCTTTTGTAAAACACTTAGTCCAAAACAAATAAGACCTTGAAATCCTTTGAAATTTTTATAGTGGATAAAATGTTTGATGCAAATAAGTCCTCAGACTTTTTATCTGAGACAAAAATCTTGAATACCTATTTCCATTGAACATTGTGTTCATGCAAAAAGTCCAAAAAAGTCTAAGTAAAATACAAAAAGCCAAATTAAGAATTAGATAATTTTTACATAAACTTGACCTTCCAAAGGAACACTTGAAGATATAAGTTGGCGTAATGAATTAGACATTTATACTTGGTAAGGACCCAATTCCTTCAATGCAATTTTGGGTACTAACAATGGCTCTTATCTAGGGATGCATATCCCCTATAGGTGTGTAAAAAACCTAAGAATGTAAGACTAGGTGCCAATCCATTGGGATATGGAGTCAAGAAGCAACAATTTATTAGTAATCATTTGTAAAGGCTCAACACAACAAGGCAAACTTAACAAAAATAGATTAGGATGATCTAGAAATGAAGACACAACATAACACAAAGGTAAACTATATAAATAAGGCCTAAAATAAAGGGGCAACAAAACAACGAAAAGGAAAATCAATAAAACACTATACAATATGGTACATATGTTAAAGACATAATCAAGGAAGTGTTTCAGATGTCTACCATTGACTGGTAGCTCTAGTATTTCACCATCCAAGTCTCTCAAGAAGAAATTATGCTCCCTAATCTGATAGTCAATGGAATAGGGATCCATCTACAAGGAATCAAACTTATCATGCTTTCCCTTTTTCTCATGCCTACTATCCCAAAGTATAACTAGATCACCTACTTGTAAGGTTCATGGGATGACCTTCCTATCAAATATTTTCATTAGCTTCTCTTTGAAATTGAGGTGTCTTTCATGAGTTTGTCTTTGAATTTCATCAAGATCAATAATATAATTCACCTTGCTCTCATAGTGGTTGATATGCTCATCATCCTCTAATTGTTGCATGAACTGATAAGTGGGTAACTATAAATGCATAGGCAAAACTATTTGAGATTTATAAATAAGATCAAAAGGGCTTCTACATGTATCTCTTTTAGGCATGATCTTGTTATCCCATAAAGCAAACTTTAGTTATTCACCCCACTTCTTATTGTTTTAGATTATGGTAAAAGCAGGTTTTGAAGGGACCTCGAAACCCTTTACAACAAAAAAAGATAAACCTTAAAGCCCAGAGAAGTTCAAAACACCAAAATAGGTACAAACCAAACTAGGTAAAACAGGAACCTGAAAACAACAGAAAAGACTAGATGTTTCTACTGACACTACACGGAACGTACCGTCAATAGACAGGAACAACATCCTTCAACCTTCAAAAAATAATTAATTACCCTTTACACGAATGAAGGTTCATATCTAGAGGGGGGACCAAAGGCTTAGACTTCTTCCTCTTCACAGTGATCCATCCATCCTCTACCTTAGCTGCCTTTGTCATCCATACCTCAGGTAACAGTGGTTCATTAAGCCCAATGGATATAGATGACTCATCAATATCCTTATGAACACCAACCAAAATTTGGCACCTAGGTTGATCCTCCAAAATAGGGGGAGAAGCCAAAGCCTCCACGACCACTGGCTTTGAAAGATCTTTAATCTTAGTCACCACAGGACCTTTAAAGGAATCTTTTACCTGCGGCTCCTCCTCAATCATCGGCTCAGAGTGAATGCTTTCTTCATTCTCAGAAATAGCTAGATCTTCCATAGGTTGATTAGCTATATAGTGTTCTGAGGAAGCATTGGCCCACCAAGAATGTGGTCTTCTGGACTTTGTAATCCCTATCAAACAACGAGCGGCCAGATGACCCGTTTGGTGACATCTTCTGCACCGAAAAGGTACACCCTCAAAATCCAACACTTGTGTCCAAGTTCCTCTTGGGGAGTCTAGGCAAATCGCCTCTGGTAGACCTTTTGAAACATCCATTTTAGCCATAAAGTGAGCACACTTCTTATTGTTTACTCATAATGTTCATCTGCTGATCTTGAACATGTTATTATTACCTAATTTTGCTTGCCCATTCCCTTAAGGATTGTAATTGAAAGCGTAGGTTAACTCAATCCCATAGTTTTTACATAATGCCAAAAAAGGTTTCGATTTGAATATCATGAAATTATTATCAATTATTTTTATAGTTTCACCAAATCTATAAATAGTTTTATTTAACAAAAAAACCATAACTAGATAGTGTGTTGCTTTCCTTCTAGGGATTGCTTCGAACGATTTTGTGAAGTAGTCAATTTCAACTAGAATTTATCTATGTCCATAAATTAATGAATTAACAATTTTTCCAATAAAATCCATTCCCCATTATCTAAAAAGGCCTTCAATTGTCATAGGCTATAAGGTAAGAGAACTTAAAGCTTTCATCCTCCCAGTAAAGCAATAACATTTCTCACATCTTCTGACTATCTAAGCAACATATTTGAACAATGATGGCCACCAATAATTAGCTCTTAGAATTTTATGAGTTGTGACCTTAGGTGCAAAATGGCCACCACATACTCCACTATGGAAATCTTCAATCAGGATAACAATCTATTCTTATAGCATGCATCTTAAGACAACCCCATTTGGACTCTTTCATGCTAGTCCATCCTCAATCAAGAGGTATTTTTGGGACATAAGCTTAAGAGTTCTTCTTTGATTCTTATCCAAGTTAGGGGGACAACTCATATTTTACAAGTAGTAAATAATATTCCTATACCATGGAGATATGTTAAATCAACTCAAAGAATCATCAACATTAAAAACAACATTATTTACCTCAATAGTTTACAAATTGGTCTCATCCATAATCTTGGATAGACCCACCCCCCTTAATATCTTGGTGGTTTGGATGTCCATGTCATACTCTTGTAACTTTTTGACCCGCCTACACCTCTTGATGGATACTTCAATCTAATTTAAAATTTCCTTCTCCATGGTGTGTAATTTGTAGGAAATGATCTTTAAAATTAGAATATATGGCCTAAACATTTTAACAACCTTCAAAAGAGTGAATTTCTTTTCCCATGATGGTGTAGTTTAGTTCAAGACCTTTCATAGATTTTCTAAAGAAATTTATGGGCTGATCATGACCTTCCTCATTATTATGTAACAAGACAACATCAATAGTATTGTATGATGTAAAAGAGAATAATTAATACAATTTTGTATAATCAAGACTAGCCAAAATAGGGGTATAATTTTAAGCTCCCTTGATGTCACTAAATAATTACATGGACTTCTCCTCAAATTTGATGGTTTGGTCCTTCTTCAACATGAAATCAATAAGTAAAGTAATCTCTGCAAAATTAGACATAAACCTCCTTACAAAGTTATTTTTTCCAAAGAAAGATTGAATTCCTTTATTGGACTAAAGGATAGGCACTTTTTCAATGGCTTTGATCCTTTCAAGGTTAATCATGACACAATCTTGGGAGACTATATGTCCCAGTAACTGGGCCTTTTTTACTCCAAAGTGTCACTTCCTAGGATTAAGAAAAATCTTGAACTTCATGCACATGATCAACACCTTTTTCAGATGCTCCAAATTTTATTCTCTAGTATTGGAGTACACAATGATGTCATCTTGATACATAGTAATGAAATAGTTAATTATCCCTACAAACGTGATGTCTATAGCTCACTAAAATGTTACACCACCATTCATTAACTTAGAAGGCATCCTCATATATACATATGTGCCCAAAGGCATTGTGAACATAGACTTCAATCTCTTAGATTCCTTCACCACAACTTAGTTGTAACCTAAGAATCCATCCAATGTGGATAAGATTTATGATCTAGTAACACTTTGTAGTAGGTTCTCCATATTGGGTAGGGGATAATTTTATTTTAAATAAGCTTTGTTTAGTTTTTAGAAATATGTACACAAGTGGATGTCACCATTTTTATTTCTTATATGGACTAAGTTTGACACCAATGATGAATACCTAATCGGTTGAATCATATCACCATCCCTTAGGTTCTTTAATTCATCATGCATCTTGGTGTGTAAGATAGGGTTAATAGGTTTCTATTTTTACCTAAAAGACTTACTATTAGGATGTAATGGGATGATGTATTAGAATAAGTCTTCCTTATATGATTTCATCTCAGAATAATACCATGTTAATAAATCTTGGTACTTCTTTAACAGTTGCATGTAAGTTTTCTTCTCAACTACACTTAAGTGAGTACTAATCCAAACCTTTCTTGGATTCTCATGAGAACCCAAGTTGTACTTAGTCAAATATTTTGAAATGAGTCTCTCAACTTGATTCTATTAGCTCCATCAAAATATGCTTCTAAACTAACCACTCCTCTTGAGAGAGTGTTTATTTTTAGCTAAATAATGTCCTTCCCAAATAGGGTTTCCTTCTCATCACAAACATGAACCATAGAGTCCAAGTCTATGAGCTACTTGTGAAACTCAGCCTCATAGTTTAGAAACCTCTTAATCTATTCATCATCATCAAAGACCTTCCAATCATGAACATTTTTTGGGATTAAAGGCCTAATAATCACCTCCACTTGATACTAACAATGAGGGCTCATATTTTTAACATCAAACTTAGTGCATAACCCTGCAAGTTTGTTAAATTATTGGTTGAAACTTCTATTATGATAACATAGATTGAATGCATCAAAAAATTCAAGTAAATTCAAGACAACATTTTGATACTATTTTAACCTTTAATTTTTTGTGGAAAACTCACTATGGACTTGCTTTACCACTAGCTTGTAATCACCCTTGATAATAAAACATTTGATTTCATATTCATAGTAAATCCTTAAACTAAAAAAGAGTGCATAATACTTAGTAGTATTGTTATTTTACTCAAAGGATAGATAAAAAGAAAACATAAAACATTTACCATTGGGGGCATGGAAGACAACCCTAGCTCCACTTCCAAGATTGGAGCAAACCCCGTCAAAGCACATATTCTAAACTTAATTTTATTTTTTAGAATCAATATCAAGAATAATAGTCCATTTTCTAGTATCAACATTCCCAACAAATTTACCCAATTCAAAATATATGTATAGTACTTCATTAAGAGCATTCTTCAGATCTTGAATCACATGTAACATCTTTTGCTCTCTATAAATCTTGACCATATTACCCTCCAAAGGAATGGTGGTGTAATAAAGGTCCATATGCACACTTCCACTCATGCTAGCAACCCATTTACATGATATCAACATCATCCATTTATGAAGGAAGTATACAACTACCACATCCATGTTTAAGTACTTACCAAGATGAACTGCCAACTATACCAACAACCCCTTGACTTGTCCAAAAATTGGAACCTCTCATTTTTCCATGGCATAAGAATTTCCAAATTTTAATTTGATCTTCAATTCAATCTCATTTAAGACACCCAAGGGCATAACATTACAAGAAGCACCAAAATCAAACATGTAGTTGTGAATAATTAAACCATTGATCAATAGGGTTGTGTAAAATGGATCCACATTCAACTAACTTTATACAAGTGTCGACCCCAAATAGACCTTTGGATTGGGTTCAAAAACCTCTTCTAATTATCTATAATCTTTAATGTGTGCTTAGGGTGACTCAACTTCATTCATAGTTGACCTTTCATAGAATTATAAATATTCAAAGGCCCTCTTCCTATGTTCAAGAATTCTTAGTAACTCAATAAGTGGCATGGTGATTTTTTTTACTCAAAACTTGAGCCATATTACACACACTATACTGAGGAAGAGGTGTATTTGGTAGAAGGGTAACAACACCTTCAACTAGAATATATTCACTCAAGGTTTGAATTGGAGTAGACTTGGGTGGATTTGAAACTTTGACAATAGCCTTCAAAGGTGGATTTTGTTTGAGCTCATTATCACCCTTAGGGCTACTAGAAAATATGGATATTATATTGCTCTTATTAATAACACCTCTAGGCTTTGTATCTTGGGTCATGGGTTCTATCTTGGAAGCTTCTAGGACTGTTGTAGCTTTCTTTACTTCCTTGCTTACATTCTTTATCTTTGAAGTTGTAAGGGTAGTGTCTTGAGGAACAACACTTGGTTGCCTACTTCTCAAGTTACATTCCTTCTTTTGGGTAGATATTTTATTAATTATAAGTTGCCTATCCTTAATTGATGTAATTCCCCTAAGATATTTATTAATCATCATAGAGTGTAAGAGATCAAAATCATGGATGGGATATTCATATGCTTGTGCCAAATTAACATCACAAGCAAAATTAAAAGTTGGGACACTCTCCATTTTGATAATGCTCCAAAACTGATCAACCATAGTATCATTAAACAATTCCATGGAGGCAATCGACTCATTATGAGGATTTTGACAATCAAACATAAAAATCTCATAGTTAGATGATGCATATTAAAGTTCATTTAGATATTCATCAACTTGTTCATTAGTATCACATGGAGGGTATGGAAATAAGCACTTGTCACACCATTCAATGTTTAAATCAAAATTTATAGCACTTATCATGGCATTTAAAAGATCAAGCACCTCCTTTCTAGGCCCTTTATTCTAGTTTCTATTTATCCTTTCTTCACATTCAATACTTTTCGCTCTATCATTATCCCGATTATGGAAAGTAGGTTCCCTTTGTACTTTATTTATATTAGGATCTCTCTCATAGTTGGTAGACACTTAAGAGACCCCTTCTTAGCTCTATCTAAATTATATGACATTTCTTTAATAGTAGAGGCCAAAGTTTTGATAGGTTCCTCTAAGTTGGTGATATTCATGGGCTATGTCTTTTCTGGATTAAACTACTTCACATCAGCCTACTTTTTCATGGGATTTCCCTCAACCTTTATGTTTCTCTCAATTTGGATGGTCATATTTAACACCAACTACATGTTATTGGGATCCTTATCCTTTAATAAATACACAACCTTGTTATGAAAGGCATCTCAATACTTTATCAAGCATGTTGTGTCACTAGGCATGATGTTTTTAGGAAACTACATCATGGTCTTGATTAACTATGTATTGAATTCTTACACACAGTCATTAGGATTCTTCTTGATATTTTCAAATTCAGCCAAGAGCAACCTTGGATTAATCCTAGTACTATATTAAATTCTAAAAACATTCTAAATCTCTTCCCATGAATCAATGCATCTAGTAGGAAGGGAATTGAACCATTCATGAGCATCTTCCTTCAATATGTGCACAAATAAATTGATGCACACATCCACATATTCAACCTCATAATACTCAATGATAATTTGAAAGGCCCTCATATTCAGATCACCCCTCACTATATTACTCCCTTAAAATTTTGGGAGGCATTTCCTAACTTCATTCAGGAGTTCATTAGGATAGCCTTCCATCTCATCAAAATTGATAGGTCTAAATATGGGAATGCATAATGTAAGATGTACATTCTCATCATAGTCCCTATGCCTTATGATTGGTTCAAATAGAGGTTTAAGAACAAATGGCAAAGGGATACAAGGGGGTGAAAGAGGTGGACTTGGTGGATCAAACTTAAGAGGGGATTCAACTGGTTTAGAAGGAGATGGAAAATAAATAAGACTGTGTGTTTCAAAATTAGTATAAAAGTTGTGATAATCCTTAATAATAGGGGGTCAATAATGATCTCAAAATTATCAAAATATAGACAACCTTTAAGAGCTAAGATCTACCCTTCAACAAGCCTCTAGTATTGTCCCCTTTTTATTTGAGGAATACTTAAGGGTGGAACAAGTCTCTTAGGTGGGACACCTTTGAAAGATGATCTCAGTCCTTCCAGTTTTGCAAACAAGAAGAAACTCAAAACTAAAAGTTAGCAAAATATTCAAAAGAGGTACTAATATTCTTTAAAACAAAAAAATAAAGTTGGATTCACCATTATAAATTAAACTTCTAAAATATAAAAATTGATAAACTAATGTGATACACGTTGAAATTATACTTGTTAAAGCAAAATGAGATAGGAAGAAAAGACACTGAAATTTTCAAAATAATGTTCAAAAGGGACAAAACACATTTCAACATGCAATGTTAATAGTTATTTATAATAGACTCAATATAAGTTTAATTTTCAAACCTTAAAACTTCCCAGTACATTACTAGTGGAATGTTATGATGTTGATAGCCAAGATAGTTAAATCAATGTAGTAACAACATAAAACTTCACAAGATGAAATATTCAAGCTCTCTACAATAATTATTGGCAACATAAGAGACCAAAAGTTTAGTTTAGTCCCTAACAATGGTACTAAAAGAGTGTTGGTTCCTATTTATACTCCTCATACATTCAACCTTGTATACTTGAAATAAAATTTTAAGAAATGATAGAAAACCATCTAGTATATCATTATAACTAGAGAAGGGTTTCGCATAAAAATCAGACCAAATATAAAAAATGACTGATAGGGAACTACAAAAGGTATGGTTATATCCTTATTACTTTTGGATTTTACTAAACCAAGGTGAGAGAACTTATGAGGTAGCTTTCTCATATGGAGGGATTTTGTAGTTCAATCTCCATGGGGATTCTTGGCACAAGGGACAAATATGACCAGAGCATAACCAAGTTTGCACACTCTACCTATGAGGGGTTGTCACATGAAATGCACAAATGCTCTTAGTCATACACAAGATACTAGAGATATATGAAGGGATGAATGCAATTTTCATTTTATAAAATATTAAATAACAAAGGGGCTAAATAAAAGATTGAAATGCTAGGATTTGAAAGCACAAACTATAAAAACATTTCAGATAAATGAGATTTTATGTGTTTGTAATACAAATAATACTTATAGTATGCAAATGGCATATTATTTTTAGGGTAAAATAGGGCATGATAAGTTAGATTATTAAAAATAAGGAGGGTGTCATGTTGGTAATTTCTAAATAGTAGGGTATCTAGTAGAATTTCATGATAATATTCTTTAGCAAAGATGTAGAAAAAATTAAAATGCAAGATAAAGGTAAACACCAAATGATCCCTAAGGGACAAGAACATACAATAAAACTAGAATCTCAAATACATTATCCTACTAAATTCATGAACCTAGGGCTCCCTTAAAGGTTATTCAAAAACACATTTCCAAATATAACTGTAGAAAGGGATTTATAACCTATGTACATGCCAAGAATGAAAACTAGTAATGAACACATACCCAAATGTCAAATCAACAAAAAATTTTAAACATATTATTTCATTTCATAAAAAATATATAGTAAATACAAAAATGTCAACACTTCAAAATGTTTCCATGGGGACAAGCATGGTAAGATTTCCATTTTGACAAGGGATACATGAACATGCTCTCAAAGCTTGCTAATGGCGATACATATGTAACCACCTTAGCAAGGGAGACAAGATATACACACAATAGTTGATCCCAACAAAAAATCTATAAAACATGTACTTAGGGAAAATGGACACCTAAAATATTGACCTATAACAACTAACAACCAATAACAACCTAGAACATAGGATAATGCCCCTATTTGTACATTTCTCAATACTCCTTAAATTTGGGACTATGGGTTACAATTTATAAAAATTGCATTAAAAAATTTCCCATTTTGTCAAGTTACTCCTAGCCAAAAAATTCTCTTGGCCATGCCTAATATTTTTGTCCATTTACAATAAAAATCTTTGTTGCAACTACCTATACAAGGAATGATGAGGAATTGAAACTACTTGGAGATTGTCTTGACTACTCACATGCACAACTAGAGGGAGAAAATAATTTAAAGATCTAAATAGATTTTGTCCTTATGTATAAATTATTTAAAAATTATTCTTTACACATACTTGGAAGGTGAATTTCATTATAGACTCTAAACAAATTTTATTACTATGTGAAACTATTTGGAGATGTTGGTGAATGGTTGCTTGCACAACTAGAACCTCCGTAATAGTTGCCTTTTTTTTGTGCATGTCATAGAACAACCTATTCTTGAAATGATGGCTTAGGAATTGATTTATTTGTGACATGAAATGGAAAATGATCCATGATTGTGATTCAAAATATTTACTCTAGAATGGTAGTTAGACATTATTTTATGGTTTAACTCATTGTGTGACCAAGAAAAAATTATCAAGTTTAATTTTTAGACCAAAGATTGCCACATACTGACACTTGCATGCCACATCAGATTCACTGGTATTTTGCTGGATATAAGAGTGACTAATTCAATTTATTGGTTCCAATATTGACACTTTTCACCTTGTCATGCAATCCAGGCCCTTTGAAAAGTATATCTTGGCTCACACCATTGGATATTGTTAGGCTGGATCAATGTGTGCCATTGGATTTAGATCCAAAGGATTAAATGTCATTGGATACTAAATACTTTGTATAATATGTTTACAATGCATGTCATCATACATTCACTTTAGGCTCAATTTGAAACCTTTAATTAATTCACCCCATTGATCAGAAGGTGTATGCTTAGCTTTATACAATCAATCGATGGGAACATGCTCAAGTCTTATCATGCACCATAAGCTTGACCTTTTGAATTTGAACTTACACCATCTAATATTGATTATCTGATCAAATGTGCTCCATTATATCATGATTTGAGGGGTGGGGCATCATTTGATATTGCCTATTTTTGGCCTTAAGTATGTGCCACTTAGCAGTCCTATGGGCTCCCTATGTACCTTAAACTATCCATCATTTATCACACACCATTGGATCATCCTACTACATGTCAATGTGCATCGTTAGATCTACCTCCATTTGAAAACAAATGGCTACTTCACAAGGTCTAAATTTAATGGTCATATGACCATCTTTTAATATTTAAATTCTAATGGCTAGTCCCTACACCTTAAAGTTGAAGAACATGCACCCATTAAAAGATGGTCACAAGACCATCATACCTAAAACTCATAAATTTATTTAGGGACTTTGATAATTTTTTTTTGATTCTTTATCTTCAACATTCCTTTATCCTTAGCATTTCTACTTTGGGATTTTCTCTAGAACAATTGTCCTACAATAATTCTTTCAAGGTAATTATCTTAGACAAAATATTTGAGATAATTTCCCCAAAATATTTGAATTCACACTTTCCCCATAAGAGTTGAGCTTTATCAGACCTTTTTCCTGGGTAATATTCCCAAAAGAAGTAAGCCTTTAAATTTTCACCTTTATCAAAACCATTGTTTTGAACATTTAATTCAAAATAATTTTCTCAAAGAAAATGGTCTTTGGCACTTTTATTGAATGAATTAATACTTAGCTCCTTTATCTTCATCAAGACAATTATTTCAGACATTTTATCTAAAATAATTTCCCCACAAAAATTGAACTTCACTTTTTTCTCAAAGAATTTGAACTTTACACTTTTCTCAAATAAATGCAATTCTTTTGGACTTTTCATATGGGAAAAATGCCTAAAGGAAATAGGACTTTTGCTCTACAACAACTTTACCAAAATTACCCTTCAGCCATTTTAACATACCCTTCATAAGTTTTGTTAAAGGCACTTACCCTAAAAAATTACCCTTTAGCTTTTTGGAATGGTCCTTTAGATTTATTGAAAGTGCCTTTTAGACTTTCTAAAAGTGTCCTCTAAATCTTCTTAAAGTTCCCTTTGGACCTTTTGAAGGTTCCCTTTTGGAAAATTTTAAGGGAAAAGTGCTCAAAGGAAATGACCCTTCAAAAATTTTACAAAGGAAAAATGACCCTTTTAAAAGTGTCCTTTAGGAATTTTGTAAGGACAAAATTCCCAAAGGAAATGACCCTTTGAAAATTTTACAAAGATAAAATGACTCTTATGCAAGTGTCTTTCAGGAATTCTACAAGGGAAAAATGCCTGAAGGAAATGACCCTTTAAAAAAATTTCAAAGGTAAAATGACCCTTCAGATTATTTGTAGACACTTTGGCTGAAATAAATAAGTCCTTTCAATTCTTTTGAGCTTTTTGTGTAGGCAAAATGCTTGAAAGGCAAGTTCCCTTCAAACCTTTTGTCATAGAAAAAAATTCTAAAACAAATAAGTCTTTTCATTTATTTTAAAATAAAGGATTTATTTCAAGATTTTCGTGCAGGAAAAATGCATGAAGGGAAAGTTCCCTTTAGACTTTTTATCATAGACAAAAAGTCTAAAACAAATGACCCTTCAGATCTTTTTTGAAACACTTAACCTAAAACAAATAAGACATTGAATTTATTTGGAATTTTTATAATAGATAAAATGTCCAACGGAAATAAATTTTCAAACATTTTATTTGAGACAAAAATCCTAAAGACCTATTTCCATCAAACATTATGTTCATGCAAAAAGTTCAAAAATGACTAACAGAAAGACAAAAATCTAGATTAGTACTTAGCCAATTTTTACATGAACTTGACCTTCCAAAAAAACACTTGGAGATGGAAGTTGTGCTAATGACTTAGACATTGATATTTAGCAAGGGCCCAATTGCTTCATTGTAATTTTAGGCAGTAAAAGGATACTCATCAATGAGGTTAACCTATAGATGTTATAACAAGAGACTACAAAATATAGTGTAAATCACCAATGTGAGGGTTGATGAGACAATGAAATCTTATTCACAATCAAAAAACACTTTAGAGAATGTGGAATTCAATAATTAAGAGGAGAATATATAGGTTAATGAGGAAGAAGAATAAGTTGAAGAAAGATAGGACTCAAAAAGACCCTCATGGTAGATTTAAAGAGACCACCCTAAAACTCAAATCATTGGCAACATGAATGTAGGTATGAAAACTAGGAGAAGAATCGTAAGTAATCTAAATCAAGATAATTCTCTATTATCCAAGATTGAACCTAAAAGTCTTATAGAATCAACCAAAGACAACTTTTGGATAGATGCTATGAATGAGGAGCTAGACTAAATAGAGAAGAATAAGATTTTGGAATTAGTTCCTAGGCCTAAAGACAAGAATGTCATTGGCACAAAATGGGTGTTTATAAACAAGTTGAATGAATGTGGAGAAGTCAATAGGAATAAGGTTAGATTGGTACACAAGGGATATGTGTAAACACCTAAAATTGGTCACCGATAACCTCCAATCAGGCTTTTGGCTAATTTCCACCTAAAATACATAATTTGGCCTAAAAACACTAAAACATGATACATGATATGAAACTGACATATTCAAGTGCTAATTTTGGCCAAAGTATTCCTAAATAGGTCAATGCAATTTATGGACCTACTAACTTTGATCAGATCATTTTGAGTCAAAATGCTAAATTTACACCTGGGTACTTTGGATTTCTCTTCCCTATCAAATATCTTGCATGAGACATGTGCCTTTACTATTTACTGTTGTCAACTTCCTAAATGGTAATACAGCTCCAATGCATCTGACATGGAATTTTGATTATAATCCAATCAAATTTAGGACCAATAACAAGTCATTCTAATCAATTTAGGTAATTTGTGCATAATGTGCTTAATCATGCTTAAGAGCTAATTAACCCAAATCAAAGCCTAATTAAGAATTCCATGGAAACTTGTTGAATAATTTGTTTTGGAAATGATATTGAATATCTACATTATCAAGTGACCTCATTTATTGTGAAGACATCCCTAGGCCATAAATGCCACAAATATCAGGATTCATGCCCTCCATGCCTCATCAATGCCTTCCATGATGCCCTCTATGATTCTTAATTTCCCCTTCTTCCAATGTAATGATAAGGATAATTACAAACTTAATTCCAAAAATTGAATTAATCCTCAACCATACATCTCAATCTTGAGATGGATGCTTGAGGTTGATTCTAATCAAATCCAAAAATCTATAAATAGGAGGCCTCACAACATCATTTCTATGCTATTTTGGTGCAAAGTTATTATGCTCAAATATCTTTAAAAGACTTGATAATGCACATTTATAGTGCCAAATTGATTCCAAGCCAAGCCAAAGCCATAAGGTGCCAAGGAGAGATGGAGGTAGCCAAGCTTCTATTGCCAAGGACTTCATGAGCACAAGCTGAGCAAGCCACCACTATAAAGGCATTTGGAGCATCCAAGGAAGGTGAAGGAATTCTTTTGTTTGATTCCTTTTTTTTTAGTTGTGTTTGTCATTTGATTTTGTTAACTAAGCTCTCCCTAGTGTCTATGCCTAGAGATGCTATGTTATTAGTGTGTTTCTTTCATTTTGTTTTCATTTTGGAACTAACACCATATTAACCATCTTCTCTTGAGTCAAATTCCTAGATCACATATGGCATGCTTAGTGGGACTAGATGTATCTCACACCTGAAGGACATCCTCTTACAACTATAAAATATTTATTTGAGCCTTTAAAACTCTTGAAAATTTATTTTATAACTTTATTTTGCCATTTTTCATTGCCATGGTTTTTACACAGTAATTGACATCAACAGAAATACTATCATCGGTTACTTGGGTTAGTTGATATTAGTCACCAGAACTGACATTAGTTAGATCTTGGTTGGCTATAACTGATGTCATTGGTAATAATCAATGTTAGTTACTATGTTTTTCCAAAAACATAGACTCAAGACCTCCTTTTCCAAAGATTGTTGTTTCAAACTCAAAAGGGCTTCAAAGCTAAAGGACATGCTAACAAGTTTGCTATAGGACCAAGTTTAAAATTTGCTCAAAACATGATTAAATCACCTTTGCATGCTTAAAATTTGATTAGGAACCTTGTTTTGGTTGTTTAACAAATAATTTAAATGTTTTTGGTAAATGTTTTTCAAAGTTTACAACTAAGACCAAGGGGTCAAATGAACACCACCAAACATTTTATTTTGGTTTAAAATTCTTGCTTGCAATAGTTGTCTAGTTAGATTTTGTTTGAAGAAAGATGAATGTTACATGTATGCTCTTCCATTTGTCCCCTATAGGTAACCATTGGAATAGAAATCAACATTACATTTTCAAATATCATAGTCCAAGGCTTAGAAAGAATGTCACATAAATCACTCCCCCAAAACTCATCAAACTTTGGGTGATCTTTAAAATGACCCTAACGTCTTTCTACTTTCATGCTCTATTTATTTTTATGAATTTTGGATTGTAAGGGGGATGTTATTACCTCCCACAAGTTACTTAGGGAAGCTTTGACATGGGGTTTCACCTCTTGACATTGAATTAATTTGTTTCCTTTAGAGTTGCACATGGGACATATTTTCATTTGGACATCACACTACACTAAGTGAATAACAACATGTAGTGGTTGCAAAAAGGACTAGAGCTTTTTACAACTAGCCAATGTTGTGGTCACCCAATTTATATGCTTATATTTTGCATCATTTGATATGAAAATAATTGTATAATTGATTCCCCTAGAATGATTGAAACCTTATGAGTTTAGTCAAGCCAACATGCCATACCCTTGCTAGGATTGGGACAATTATACTTAGTGTATTTTGGTCATTTTGACTTGGTATTATTTGAGACTAAAACTTGTTTTTTTAATTCATAACCCATGTCAAAAAAATGCATTTGAGTTATGAAGGGTAGTGTTATACTGTCCAAATCATGTCAAACCATTTTGCCTTTGAGTTTTTGAAACATAGTATTGACCACATCATTCAAGCATGCTTACACTTTAGGTTGCTCAATTTGTTTCAAGATTAGTTTACTTTGCACCAAAAACCATTGTTTCAAAGCATGTCATGCATACCATTTTGTCCTTTCTCTTATGCTATCATGTTGTCTAATCTTATCTAGCTTGTTTAGTCAACACCTAGTTTCCATTGTTGAGTTTTCAATTAGCCTTGTCAAGTTTGGATTCAATAATTGATTGACTTGTATTTAGGTCTTAATTCATGGAGCTGACACATAGATATTTATCTTTTAGGTTGCATAACTTTGATTAATCAATTATCAAAATTTTAAAACTATTGATGGTTTATTTGTTTAATGCCTATCCTCATCATTGTTTGTGCCCTTATTTGGGAGAACACAACCTTTCTCAAAAAGCCTTTTGTCTTATACCTCATTCTAATTGATCATGTTTATGTTTGATTCCATGTGTCGGGTCTATGTCAAATTTGTTTCCAAACTTGTTAGATTAAATTAAATCACTTTAGAGTTTGTTTCAAGTCTAACTTTTGACACCGTTTAGCCAAAAGTCCTAGCACATGCCTATTTTTTTGAGCCTAGATTTTGACTTCATGTTTAAATAAAATACCTAGAAAATCAAATTTTCCTTTTCCTAGTTTAGACCTTATTTGGAACATTTTGACCTAGACCTTTGACATACCATTTTTTATTTAGATGCTTAACCATTTGTGCATGTGACATTTGACGTTAGGATGTTTTAAGCCAAGTCTTAGCACAAATCATTTTGGAGATACAAATCCACTTTTAGACCATATTCGAGATACAACTCCACCCCTTCGACCAGGTTAGACCAAGTTTGAACCATTTGTCCTTTGGATCATTTTTCAGAGTTTGTAGAACTCTAAGTCTTTTTGTTTCAGAGCTTTCATCTTTTACTTAGATATGTCTCACTACACTTATGGTGGAGCCACTTAAAGTATGACTTATGATGGAATGGCCACACAAAATGAATTTTATGGCTTTTTTCAAGACCCCAATGATGTTAATATGGTTTGTGAGACATATTTCTATCTACCTCATATTAATCAGTCATGGGAACAAAGTCATGAAATAATTTTTGATCCAACTCGAGACCTTGATTGGTATGAAGAGGCTTATGAAGAGGAATTTGAAGACCCAACTATAGACAATGTTGTTTGGGATATGAATATATACCCTCTTTTTATAAATTAGTACATGGAACACAATCAAGAACTAGCTTATGAACCAACTCATGACTGGGATGATATTTTTTATGAGGAAGACTTGGATACTTTTTTCTTATGCAAGTAATCAAGTTTCACAACATCCTATTTTTATCCAATCATCAGCTACCCCTAACCCTCCTTTGGATTATATGAGCCATCAAGCTCTACAATATCCAAGGAATACCATTTCTATACTAAGACCTCATCCTTTGGTTTGTGTGAGCAACCAAGCTCCACAATGACAAACCATTTATATACTAGGACCTCATCCTTTGGTTTATATGAGCAACCAAGCCCCATAATGCCCTATTGTTACCATATTATTACTTTATCCTTTGGCTCATGTAAGAAATCATGCTCCCCAGGGCCCTACCGTTATCCAACCACAAGTCATTCCTCATCTAGTACCAATCCCATCCAAACCTCAACTGATCCAATCATTCAAAGACCAAGTTATATTCAAAATTGGTATTTTCCAACTCATTAGAAAACAAAGCCAAAATAACCAACCAATCCAAGATGTTTTTGTTGAACCAACCATTTGTTTTAAGTCAACCTATGATAAATTTCTTATTGATCATGTACCAATTATCAAGGAGTCTCACTCGGATAAACCAGTCTTTGTGAGTCACTTATTAATGATTATAACTACCTTTGGGAAAATCATTACCTTGACCATGTGCCTATTTTTAAAGAGCCTCATATTGACAAGCTAGTCTCTAAGGACTTGTATCTTGACCTTCTTCCCATCCTAGAGGGGTCTCACTTTGACAAACTAGTCTTTGTGAAGCCCATCATGCTATCACAGGCTGTTACTTGTCCAAAACTAAATATTCAACAAGACATCATTATAACAAAGTACCCATTAGATGAAAAATCAAAATTAGAGTCAGGTTTTATTCTTGAAATGACATTAGATTTAGAATTTTAATTAGAATCAACATCAATCTCATCATTGAATTTAGATTCCCTTGATTTAGATTTAGATGAATAATATGTTTATGGCTATTACAACATTGGTTACACATGCCTCACATACTAGTTTGAATACATTTGTGATCCTTCTATAGTTTTTGAGGATGAGTACTTCAACATCAACATAAGTTCTCCTAGTATCTTCTATGAAGATTATGCAGCCTTTCCCCATTCCATTACCATTCTATAGGCCATTATCATCAACCAAAATAGCCATATTATTGACATTCCATCTCCCACAAGTGCTGATTAGGATTGATAGAATCACACTTTTTTGAGCTACATCCATGGTGACATAATAGTTAAAGAAGATCAAGTAGGCCAAGATAACATTCATGTATTATAAGAACACTCTCTTAGTGGGACCTTTTTAAAGGCACTAGGGGACAATCAAAGTCAAAACTCAACATCTTCTAGTGAAATTTTTTTGAAAGCACTAGAAGATAATCAAAGTCAACACATAGCATCTTCTACTGAGAATTTTTCAAAAGCGTTAAAAGATAATCATAGTCAAAAGTCAACATTCCTTAGTGAGAACTTCTCTAAGGTGCTATAGGACAATCAAGACAACTTCATTGGTGAAAATCTCATTGAGTCACCAATAGCTAAGCACAAAAGTTATTCACTAATAAATGAAGAGAAAATCAAAGATTAGATCAAAATAACTTCCTATCTATAGCCTAATAAGATGGTAGATACTCTCAAGATCAAAAAATATAAAAATCTAGTGGTCCTCTCAAGATAAAAAGTCTTCTGCCCCACCACAACAAAAATTATGTCAAATCTGGCATCAACGACATTACTTGTGACTGAATGTCCTAATCTTCATTTGTCTCCCTACCATTCCACATTACATTATCATATGCCATTCCATTTCATATTCAAACCTACCATCCATTATTTTTCCCTATTTACCATCCATGGTTGCACTTTCCTTTACAAAGGCTACAAGGATACCTTATCTCAACATTTGAAGTAATTAGAATCAATGACCAATGAAGATCATAAAAGCATTCTCAACAACCAAATCTACATCGAGTTCTTGATAGAGAGGTTATTTAGATGAGGTGTAGGATAGTAATTAACATAATGAATTATTCCATTTGTATCATTTATTTATTAGGATGTGTATCTCCCCATTAGTAGGAACAATAGAATCAAAAACCACACCCGGGCCAAAAACAAGTACCATACCATTTCACACTACCATTGCCATTGTTAAATATCCATTTTCCATTATTGAAGTACCTAACCATTAAACCCATAACTTGGGGCCAATCTTATTACCATTTTATCCAATCTATCAAAAACCATTATTATCCTTATCAAGACCATACCATCTTATCATTCCATTCCTATCAAGACCAAAGCCTATTTTTAGTCATCCTACCTAATCCTATTTTGATCTTAGTTACTTTGGTTCTTCCCACACCTTTTATTGGGGGATTAAAATAAAGTTTAAATAATAAATCCAATCAATGTTTCAATGATAGTCTATGAAAGTAGTGTGATAGTTGATCTGGTAAGATATCTCTCATCCTATCCATGTTTGTTTGTGTGAGCTTGATTATAACCACCTATGGGTAAATCAGTGTCTCACTAGTCTTGCTACTAATTATAACTATCTATTAGAAAATCAGTATCATTGACATATGTTGTTATCTCCTAGTTATAACTACCTATGGGTAAACTAGGGGCAACACTTGTTTATCATGCATTATCACATCACCTTGCCATCATTGTTTTCATTTGACTAGCCATTTGCTAGATTTGAGAACTTGTTGGGACCTAGTTGGTTTTTTTTGACCTTTTATGTGGATGGAATTAATGTGGCTTGAGTTCATTTTAGGACTATGTGGGTCATGTTCAATTCATGTTGAGGTCACCTTAGCCCCCCTTTTCATACGCTCTCACCATTTTATGAGTAACCTAAGGCAAATGCTCTCACCATTTTTTGAGTAGGTATCTTGTCATTCTATAATGAGTTAAGATACCTCAAAATTCCAAAAACATTCATAACATTTCAAAAATCAAAACATATTTGTCCCATCTAAGCCTAGTCACTTATCCTTGATTTGCCTTACTAGTTCATTATCATTGTTAGGATGCTTTCTTTTGCTCTTGTTTTTAGGCTTTCTATTTATCTATTTATTTTGAGTTGTTTGTTTGTTTGTTTGTTTATTTGTATGTTTGTTTGTTCATTTTCCTATGTGTTTGCTTTCAGCATTATTGCCTTGACTCCATCTATATGCATTTTTTGGGTGATTCCTTGAGCACATAATTCATAAGTCCATATATATTCATACATCAACATTGTCATCATGGTTTTTATCATTGGTGTATTATTTTCAAGTGTTTATTAGATCAAGAGTTAGTACTTACTCATATTTTGGCCAAGTCTTTATGGTGTTCTATCATGAAGCCTACCATCACATGTTATAGTAAAAATAAGCTTCACAAAGGTCTACATTCAATGGAGCTACACAAGTTTCTCCTTAGCACCTTGGCAAATCCTTCCATCCCACCCTTGATCAATATAACTCATTTTGTCTATTCTAGTTGTATCATTGTTAATCAGAATGAGCATCTCCTCATTGATAGGTACAACTAAATCATTTATAATGATCAATCTTATTCTTCTATTCATATACTTTCATCACTTTGCACCTGTTGATCCAGGCATCAATTTAGGCGACAATTCGGGTGACGGTTCCACCCCAATTGATGATGGAACTTCTGGGAGCCATAACTTTTGCACCGTAGCTCCAATTGACTCGCCGTTTGAACCGTTGGAAAGCTAAGAACAAAGGGAACATCGTAAAATGGAATATATCTCTGCTCAATGAAGTTTGACCCCAGAAAACCCAACGGAAGTGCCTCAAATTTCAATTTTAATAGTGCTGTCTAAAAATAGTAAGTTTCTAAAAATAGTAATTCCTCGAATTATGTATTGTTTTAAATATTGAAAGTCATACCACTTCATCTCCCTTGAGATTGGTTACCTTACACATCCTCCCCATGCTTTCAAATTGTGTATAAAAGAAGAGGTAACCCAAAATGTGAAGACAGACATCTCTTCCCAGAGATAAGCATATATTTGTATTGTGATTTTGAGTAATATATCTCTTCTCAAAGAATTCATTGTTACTGTGTTATTTCTATGTTATTGTGATATTTATCAACCAAAACTTTTGAGTTTTGGATCAGTGGTATCAGAGCAGTTTGTCTTGAGAGTGTATGATCCCGAGGACGAGGTCAGGCTATAAGAAGCTTGGGTGGGAAACAACAGAGCTTCCAAATTTTCCACCTGTTCGCTCCAAATGACCTCAAATGGCAGACGACACCGAGACATCTAATCCTTTTAAGGAAATGGTGAATGAGGCCCTCCAAAGGCAATAAGCATAGATGCTGCAACAATTTGCCCAAATTCTTCAAACACTTCTGATGGGAAATCTTAGCTCCGCAGCTCCGCATCCAGGGAACGACCTTTCAGTGCCCCAACACCCTTCAAGGTCTAGCTAAATTTTGATATTCATACATTTGAAGGTAAAATCAATGCTGATGCAGTAGAAAATTGGTTAGATCAACTATCTTCCTACTTCTCTGTAAATAAGTTCACCGATGGAGAAAATATTACTTTTGCTCTTTTGAAATTAACATTGCCTGTGAAAAACTGGTGGGAAGTGTACAAAAAAGAGGTTTAGCATAGATGACATTGGCCTTGAGGTGGAACCTACCTGGGATGATTTTGTAGAAGAAGTGAAAGAAGAGTACTATCCCATTGGAGCATATGATGATCTCTACATACAGTGGCAACAACTTCGCCAAGGTAAGGACCAATATGTTCAAGATTACACAGACACTTTTCATTCTTTGTTTGCAAGGTTGGGCATTCAAGAAAGTGAGAAACATAAGACTCTCAAATATCATGGTGGACTACAATGGTACATATGGGGGGAAATGGAACTCTTTAATTTGGAAACCCTCGGTGAGGCATACAAATTTGTAGTGAAGATTGAACAGAAGAATGGCAGAAAGAATACGAAGAGTCAACCCTCAAAATGGAAAAGTGATAAGGAAGGTCAAACACGAGGCCCAAATTGGAAGCAAAAGGAGTTTCAGGATAGGAAATCCCAGAAAGGGAAGGCTAGAAAATGGTGTGATTACCACAAAACTAGGACTCACTCCAAAGAAGAATGTCGAGCCATCAAGTCATTGCTTTCTAAGTCACAATACTCGACGTCCACTACTATGCCTCATACACAACCCATAGTCAAAGAAGATGAAGAAGAATTGTAGATGCTAAGCCTGACACCATTGTCGCTTCATCATAGAACCATGGGGAAAGACCAGATGACAAGGAAAGATTGTTCCACTCCAAACTATGGGTAAAAGGTATGCCTTTACATTTCATTCTTGATAGTGGGAGTCAAAAGAATTTAATCTCTGCTAAAGTTGTGAAAAGTCTAAATCTATCTGTGAAGCCTCATCCAAAGCCCTATAGTATTGGATGGTTAAGCCCAGGGAGAGACCTCCATGTCACCCATCGGTGTCTTCTTTCATATGCCATAAAACCATTCCAAGATGAAGTCTTGTGTGATGTAGTCAATCTAGATGTTTGTGATGTACTCCTTGGTCAGCCATTCATGTATGAGTGACATGGCATCTATGAATCATGAACCCGAAGGATTACCCTCACCCTTGGAAAATGGCACTATAGGGTACCAGAGGTACCACCTCCCACATCTATCTCCCTGATCAGTGTGAAGCAATGTAAGAGATTGGTGGAGAAAACAAAGCAATTTGTCCTCATGGTGGTCAAGCCACATAAATCCACGAAGGCTGATGTTGCAGTCCTGACTACGCAATCAACACAATAATAGAAACAGATAAGATGCATCACAGGAGAATATGATGACTTATTCAAGTCACCCACAGGAGTTCCACTACATTACCAGGTAAAACATTCTATCGATTTGATCCCAGGATCACCTTTGCCTAATAGTCCTATGTATCGCAGATTAATTTTAGAGAATGATGAGATAAAAAGATAGATTCAAGAATTGATCCAAAAGGGTAAGCCCTGAATAAAATCTCTGTGAAGAATTGCTATCCTCTCCCCAGGATTGATGACCTGCTGGACCAGCTCCGTGGTGCAAAGTTCTTCACCAAAATTGATCTCAATCTAGTTATCACCAAATTCCCATCAATCCCACTGATGTCTAGAAGACTGCATTCAAATCTAAGGAGGGGATCTTTGAATGGTTGGTTATGCCTTTTGGCTTAACTAATGCACCTGCAACCTTCATGAGGATGATGGATGACATCCTACGACCCTTCACCAACTCATTTGTGGTTGTCTACTTAGATGACATACTCATCTATAATAGAACATGAGAAGAACATTTGCAACATGTTCGTAAGGTGCTTCAAACTCTTTAGGAGCACAAGTTGTATGCAAATCTTGACAAATGCACATTCAGGATGACAACAATTCAGTACCTCGGGTATGTTGTGAATGCGGAAGGGGTCCATGTTGATCCAGAAAAGATTCAGGTTATTTGAGAATGGCCCACACCAAGGACCCTCATAGAGCTTCGTAGCTTTTTGGGTCTTGCAAATTTCTACCGCAGGTTTGTTCTTGGATTTTCACATGTTTCCTGGTCACTAACCCAAGTGACTAAAGGAGGAGCAAAAGCTACATTTCAGTGGGGTGAAATACAGCAAAGGGCATTTGAGAATTTGAAGAACAGACTCTGCTCAGCCCCTATTCTTGCCTTGCCAGATTTGCATCAACCTTTTGAGTTGATGACAGATGCGTCTGAATATGCCATGGGAGCTGTCATCATGCAACATGGCCATCCTATTGCATATCACAGTGAAACTTTCACTGATATAGTCAAGAAATATCCAACATATGATAAGGAGCTCTATGCCATTGTGTAAGCCTACAAACAATGGAAACACTACATCTTGGGAAAAGAAACAGTCATCCACACTGACCACAGACCATTGGAATTCATCCAGACACAAAGCAAGCTCTGAAATGAGAGACATCAGAAGTGGGCCACATATCTTTAGCAATTCTACCTAACAATCAAACATAAAAAGGGGAGCTCAAATACAGCTGTAGATTGTCTAAGCTGCCCACCAATTACTGCACTCACAATAGTTTTAGACCTGTGCGGACATGAGACTGCCACTTGGGGTACCCTGTATGAAACAGATCCTACCTTTATTGCTACATATCAAGCACTTCAAAAAGGTACACATGTTTTTGATTTCTATTTGCAAGATAATGTCCTCTATCATATGGGGCACATCTATGTTCCAGTTGTAGAGCAACAAAAGATGATATGGGAAGCACACTTCAGTAGGACAGTTGGACACTTTGGTATTGAGAAAACATTGGCAGTTCTTCAAAAACACTTCTACCAGCCCCATATGCCAAAAGATGTGGAAAGATATCTCAAATCTTGCACCCCATGTGCAATAGCCAAGCCGACAAATAAGAATCAAGGATTGTACATGCCATTGACAGAACCAACCAGGCCTTGGGAATCCGTCTCAATGGATTTTCTATCAAGTTTGCCCACTTCAAAACATGGTAAGGACTATATTTTGTGGTAGTTGATCATTTTTCAAAAATGGCTATCATGATTGCCTGTAAAAAAATATATCTACTGACGAAATTGCTCAACTATATTTTAGTCATGTATGGCTCCATTTTGGTCTTCCCAAGTCCATTGTCTTAGATCGAGATAACAGGTTCTTGAGCATCTTCTGGACCACTCTATGGAAGATGATGGATACTAAGCTGATGAAGTCCATAGCCTTCCATCCACAGACTGATGGTCAAACAGAGGTGGTAAACCACTTGATTGTTCACATGATTCAGATGTACCACTCCAAACATCCACACACATGGGATGAGGGACTTCTTTTCATACAACATGGATACAATCGGGCACTACACAGCTCGACCAAGCATAGTCCATTCCAAGTATGTTTTGGGTTCCAACCCATGGCACCAGTTGATATAGCAGTTCCATTTTCCACCATGGAATACACACCTCATGGAAGATCTGAGGCAGCAAAAGCTACAAATTTTATTGAACAAATGCAACACCTCTAGCAACAAGTTCATGACATCTTGGAGAAGATGAATCAAAAGTACAAGCAATGCCATGATAAACACAAGATTACACACCATTTTGCTGTGGGTGACAAGGTCTGGTTGTGGCTCTAGAAGGAATGACTTGCAGGCCCACATAGAAAGATTCAGCCTCTACGATATGGTCCATACACCATCACCAGAAGAGTTGGAGAAAATGCTTTTGAGTTGAACCTCCCAGCCTACCTTGGTCTGCACCCAATATTCAATGTGGAGCTCCTCAAGCCATATCATCCACCTCTCTTGGACACTTTAGTTGTAGTAGAACAACTCGAAATTGATGAACTTGATCCACAGATTTTTGCTCCAGTGGAAGAGGATCAGATTGTGGATACCTAGATGAAGACAACCAGAGGACGTTCTATTCTGCTTTATCGAGTGGTCAAAAGGGGCCAGCTTAGCCATCAAGGTGAGTGGCTCATAGAGAATCAAATAAATAAACAACTACCACACCTGATGGGGATCATTGATGCAATGGGGACCATTTCTTTTCAAGGAGGGAGGAATGATCCAGGCATCAATTTAGGCGACAATTCGGGTGACAGTTCCACCCCAATTGATGATGGAACTTCCGGGAGCCATAACTTTTGCACCGTAGCTCCAATTGACTCGCCGTTTGAATCGTTGGAAAGATAAGAACGAGGGGAACATCATGAAATGACATTTAGCTATGCTCAATGAATTTTTACCCATGAAAACCCAACGGAAGTGCCTCAAATTTCAATTTTAATAGTGTTGTCTAAAAATAGTAAGTTTCTAAAAATAGTAATTCCTCAAATTATATATTGTTTTAAATATTGAAAGTCATACCACTTCATCTCCCTCAAGAGTGGTGACTTTCCACATCCTCCCCATGCTTTCAAATTGTGTATAAAAGAAGAGGTAACCCGAAATGTGAAGACAAACATCTCTTCCCAGAGATAAGCATATATTTGTATTGCAATTTTGAGTAATACTACATCTCTTCTCAGAGAATTCATTGTTAATATGTTATTTCTATGTTATTGTGATATTTATCAACCAAAAATTTTGAGTTTTGGATCACCTACTCATCTTTAATCAATATTCCAAGTTATATCCATGAGTTATGCTTGCTAATCAGCCATAACTAGGGCAAAATCATCTTTAGCCAATCTAGGTCCTCTTAATGATTATAACCACCTATGGGAAAATCATTATTTTGACTTTTAATCCAAATTATAACCACCATTGGGAAAATCAATATCCTTTTTACATCAATGCATGCAAACACTTTCTCATTTGGATTAATCTCAACCATGGGTTAATTTCACCTTATTTATTTTTGAGGGACCATCCATAAAAAAAAATGTGAGAGCCACTCCCTAGAGGGGGCATCATCATAGGCTTCCCAAAACCATTTCAAGCTTTATTCCTCAACCATCATCTTCTTTTTGGCATACAGGTCATTTATCATTCTTTGAGAAGATGTTGCTTTACCTATGGTTTAAAATATATTCCCAAATAGGGGAAAACTATAGACACCTAAAACTAGCCACTAATAACCTCTAATCAGGCTTTTGTCTAATTTCCACCCAAAATGCACAATTTGGACTAAAAACACTAAAACATGCTAAATGATATGAAACTAACATATTCAAATGCCTATTTTGGCCAAGGTATCCTTAAATGGGGTAATGCAATTTATGGGCCAGTGAATTTTGATCAGATCATTTTGAGTCAAAATGCTAAATTTACACCTGGGTGCTCTGGATTATTCTTTCCTATCAAATATCTTACATGAGACATGTGCCTTTGCTATTTTTTTCAACTTCCTAAATGGGAATATGGTTCCAGATCCAGTCAAATTTAGGACCAATAACAAGGCATTCTAATCAATTTGGGTAATTTGTGCATAATGTGCCTAATCATGCCTAAGAGATAATTAAACCAAATAAAATCCTAATTAATAACTCCATGGAAACTTGTTGAATAATTTTTTTTGTAAATGAATATTGAATATCTACATCATCAAGTGACCTCATTTCTTGTGAAGACATCCCTAGGCCATAAATGCCATAAATATGAAGATTTATGCCCTCCATGCCTCATCAATGCCTTCCATGATACCCTCCATGCCTCTTAATTACCCCACCTTCCAATTTCATGATGAAGATAATTAAAAACTTAATTCTAAAAATTGAATTAATCCTCAACCACACATCTCAATCTTAAGATGGATGATTGAGATTGATTCTAATCAAATTTAAAAATCTATAAATAGGAGGCCTCACAACATCATTTCTATGATATTTTGGTGCAAAGTTATTATGGTCAAATATTTTCAAAGGACTTGATAATGAAAATTTATAATGCCAAATTGATTCCAATCCAAGCAAAGCCAAAGCCATAAGGTGCCAAGGAGAGATGGAGGTAGCCATGCTTCCATTACAAAGGAATTTATGAGCACAATCCAAGCAAGCCACCACTACAAAGGCATTTGGAGCATCCAAAGAAGGTGAAGGAATTATTGTGTTTGATTCCTTGATTTTCAGTTGTGTTTGTCATTTGATTTTGTTTACTAATCTCTCCCTAGTGTCTAGTCCTAGAGATGTTATGTTATTAGTGTGTTTCTTTCATTTTGTTTTCATTTATGAACTAACACCATAATAACCATCCTCTCTTGAGTCAAATTCCTAGATCACAATATGCACAAGTTGAATGGGTAGACTTTGAGGAAACCTTTTCACCATTATAAATATTGGAGACCATTAGGTTGTTTTTAGCTTATGCAGGATTTGAAGGATTTGAGGTATATATATGGATGTCAAATCAACCTTTTTGAGTGGGAATTTGGAAGAAGTGTACATTAATAAACCTAAAGGTTTCTCAGTATTAGATGATAAATACTATGTTTGAATATTGAATAAATATATATATATTCTAAAGCAAGCTCTTAGAGCTTGGTATTCTAAGTTGGACAAGTATCTATTGGATCAAGGTTTTAAAAGAGGGGTTGAGATAATAATCTATACATCAAAGACTGAATATAAACATCAATTGATTGTAGTTATCTATGTGAATTACATCATCTTTGGTGGAATAATGAGTACATGAAAAAGGCTTTTACAGAGGTGATGAAGAAAAAATTTGAGATTTCTATGCTAGAAGAACTATAATTCTATCTTGGGTTGTAAGTTATTTAATCTAAAAAAGGTATATTGATCTCATGAGCCAAGTACATAAGAGAGATTTTGAATAAGTTTGATATGGAGGATTGCAAGGAAATTATTGAACCCATGATCACATGATGTAAGTTAAAAAAGGAAGATGAGTCTTTAAAGGCCAATTAGACATCATATGGGTCAATTATTGTAATTTTTTTGTATATCACTATCTCTAGACCTAACATCATGCAAGAAGTAGGTCTTGTGGGAAGGTTTTAAGCAGATCCAAAGGAGAATCATCTACAAGTAGTCAAAATTATACTTAGGTATCTCAAGGGGACTATAGAGTATGAATTATGGTATCTAAGAATCTAAAAGCTCAATTTGATAGCCTACATAGATATAGATTGGGAAAGAAGTATAAATGATAGGAAGAGTACCAGTGGAGGAACCTTCTTCCTATGTAGGTGCCTAGTGTCATGGATAAGTAAAAAGTTACCATCAATATCTTTGTCCACTTGTGACGCTGAGTACATTACATCAGTGTTATGTTGTACTCAAGTTCTATGGATGATGTAGACTCTAAAAGACTATAAGGTACAGTATGATGGTCTTATCCCTATTTATTGTGACAATACACGTGTTATAAGCATCTAAAAAAGCACTGTCATGGACTTAAGAAGCAAACACATTCCCATTAAGTATCATTTTATAAGAGATCAAGGTATAAAACTTGAATATATGTCTACATAGGTTAGATTTTAGACATCTTGACCAAAATACTTCTAAAGGAAACATTTAAACACCTAAGATAGGAATTAGGTGTAATTATTGCCCCTAATAATCATTGAAGAAGCCATGTATTTAGGGGGATATAATCATGCTCATTATCTCCAATAATATGTGAGTTTTTCTAAGAAGGTATGCATGGAAATAGGGGGAGAATGCTTTTTAATGTCTCATAATATCATTATTCAGTGTGTTGATTATCTTGTTTATAAAGAGTGTGATCTAAGGAATTAAAGTCATCATTTTGTCATTTATGTCAAATGGGGAGAAAGACTAGAATGGGGAGATAAGGATGATCAATATTTAATATGGTTTTCCATCAAATACAAAGGGAGATATTGTCAAGCATTGCTTTTATTATTGAGACTTGGCATTGATGTTGTCATTGATGTCAAAGGTTGTTCATGAGGAGACTTGATAAGACTTATGCATAGGATGCCTAATATTTTCCATGAAACAACATGATGGAATAGTAATATGGATTCACAAAATCATAATAGGATGTTTTAGGACACTTGAGCATGTTTATAAAGCATTATATCACTTAGGAGAGCTTCAAGGTGAGTCTACAGGGGTAAGACCTATAGTCCTATCATGCAATTAGAATAGTTATAGACCTTGTCTGACCCAATAAGGTACCATAAGTGTTGTTAATACCTAATTAAAATTATTGTTAGATCATGTGAGAAGTTTCTTGAGCATGTGAGTGAGGTGGAGAATACATGGATAGGGGTTAGAAGGTTTGTTTCAAGGCCTAATGAGACTTACAAATCAAGAGCCTAAAGAGTAAAGCGAGAGAGGGTGGACTAATGGGGTATCAAGCTCAATTTCCAAGGTAAGCATGGATAAATGAAAATTGAAAGAGGTATGTCATGTTATTCTAGGTATGTTGATAAAGTCTGAGGTTAAAGTATGCAAGAAAAGGCATGGAATGTGGTTTTGAGGTTTCCTATGTGCACAAAATAAAGGATTCTCAACTTCAGAAGAAATTTATTATACTCATTGGCATGTGTAACATCTTCATGAGAACCTAATACATTCATGGTAGATTGGGAAGGGTCCTATCTCAAATTTCTAAGCATTGGTATCTAGATTAAGGGCCTAAGCTTTATGAATAATTGTTAGGATTTTAAGGTGGTTTAAACCTCTCTAAAACACTAACTTTGATCTGATATGGAATATATTGATGTAAATAGATAAAAATTGATTGGATGGCATATTTTTATGATTTTAACATGTATTGGACTCTACTAGGTATCTCTATGACACATTGGTTTGTCATGTGAGTGAGTATACCCTATTAAAAACCTTATTTCTCAAAAAATTACTATAGTAGGTAGTGTTGATGAAGTCAAAGTTGCTAAGTAGATGGATCTTGAAGATTTAAAATTATATCTTATTACCATGTTTGTTTTTGATCAAGTTATAGACTTTATATGTGTTAAATATATTGTGTAATTTAAGCTATTGCTAAAAGGCCTAATGGTTCAAATAGTGAGAAAAATAGGGAAAAGTGGGAATGATATTAGGGATGTATTACCATGGATTAGGGATGGATCAAAATGCATGGAATTTTTGTTCAATACCTATAACATATGTCACTATTAGATATAATATTTGGATATGATTATATATAGCATAAAGATGCTCTTAAATTGACTTGTCTAATTCTATGATGTTTATATATAGTGACGCCATAAGATTGGTCTGTAAGACAAATATTCATATTTGAGATTATATATATATATATATATATATATATATATATATATATATATATATATATATAAGTTGATATTAGGATGTTTTATGATCATATAAACTCACTGTAATTTCATTAAAGTCATTCTACAAGTTTTCTAAGTCATTATTTCCATGACTATGTTTTGGAGCTTATTAGCAGTTCTAAGTAGACTACTTATAGAGAAGGCTTTAATTTTTTTTATT
Source organism: Torreya grandis (assembly GCA_037957365.1). Taxonomy (NCBI): domain Eukaryota; kingdom Viridiplantae; phylum Streptophyta; class Pinopsida; order Cupressales; family Taxaceae; genus Torreya; species Torreya grandis. The sequence goes on along the minus strand of JARHVA010004955.1, from coordinate 823,937 downwards.
TGGGTTGTGAGAAAAAATTTACATGGTGATTAATATAATATAATGAGTCTTGTTTTTATATGATTTTTTTCCATGATTGTTTGACATGATTATGTTTTTAGTTCAGTTGTTCAAGATAGACTTTCAAGTGGTGGTTGGAGATAAAAGGTGTCATGGACCCAAGATGAGCTTGGTATGAGTCTATTAAAGTGAAATATGAATTATTAATATAATGTGATAATTATGAGGATGTTTCAAGGTGTTTAAATATTAGTGTGTGCTCATGAAGGCCTAATTGAATTAGGTATCCTTAAGGCCTAAAAGGGTTATTTGGTCCTATATTCTATGATTGACCTATATTAATACTTGGTTCATGTTTTTAACATATAATAAGGCCCTTTTATTTTAAAAACAAAGTGTGAAAGTTTGTATGTATAAACAAGAGGTGTATGAGCAAGAGCCTAGTATAAGAATAAGGCTTAATATGTCTGATTATCTAGGTTGAATGAATGCGTGTTGAAGTGAATGAGATAAACCTTTAAAAAGTTAAATGAGGTATTTTTGACCATAAATAGGTACATATAAACCATAATTAATATATGATAGGTTTATCAAATATTATTATCAATTTCATATGACCTATTCTATTCAAGAAGAAGGCTAACTGAGAGAAGAAGGCTAGAGACCAATTTGAGAAGGATAGGTGTGTGTGAGAATATAAAGATGCATATAATCATATATTTTATAATAAATAAAGTTTTTTTAAGGTGATTAAAGGTTTGAGGTGGTTGGGTTGGTGTTGATTCATCTAGGGGGTTGGTGTCTCCTTGCATGTAGGCATTTGTTAAAGCCTTGTCAACTTTGTGCTTGGATAGTTATGGTTGGTTCTCTAAGTGGAATTGGTGCTTCAATAAATATTGATGTTTGAATTATATGATATTAGTTAATTTTCATCATTATTGGGTTTTGTTCCATTTAAGGGTTTCCAACTTAAATAATTATTCTATGTTATGTTATTCTCTCATGCTCATGGTTCTTATTCTATTTCTAGTTTACTATACTATTTTGATAGTTCATGGATGACAAGCTAAAGAGTGTAAATTTTTTGAAGACTGATTCACCCCCCTCTCAGTCATTTTGATTCCAACACTAGCTTCCTTCTATCCTAAATGCACTTGGTTTAGGACCAATGCATAGACCTATAAAGAGTAGAATGAGATGTAAAACTAGTACTAAACCTAAAATTGACAAGGGGAAAAGGGAGGGAAAAGGTAAGAGAATATTGGAATGGAAAAGGTGATGCAAAAATAATAAAGTGAGCACATCACCTACTTAATTAAATACTAAGACTAATAGATTATATACAAGATCTTCAAACCAAGCATGTTGCATAAGTGTTTTAGATCAAGGTAAGGGAACACAATATAAAATTAAGAGGGATGACAGATGATCCACATATAACACCTACACATACCCATGTATATAAAACATGATAATTGTAGAGACTTTCACTTCTATGCATAAGTCTTAAGGGAGGATGGTAATGAGAGGGACAAAAATCCATAGATAAATAACAACAACCATGAATTCACATAGAACATAGAGCATAAAGAAAGTAAGTAAATAATTATTAATCCTAAGGTCTAATGTAATATTAAATAATCTAATAGGTAAAGCTTTATTATATTAGGAGAGGGCTCTTTATACAAATTTTTTTGGTAACATCATAGTGCTCAAAATATGTTGACCCTTTTAAAATGAAAATCAAGGTTTATATAGTGTGGGACAATGCTTTGAGTGATTAATTAGCCATCAGAGGTGGTAGTTAGGAAATTGAATTCAAAAATGATAACAACAGATTATGGTTGATTAAGAGCATAAAGATATTAATAATAATTGATATGATATATGCTTATCCAACTTGGATTTGATAATTTGATCATTGAAGTAACTAGAACTTCACTCATGGATCCATGTGTTCATCTAAGAGTGAAGGACATTTAGGTAGTCAAAGATGGCATGTGGTTATGTTTTGACATTATTATAGTTTCCCTATATTCAATTTTATTTTGATTTAGTTACCTTGATGTTTAATCAAGTTTAACTATCATCCCCATTTATGGATTTCACCTGTCAATACACATGTACCATTTGAATGACATGTGGGGGTTCTACCTTATCATCTTGTGTAATCAGTAAAATTATCACTACCTATATTTTAAGGATACGGTGTGCATTGAAATATATGCACTTACTTCATTGAATAGTTCCATGTGTGGATGCATGCAAAATATCTAAGTACAATCTATGCAGAGGGTGCACACTGAATATTTCACAAAGAGTTGGTTGGGACATGTAGTTGTGAGATTATGAAGGGAGCTAATAGATATCTTATATAAAAATTCATAATGAGAAAAACTCCTTTTACGCCTAGTCTCTTCTAATAATATTCATAGTCTACACCTTCATTTGGAATTTGTGTTAGTTTTTGAATAAAATACTACACAGTTGAAATCATAGTCTAAATTTTATAAGGGTGAAAATGTGAAACTCTTATATTTGGCATAGGACTTCATAATTTGAGTTTGAATAAGTCTTTGAATAATATAATGCACAAGAAGATTTGAAGATCTTAAGCATGATCTTCATGATTTGGAATTGCTCCCTACATACTTCTTTATTTCACTACTTAAAGTTGGGGAGACCTACACACTCTAAATTACACACCATGTTGATATGTGAAGAATAATATTGGTATGGGACATGAGTTGGGATCTTCTTATTGGAAAGTATCAATACTTAATTTATGTGAAAACCCAAGCTGATTTTCAAATGTGGGCATGGATGGGAAACATCTATGCAAAAATTTATTTTTAGAGAATTTGACACTACATAAATGCACAACTATTTGTGTATTCCTTATGATTTTAGTGCCTACTAAAGGGGTAATTCATAGAGACAACACTTTTGTAAACCTTCATGGGTTGCTTGCTTGCTAAGTGGTAATATATTAGCCTTGAAACAATCCATTAGGTATGGAGTCACTAGGAGTTCCTTTCTCTTATCTTGACTAAATTTAAGTACAATATTCCCAATTGACCTTAGAATGAAATGTTATTATTAACATAAGGAAAAATAAAGAAAAAAACTACATTGAATGATGCTTATATGAAATGAAAAAACTAAGCTACTAGAAGTATGCACAATCACTTGAGGTAAATTAAACTATTCTAAATAATAGCACTTTCATGCGACACTTAGGGAAATGAAAACATTTTAACTAATACTTACATGGGTGTTAGAGATAGTGCTTAAGGTGAATCCCATTGATAGGGATAGGTAACACTTCTTCATTTGGTATTACAAGCTAGCATACATTATCTTGCTTACAATTAACCATAGTATATGGGTGGGAGGATCTATATAGCATTTAATTTTATATGCTTCCTAACCTTTTCTCTATAAAAATCCCATTTTATTACCAAGTTTACTTCATTGAATCTTATATTATCAGCCCTTCTATCAAATGTTCTCTTGGTTTATGCCTCCTAAGACTCCATAGTGCACATGGCCTATATATTGAGTTCTTCAATCTCCATTAGATAGGATAAACTTACTATCATGGGGTCACTTTCGTTCACTTCCAATTGATGATCTAGCTCTAGTGAATGAAATTTGAGAGAAGTGAGTAGCCTTGTTTCCCTTTCATATACCAACATGAAGTGTGAACTCTCCAACACCCTTTTCAACATTATTTGATCTACCTAGAGGGATTTATTAAGCTTAGTATGCTAGGATTACTAATTATCTTCCATAGTTCACTTGATGATGCACACCAAATTACTATTATTCTATTCAGCCAAACCATTATCCAAGGGGTAATATCTTGAGGTTGTGATTAGATGGAGGTTATATCTGGTTGCACATTCACTAATCTTAGCTTTGAGGAAAACTAGTGCATTATTTGAGATAATAGTTATCAAGACACCAAATATTGTGACAATGATTTCATATAAGTATAAGAAATAAACTTTATTATATTCTTTGAGCACTATTGCCTTCATCCACCTTGTGAAGTATTTGATTACCATGAGGATCCATTTGTGTCCAACACTTGATGGTGGATTTATCATGGTCATGAAGTCTAGACCCCACTATACAAAGGGTTGACTAGCTTATATTGGGTACAAGGATAGGGTTGATAATTTCTACTTTCTTAAAAATAATGTGAGCTTATTATATCTTTGCATACATATATATTCATATTTGAATATAGTTGGCCAATAATATATAGCTTGCATTATTTTCACCATAGTAGTTTTAGGTGAGTAATAGCCTCTTGATGATCCATCATGGGACTCTCTAAGATCTTGATCACTTGTTTCTTATTTATACATCACAAGAGGATTCAATTGATATCTCTTTTGAAAAAAATACCACTAAAAATAACATAGGGAATGGATTATAATCTGAAGTGTCTACAATTGGATTTATTGAAGCCTGATAGATACACTCTAGTCTAAAATAAGGTCCTCATGTTCTTAGTCTAACTTGTTAAGGCACCTTAGTCTTTTGTTTGGAAATCATGTAATAAAATAACTACACAGTATTCATTCTTCATATCCTTTGCTAACTAATCACAGAGTCATTTTATTTGCACCAACTTGGTGATTTGGATGTCTATGTCATATTCCATTACCTTTTTGGCCCAACTAGATCTCTTCTCACTGATTTCATTGCTAATTAAGAACTCCTTTATACTCAAGTGTGATACCATGAGATTAATATTGTTATTAGAGATAAAGTGGTTAAATTTATTGATCACTCTTATTATCATGAGGATATGTTTCTCTAAAAATATATATCACAATTCATAATCCTTAAGTGACTAGCTAAAGAAGGAAATATGTTACTCTAGTTGATTATTGTTCTATTGTAAAAGAATAACTGAGATGCTTTTAACTCTACCCAATTCGTAAAGGATAAAATATTATCATAATCTAAGTTTATCAATGTATGAGATTTTACAATGGAATGATTGATGGCTTTGAAACTAATTTGGGTTTCTTGTCTCTAGTTGAACACAATGCTCTTCTTGAATAATTTTTTTATGGGCTTGACCAAAGTTATGAAACTTGGGACAAACCTTCTAACAAATATTATCTTTCCCAAGAAGCTTTAGAGACCCTTATTATGACTTAGGAGACAAAGTGATAGAATGGCCTCAACTCATTCAAGATCAATGGTGAGTTCCTCTTTGGAAACAATGTGTCTTAAAAGTTTTCTCTCATGCACTATGAATATGTACTTACTCAAGTTTAGAAATATATTGAACTGTCAATATTTTTCAAAGACTTAATTCAGTGACCCAAACTATCTAATATGTGCTTTGAGAAAACACTTATGTCATAAATATAAACTAAGATGATTTTATTGAGGAGTCCCTTGAATGCTATATCCATGGCCCTCTAAAAGGTAGTTATTGTATTTTTCAAATCAAAGGGAACCCTTTGGTATGAAAAATTACCCCACTTAGTGGTGAATGCAATATTGAATTGATCACACTCCCACACAAACACTTGGTTATAGCCTAAAAAATCATCCAACAAAAAAAAATTTCCATGCCTATGATAGTTTTTAGAATTTACTCCATTACTAAAATGTGGTAGTGGTATTTAATATAGGCTTTATTCAAGTCTTTGAATTCTATGCACAAGCATATATCTCTATTCTTCTTATGCACTAAGACCAAATTGGACACCCATGAGGAATATTTGATTGAAAATATTATGTTAGAATCAATGATATTTAAGATCTCCTTTTTCATTAAGGGATAAAGACTTAGATTAATTATCTTCTACTTCTACCTAACCATCTTGGTATTTGGGTCAAGCTTAATCATATGTTGGGCTAAGAATGTAACAAAGCCTCTGATTGAAAAGATATCATCATACCTTATACTTAGCTCAATTGAATATTTGAATTAAGATGGGAAGCATACCTTATCATATTCCAAAATCATGTCATCATAGATGGACACCCACTTAAATATTTCCTCCTTCACTATCATATTTCTCCTCTCACCTTTTAGGTGGTCATCAAAATTAAATATGCTTTCAAGTTTTACTCGACCCATAAGCAACTTGTTTCCCTTATTTTTGATGATCTTATATTAATATTGAGCTTAGATTTGAGGTTTATTGTTGGTGTATAACTCAACTTAATCTTGTATAAAGTTGATTTTTTCATCACTCTTGAACACTTGCTAGTGATTACATTATTTGGGATTATCGGTCTGACTTCAAGTTTTATGAGTTGTTCATACTCACTCCTTATAATACATAGGAGGTCATACTATTCACCCATGGTTTTTATCCTATCAACATAATCATTCTATGCCCTTGGTATGGAATGAATGTTAAAATCATAGAATTCCTTGATCATGTCCCATGTCATATGTTTATAAGTTCTCAATAGACATTTTTTGGAAATGTTTCACACTCTGACCTGATTTACCACTAGGTCACTATCTCCAAAAAAATTTCAACACCTTGATTCCTTTCTTATGTGCCAATTAGATACCCTAGATCAATGCCTCATACTCAAAAACATTATTTGTGTAGGCATATTTCAATCTATACACATGGACATTTATATCCTCTTTAGGGGAAACCATTACAATATCAGCTCCTAGACCATTTTTTCCTTAGGATATATCAAGATATAACTCTCATATGCCTTCGAGGTCTTCTTATTCATTTACAAGGTTAGGCAAAAAGGTGTCCCCCTCAAAATGGAGTATGTGCTTAACCCTATTTCTTATGAATTATCATATAGGTATCACAAATAATTCTTTCATGCCCATTCATCAATTAAGTCATTCAAGACCACTTTAAGGGGCACAAAGGTCTCATGAAGAATTAAGTTCTCCTCTTGATTGAATAAAGTGTAGTTTACATCAACGAGGCTAGGAGTGTATGGCTCTATGTTATTCTTAGAAATAGGCTCAGCCTTGATGGTTACTTTGGTTTCATATCTGGTTCTAAGTAGCATGTATGACAAATTTGAGGATAGGTATTTTCACACCTTCATAGTGAAAATTGGAAGAGGCATATATAAAATTAAGGGGGTAAGTAAATGACTACAATGTCTTGTGCAATAGAAAGGCTTAGACATGCATGTAGAGTAAGAATTAAATCCTTGACAATTTTCATAGTTTTGACCACTATCCCATCTAATTTGATGACCCTTTTTGATATGGGAGACTATGTTATGACTAGCATGTCTATGATTTTATTCATAATGATTGAGCTACTCATGCATAAATATATCATGCAATTATGTATGAGATTATTACTAATAATTAGGGAGATGTAGAATGGGTATGGATTTCTATTTCTATGTACTCATTTCTTAGGTTAACATAAACCTATGTACACAATAGGTAGATTCAATAATGGCTCATGAGATTAGAAGCTTCTTAGGGCATCTTGTAACAAAATCCTTAGGGAAGGAATAACAAGAGCATCCCACATGGAAATTTTAAATCTAATCTTATTCATCTACTTGACTATGTTAAAGGATATTTGAGTCCCTTTAATATATCCATTTTGAATCATAATCTCTTCTCATACCTTCACACTAGTTTAGGGTTAGTTTACTTTTTATGTAACCTATTATGTGCACACCTAAGGTTTCATAGATGCTTTGACTTGGAAAACTACATTATGAACTTGAGGTGCATAATTTGAAGGTGTTGAAGAAGTTTACTTCACCATTACTCTATTTTTAAATATTATGTGAAAAGCAACTAGGTTACTTCTTATGTTTGAAACTTAATTTTGATTCACATAATTAAAGTCACCCTCATAATTTAATATGGGAGATAAGCCCTACTCTTGCATTCACACCTTTGATTTATATCTTTGTTGATATGAAATATATGGAGGGTCTTGAGGAGGTAGTGCATTATATGTTCCTCATTTATTCCTTTCTGATAAAACCAAAACCACCTTGGGATGCTTGAAGAAGTAGTATACATGATCCAATAAAAAAAATTGATCAAACAATCTATTTTGGTCCTTATCCAATAATGTTTATCCAATCAGGTCACTATAAGGGTTTATATGAGTGTTTTAACTAGTTTACATTTTGAATGAATGTTCATAAAGATTTGTACTAAAAACAACTATACATCTCTTTGAAATCCTTATTATAAACATGTTCCATATCTCCAAAAAGGATTATATCACCATGAAAAGTATATGCATGACAAAAAGCATCAAAACTTTCTTATTGAGCTCTCATCTCTTTATTTTACATGCATAGGAGGCCATCCAATGTTGTTTATTACTTTATCTTCTACCTCAAAACCTAGTTCCTGGTAAACATCTTTAACCCACATTTTTACATATAAATAAATTCTCATATATGGTCTACCATCTTGAAAAATCACCTTGATCTTCTATTTGGACCTCACTAGGTCTCTATGCATATTAGGTCTAGAATTGAAGACCATACCTTAACCAAAAAACCACCTTGAAACATTTTCAAATGTTATCACCACCTTAGAATCATGTCATAATATTCATGCCATGTTAAATATCTTCTAACATTCTATTCCCTAACCTCAATCTTCTCAACACACTAGGCTGCCAGGCCTATGCCACCACACAAGGTCTCTCATTCTAGAACTAGACTTCTCAAAGTCTTTTTGTCACTTCATGATATCATACTTCATCAATGACATAAAAAATTTGTCATTAACTTTGACATAAATGATAACACTTTACAAAACATTATTGATTTCATAGATAGTTACAAAATGTTATCTCTTATGGATGGATTGTTAGGTTATAATCAGATTCATATCACTCCCAAGGGCCAACATAAGACAAATTTCATGACATAATAGGATACCTATTGTTATTTCAAAATGACCTTTAGCCTCAAAAATATTAGATCCACCTATAAATGAGAAATGACTCATATATTTCATTATTTTATCTATAAAATTGTTGTAACTTATGTATTTGATCTCATTTTTAAATTTGAAAGCCATAAGAATCTTCTTTCCAATCTTACTATCATCTTATTAAATATTGAGTTAGACTAAATCCATACAAATGTTTCTTTGGTGTCACATCTACAAAATTGTTAGGATTCCTAGTCTCTCTCTATAACATTGGAATTGACCTAACTAAGATTAGTGTTATCATCAACATGCTCATTCTTTGTTCCATTCTAGACATTCCTACTTAGGCAAATTTAGGGCAATTAGATGGTTTGTCCCTAAAATGGCTTATCACATCCACTCGATTAATCCTCTCCCTAATAAATCTAATGATTTAGAATGGATGGATCATTGTCAAAAATATTTTGATAACATGAAATCATCATTTCTTCACCTACCTATGCTTCATCCTCATTTTAATGATCGACCCTTAATTCTATATACTTCTTCCACATCTATATTAGTTTGGGAAATGCTTGCCTAATAAGATGATACTGAAAGAGAGTATTCTATTTATTACATTAGCCAAGGCCTCATCAATTATGAGAAATGTTATACCAAATTCAAACATTATTTCCTCACCATCTATTTTACTGCTATAAAGCTTTTACATTACATGCTTTATCAGACCACTTATGTCATTATTCATTCTTACACCCTTCATCAATTCTTCTCTAAAGCCTTTATTCCAAGAGATAGAATTAGAAAATGGATGGTCCTCTTTATGGAATTTGATCTCCACATTGTAACTCAGAAATATATCCAAAAGACATGTTATAGCTGATCAACTTTCCATAGTTCTTATGATAGCTACCAATCGCCTTCAAGATGGTATTCTTAATGATAAAGTTCTCTATATTAAAGGTCTCAATCAAGCTATTTATCTCAAAGATTACTTCCATAACTTTACCACTGATCTTGAATCAAGTAATCTTGATGAGTCTAATATTCCCCCCAATACTACTAAACTTAAAGTAGTTATCAAAAACCTTCTTGATATTAATGTTGACTTACATGAAGATACTTGGACCCTTCACTTTGATCACGTTAAATTCCTTCAAGGAGCTGGGGTAGGTTGTATTCTTACAAGTCCTTTTGGAAAAGTCATCAATTTATCTTTTTTCCTAACATTTTATGGCACCAATAATATGGCCAAATATGATTGTATACTCTTAGGCATGAGAGCTGATCTTGACTTAGATATCTAATACCTACATGCCTTAGGTTATTCTTAGCTTATTTATCTCCAAGTCAATGGTGATTTCCAATGAAAAATTTATAAACTTATTTCTTATCATCAAATACCAACCACTCTCATAAAAGACTTCATTTCCTTCTCAATTGAGCCTATCACTCGAGATCAAAATTCCATTGTTGATTCCCTCACTTCTTCAACATGTCTTTCTCATCCCCACTAAGTCCTATTTTATCCCACTTTTATTATCCAAATAAGAAAATGTCCATCCTCTACTCAACCATAATATTCACTTATCTGACACATCAAGGATATCACCATTCAATAAAGCTCATGGTATAAAGACATCATTAAATTTATGAAACACCAAACTTATCCTCCTAAATTAGATTCTCATGAAAAAACTTGTATTCATAAACAATCTTTCAAATATTTATTTCAATTCAACATCTTTTATTATCACAATGCTTAAGGTACCTTGCTCTATTGTGTTATGCAAGATGTGTTTCCTCCTCCTTTTTAACAAGCACATGGGGGTATTTTGTGGTGGCCACTGTAGTGGGCATGCTAAAACCCATAAATGCCTATGTATGGGATATTTTTGGCCTACTCTTGAAAAATATGCAATCAAATTTTATAAAACGTGTACCCCTTACTAGCTTCATAATGATCTAATTCATTCACCTCTAATTGAGCTTCAAACTATGAAATCTACTTGGCCATTATCCATGTGGGGATTATATCTCACAGGCAAATTACCTCAGTCTCAAGATGGGCATGTCTTTATTATCACTACTACTGAGTATTATACCAAATGGGTTAAATTTATGCCCCTTGTTAATTTCACTGGTATGACCATTGTCAAATTCATTCTTTACCAGATCATTTACCACTGTGGTGTTCCCCATATTATCATCTCTAATAATGGTGGTAATTTTAAAAAATCAAATAGCTTTGTGGTAAAATCAAAATCAATCACAAATTTTCCACACCCTACCATCTACAATAAAATGGCCAGTATGAGGCCATGCATTAAATTATTAACAGAATTATCCAGAATACAATTCATGAAACCCACATAGATTGACACATTTACCTCTATCATGTTCTTTGGGCCTATCAGACAAACATACATACTACTTTTAGGGCAATATCATTCTCTCTATTCTATGGTTCTAATTCATTCTTTCCCTTAGAAATTGAGCTTCCCTCTCTTCATATATATCTTGATGGTATCATACCCCATGAAGAATTACATAATACTCACTTGCATGCCCTTTATCTCCTTGATGAACACCATCTTTTTGATTTAAACATAATCACCAATATAAGGCTCATATTTCCAAACAACATAACAAACATGCCAAAATTTGCACATTTAATATTGGTGATCGTGTCCTTAAATTAGACTACACTCATGAAAAAGAAGGTAATTATGCCCAAAAATGGTGGGGTCCCTATTTAGTCAAAGATATTCATCACCTTCACACCAATAAAGACCATGTTTTCAAATAGCCTACCAATATACAATTACTCAAGAAGTATTTTACCTAAATTATTCCCTTATTTTCATGCTTTCTATCTACTATCTATCTAATACTTTTTACAGGTTACTTACATGGGTCTCTCCCTTTGTAGCAGTTCTCTCTTTTCATAAACCTTAGTCCTTCCTTTTTTATCTTTTGGTTTCCCTTCTTTTTCATGAGTTGTATTGTAAAACCATATATAGGACCCAATATTCCTCATGATGTACCATAGTTTATTTATTTTCATACTTTTTATCAACTTTTTGGCACCCTCTTTGATTTCTATTTTGTGAGTTACAGTGTAAGACCATGGATAGGACCTGATCTTCCTCACAAATACCATCTTTCTCTTATCCCATTTATTTTTCCAATGCTTTTTGACACCTTCATGGGTTTTCTCTTTTATGATTTTCAGTGCAAGACCATGGATAAGACCTAGCTTTCCTCATAAAATCACCATCTTATTATTCCTTATCTATAACTTATTTTTAAATGGATACAAGTTTTGATCCTTGTTTTAAGCTTTAGATTTTGCTTCTTTTGATAGATGAAATTTGCGCAATAATCTATGTTAGCATGTTTTCCTCCATTTTCCCTCATTCTTATGATAAGGAATCACACTTTTTATCATTTTATACCTTTTTTACCCTTTGTCACATTTTTTGTGATTTGAATTAATGCAAATTTTTTCATTTATCATTCCTCTTGATTTACTCTCCTTTCAATCCACATTAGATAAAACATAGTTGAAATCAATATGGCACTTTTATTTCACCTAGATTTATAAGACTCTTAGACCCGATGCTCTCTTAAGTTTCTCTCTGTTGGCAACCAAGTCCCAAGTATTCAAATGAAAGTCATCTTTTGCACCCATGTTTGGTTTTCCAAATATGTATGGAAGAAGAATAAGAAAAAACCATCAAGAAATTTCAAGGCCAAATCATTTGAAATAAAAGGCAATGATATATAAAAAACAACATACAAATCTCAAAAGTCAAAATCACACCAAAAGATGTGATTATAAGCACATCTCTTATCTCTAATCAAAGCTCAAACTCCATAGTTGACATCACACTAAAGCCAAGGTCCATTGGTATGTGGTAGGATAGTAGATTAAAATAGGATAATTCAAAAAACTCTATGGTGATACCTAATTTCTCATGCAAGTACCCAATCTTTGTAGTAGATCAACAACTCTATAAGGGGTCTTGAGGAATAAGGAACACATTGTGGGAAGGTATGTCCATTTTAATTTTCATGTATATATCCCTCATGGGATGATCTACATACTTCATTTATTGACCTAAGATTTGTATGGCTAAGATAAGTTCTTTAGAGTCTTTAATTTCAAAATTCCTCTTGTTTTGACAAACATAATTTGAGTGTCTTAACTTAAATAAAGAGTTTATCTACCATGGTTTTTCATTTATCCTCCCTTTCACCCATTTCATTTCTCCCCTTGATAGGAAAATTATGATTCCAAATTTGCTTTCCCTTTTCTCTACTTCCCTTTTATTTGCATCTTAAAAACATGCTAGCACTACTTTGTTTTAGTTTTATCTATCTTTAAAGCAAAAGCTATGCTTGAGTGACTATGGATTACTTTTTTTAAACTATAGATTTACATTCCTATAATTTTTTTTCTTTACTTTTACCATTTTTAATTTTTGTATCACCCTTTTATATATGCATGCATTTTTTTTCTATTTTCATATACCTTTTTCCAGTAATGAGTGACTTTGGCTTGTTACTTGTCACTTATCAATGTTTTTTTACCATTTTTGCTTGCCCATCTTTATTTAAGTAAGTAATTTTTTACTTTTACATTGATGTTTGATTACCATCCCTTTTTTACATTTATCCTTGGTTTGAATTGGTGATTTTACCTTTCTTACCTAAGGTTTACTTGTTTGAGTTTTTCAGTCTATAGTAGCCTTGGCTTATTCAGTTATCTAATTTACTCTAAATTTTGACTTGGTCATTTGGTCTAACATAGAAATTATCACCCAATCTTCCCAAATTTCTAAGTACATCCCATCCACATTGCACTAGTTATCTTGGCTTTCTTGCATTTTTTCAGTTTTGCTCTTTAGTTTTGTATTTTTGGGTTTTATCAAAAGTAGTCTCTATGCCCTCTAGAATTAAAACTACAAACATAATAGATAACCATCCAATGATAAAGGTAGGTCAAGGTATGCATCAAATTTAATTTCTAGTTATTTCCCTTTTAGTCATTTAATTTTAGTTAATTTTTTTCTTTAAAATATTGTAACTTTTTTTTTGTCCTCAATGTTGTGTGTTACTATGTTCTTTCTCAAAGCATCATCCCCTATTACACCTTAGTGGAATGTGATGAGCTTTAAGTGGGGCATATATATACACATAATATTTTAAAATATTTATCAAATATTGACACTTTTCATCTTTTAGTAACCTATCAAGACTCAATCTCTTTTAGTGAGCACCCTAAGGGATGTACTAGGAAAAGGGTGGGAAAACCATTGGTGTTTTATAGGATTGTTGTGCCCTATTTCCACTTATTACCAATTTAACAATCTTCTAAAACCATTCCCTAAGATATTACTCCTCTTTTGGATATTCCTCTAGTCTTTTCCCAATTTCCATCCCTCTTTTCCTCACCTTAATCCCCTTTCGATAGTCTATTATACTAGGTCAACCCTATACTATTTGGGTAAAATTCATTTAGGGTCTAGGTCAGCTCTTAGTTGACCTAGGCATGACCTAGTGAATTCTTGTCCATAACTATACTAGGTCAAATGAGTCAACCCTATTGGTTTAAAATTTTAGAAGGGATTATGGTCAAATCTACCTATATATGAAATATCATTTTCATCATTATTTACATAAATGAATAAGAGATATTATTCATTTGTGCTTCTTTACAATCTTCTCTTCCACCATTCTACTTGAGGAGTCTTATATTAGGGTTTATACTTAGAGAATATAATCTTGTGAAGAATTATTGGATACTTTGGCATTTCTTAGTGATACTTACAAACTAAAACAAACTTTTGTGAAGCCCCATTGGCCAAGGGAGAGTTTGAGTCTCGATGGGTTCATCTTTTAGGTAAGTATTCTCTAACTTTGCTCCTCTCTTTTGGTAGATAGAAGTAGCTTAAGGATTGGCTTAAAATACTATTACTCTTTTTATTCCATGTATTAGTGTATTACTCATACATAGCTTAATTGAGATTTCCTTATTCATGTTTATTTGTTTAATAACCCCCATATTGTGCCAAAAGTTTAAGTGAGCACTAGATTAGATTTATTTAATTTGCTTGCTATTAATTTAGTGGCATATGAAAACATAATAGATAATTAGGGCTATTGAGTGAGTATTCTTTATTGGAGGCTTTGGAACCCTCTTTAACATGGTTTATTGTGGTAACAGATCCTGTAATTGGGTCTAGTAGATCCCCATATTGGTCATGTTCTCAATTATCTAATGTGTCCCTAATCGAAAGTGTATGGTATAGTCTATCTTCTTTGAGTTAGGGTTGATTTATAGACATGATGAATTTATAATTACATACACTCTCCTTGATCATATTTTTTTGTTGTAGAGATCTACCCCTTTTCCACAATGGTTGCTTTATCATCTAACTCTAAGGTTGAACCCAAATATAGAGACACCACTTTCCTTAAGGGTCTAACCCATTTTAAACATTACAATGACATATTTAAATCAATTGAAGTAGTGTTGAAGTTGACATAGAGTTATGATGAGGATAAGGTCAGGTTTTACGATACCTTTTGGGCATATGAGAAGTGTGGGTTACATAGATCCACAACAAAGCTATAATTTTTCCATTATGAATACATATTTAGTAAGATGTTAATAACTACTAAGAGATTATAGGATGTGTTCATGATCTAGTGTGTTATATGATTTTTTGGCATAGGATTATAGATATTTTAGGGAGTCCATTTAAATCCTTATACAACCTCCCTGAATAGAAAGTCTCGTATGACACTTCTAAAGTTGATACATGGAAAAATGTGTATCATATTTATGATGTCTTAAAGGATTAATCAAATAACACAAATTTTAAATAGGTTAACATGGTGGACATATATTCTTATAGGGTCTATACCTTAAAGGAAGGGATTTTCATAGGAAATATCATATTGGATCACTTGTTTAGACAAACTAAATACATGCAGATCAATATATTATAGGCATCCTTGTTGCATATATTCCTCATAAGTGACCAAGTCCCAAACCTTGGGGGTATGATCAATTTTAATTTTTCAAGGTGGTGTCAAATGATTGAGGTAGAGTTAATTGTTATATAATGATCTACTTAGTAGGCATAGTCTATGCCACTATTCTATTTGATCCCTATACATTTCCACCATGGGCCCAAAGGTGTAGTAGTTGATGTGGTTTTTTATTATTAGGAAATGTTAGTCCTCACATTAATTTGTGTGAATAATTATGATTGTTATAATTAATTTTTAAATATATTTGGGTAGAATATATTTGGTTGTTATAATATTTTTACAACATTATTATGACTATATATTATTTGTTTATATATATCATTGTATGTTACAATAATAATATGTTTATAGGTTGGTGAGTAAAAATAGGGTGTGAGGAGATATTATGGGAGAGATTTGTGGTGATATGATTCACCCTATTTATAGGAAAAACATTCTTATATATTTGTAAACACTTAGATGAATATGTAATAGAAAATACGCATGTGAGAATGTAATGTGTTTATAAATTATATCTATGTTAAACTCTATGATTATTAGTGATATTTGTATGCAGATCTAAACCAATTTCATTATTTGGTATCAGATAAGGTTATTATCAGAGTGGGAAATGGTCTATTAAATATTGAAAGGGGTAGATTCATTGATTACCATGGTTTCCCTTATGATTGAGAAGCTAATGTTGAGAAAATCTCTTAGGGTAGTGTGTTTAGTTTTTTGTATACTTAGGATTTTGATAGTTTTTATATATTGGTAAAATTATTTTTCTTGGCACAATAAATTGTCTGAGCAGAGAGGCATTTTAAAGGAAGACACTAATTGTTAGGTTGTGGAGCTAAAAGCTTCAACCTTTGCAAACTAAGGAACAGATGGTTGCTGAGTTTTACAGGAACCGGCGTCGGCAGCAGGACCGACGTTGGTAGAGACCAGTGCAGAAGGCCACCGGTGACGGCAGGAAGTCGGCTGACGTCGGCAGAACCAGACAAGCAGGGACCGACGTCGGTCGCCTGTGTGTTCCAGAACTGCTCGTTTCACGGACAGTTAGTTAAGTGAACGAAGAGTTTGCATGTTGAGACCAGTTAGAGTCTTGGGCTGCGAGGACAATTGTCTAAATTAAGAGTCTAAGTTATTGTTTGAGTTAGGGATCTATTTATAGACCCATTGGCATGTATTGTATAAGGCATGAGATAGAAAGGAAGAGTTCCTTCTAGTTGTAAGATCTGTGAGTTGCAGGTTGTTGCAAGCTCATTGGGGATCTACATGTAAGTTTGGTCTTTGAATTGTAGGTTGCAGGTTCATGAGAGATCAGCTTGAAGTGCTATAGAGTGCTTGATGTACCAGTAGGGTTATTACTGACTAGTTGGTGAGGTGAACACCAATTCTGTGTGTGAGTTGGTTGTTGGGACCATTTTTGTGTAGGAGAGTGTGTGTGAGAAGAATTACTGAACACTTGAGGTGTGGCGAATCTCTGTAAGGTGAAAGAGTGTGGCGGCTCTTTGTTGTATTCTTTTCTGTTAGTGTTAATACAAGATAGTGTATTGTCTCTCATATTCTGTGCTACTGGTGAATTCTAGTTACTTGTGTTTCTGGTTATTTCCACATATTCAATTGCTTATATTTGGTAATCATACTGTGCTCTTTCTGAGGAGCAAGATCCCAACTAGTGGCATCAGAGCATGTTTGTTGTTCTAGATTCCCAACAACTGGTATCAGAGCCTTGGTTGTAGGTTCTTAAGCTTGATACCAACAATTGGTATCAAAGCTTTTGGTTGGGATACTAACAGATTGGTGTAGATCTGGGTAGTGTGTTTTGATTACAGGTTACTCATAGGGTTTTTGTTTGAGTGGGAGTTGAGCAATGACAGAAAGCAGTCAACTACGAATGGAAAAGTTCAATGGCAAGAACTACCAATTATGGAGGATGCAGATTGAGGACTATCTGTATCAAAAAGATTTGTACTTACCGTTGGGTGGGGTTGCTAGCAAACCCGTGGATATGAAAGATGAAGAATGGGAGGTTCTTGATCGGAAGGCTCTGGGATCTGTTAGATTGAGTCTTGCATCATCTGTGATTTCCAGCTTATCACAGTGTAAGACAACGGTGGAGTTGATGGAATCTTTGGCAAATTTATATGAAAAACCCTCAGCTTCGAATAAGGTATTTCTTATGAAGCGTTTATTTAATTTGCAAATGTTGGAAGGTGGATCTGTTCATAGCCATCTTAGTGATTTCCATGGTTTAGTAAACCAGTTAAGTTCAGTCAATATTGTATTTGATGATGAAATAAGAGCTCTCTTAATCTTGTGTTCATTACCTGAAAGTTGGGAAGGTTTGGTAATGGCAGTTTCTAATACTGTGTCTCCTTCAAAAGTCCTAAAAGTGGATGATATTGTGAGTGTGATCTTAAACGAAGAGATACGCAGGAAAAGCATAGGTGAATCATTTGGAGATGCTTTGAGTGTTGAAGGAAGAGGAAGGCCAAGAGAGAAGATAGAGCGTGGGAGACCAAGGTCGAAGACGGGCAAGAGATCCAAGTCCAGGTATGGCAGAATAACCTGCTGGAAATGTGGAAAGCAAGGGCACTTAAAGAGAGATTACAGATCGGGTACAGATCAGCATGAAGAACATGAAGAAGAAGCAGATGTTGCAGGTTACGTTGCACAGGATGCTCTGGTATGTTCTTTGGATAAAGTAGAATCTTGGGTATTAAATTCTGGTGCCTCTTTTCATGCATCCCCACATAGGGAATTTTTTCATGAGTATGTCTAGGGAGATTTTGGAGAAATTTGTGTAGGGGATGGTAAGCCTTGTCAGATTGTTGGCAAAGGCAAAGTGAAGCTGAAACTGTAGACAGGTAACACATGGGTGTTAAAGGAGGTCATGCACGTCCCAGTTCTGAAGCGGAATCTGATTTCTGTTAGAAGTTTGGGTGAAGAGGGTTGCACAGTAACTCTCACAATGGACTCTTGGAAGGTTACCAAGGGTACACTTGTTGTAGCTAGAGGTAAGAAAGTAGGTACGCTTTATCTATCTACTTGTTTTACTGATTCTCTTTTTGGGTTATCTACTTCAGTTGTAGATTCGGAGATGTGGCTTAATAGGCTTGGTCACATAGATAAGAAGGAGATGCTGGTTCTTGAGTCAAAGGATATGCTTTCAGATTTGGAAGGCATGGATCGTGATTTCTATATGCAGAAGAAGAAGGTGAGGTTTCTTGAGGAATCCGATGTTAGTGACAAGAATAGGAAAGCCTTGGTTTTCAAGGAGAAAGTGACGGACAGAGTTCAGCATAAGGTGCAGAGGAATTTTGAGCAGAGCAAGGGTGTTTTGGACAAGGGTTTGATCCAAAAGGAGCTCACGAGAAAAAGTCAGGTCTCACAAGGAAAACACAGAGACCGACGTCGACAGGAAAACTGGCGTCGGTGTCCAGACAGGGACCGATGTCAGCTATGTGCAGCCCGACGTCGATGACTCGGGGCAGACAGAGACCGGTGTCGGCCAGGGGAAACCGACGTCGGCAGGGAGGCAGTCGCAGGGAACCGACATCGTTTGGCTGTAGACTGAGATGTGACTGGCATCGGTCACTGAGATGAATTTTGGGTGGACAGCACGCTGTCATGGAGTCTCAAGTGCCCATATGGAGGACTGAAGGTGTAAGTAAGTTCTTAAATTTGTCATTTCCCTTCTTTACACTACTTGTTGCTCACTTATGGCATAGGACCAGGAAGTTATTGAAGAAGCAGAACAGGTAGATCCAGGAAACAGTGGGAGCTAGGCATGGATGAGGATGTGATTCCTTGGAAGAGAACCAAACAGGGGTTTTGGGTAGTGTTGCCAGCTGGAAGTAAGCACTGAGAGACGAATGGATGTTAAGGATGAAGAAGAGCATAAATGGATACGTGAGATGGAAGATCAGGGTATTTGATCTTGTATTAACTGTAGGGCAATGGAGGTTTGTTCATTGTGTTTCTCTTTACCAGGTTGGATAGTATTAGCTACACTATCCTATTTTCTGTATGATGTGCTTGTTGCAGGGTTACATATACAGGTATTACTGAACTAAAGGTAAAGCTAGTTCAGGGGTTTGTCATGGAGAATCTGGGAGCAGCAAGATTCTTTGGCAAGAGTGTGTTCTAGAGACATGGAAGGTCATGTGTTGACTTTGTTTCAGGATGATTGTGTGAAACTGGTTAGCACACCGATGGTTAGATAGTTCATAGAATAGGGGTCTTGATTCACATAATGAGGTTGAGTGCATGGTATGTACTAAACCTGAGTTTTCCCAAGTAGTGGGAGTTATCACAAGTTGGAGTCAATCCGGAAAAGTAATACTGAAGGGCAGTTCAGTGGGACCAGCAGCAGGTGCACATGCTATGCAGGGTCAAGTTCTTTTTCTACATGGTTGTAGATGCAGATGTGGCAGGTAATTTGGATGACAGGTTTTGCACCACGGATTTTGTGGTGGTTGGTCTTCAAGGATGATTTTTAAGATGGATACATAGCCAAGGTAACAAACTAGATGGTGTATAGGTACATGTACAGGTTGCATCTATTTATCTCCAAGTGGGAGATTGTTAGGTTGTGGAGCTAAAAGCTTCAACCTTTGCAAACTGAGGAACAGATGGTTGCTGAGTTCTACAGGAACCGGCATCGGTAGCAGGACCGACGTCGGCAGAGACCAGTGCAGAAGGCCACCGGTGACGGCAGGAAGTCGGCTGACGTCGGCAGAACCAGACAAGCAGGGACCGACGTCGGTCGCCTGTGTGTTCCAAAACTGCTCGTTTCACGGACAGTTAGTTAAGTGAACGAAGAGTTTGCATGTTGAGACCAGTTAGAGTCTTGGGCTGCAAGGACAATTGTCTAAATTAAGAGTCTAAGTTATTGTTTGAGTTAGGGATCTATTTATAGACCCATTGGCATGTATTGTATAAGGCATGAGATAGAAAGGAAGAGTTCCTTCTAGTTGTAAGATCTGTGAGTTGCAGGTTGTTACAAGCTCATTGGGGATCTACATGTAAGTTTGGTCTTTGAATTGTAGGTTGTAGGTTCATGAGAGATCAGCTTGAAGTGCTATAGAGTGCTTGATGTACCGGCAGGGTTATTACTGACTGGTTGGTGAGGTGAACACCAATTCTATGTGTGAGTTGGTTGTTGGGACCGTTTTTGTGTAGGAGAGTGTGTGTGAGAAGAATTACTAAACACTTGAGGTGTGGCAAATCTCTGTAAGGTGAAAGAGTGTGGCGGCTCTTTGTTGTATTCTTTTCTGTTAGTGTTAATACAAGATAGTGTATTGTCTCTCATATTCTGTGCTACTGGTGAATTCTAGTTACTTGTGTTTCTGGTTATTTCCACATATTCAATTGCTTATATTTGGTAATCATACTGTGCTCTTTCTGAGGAGCAAGATCCCAACTAGTGGCATCAGAGCATGTTTGTTGTTCTAGATTCCCAACACTAATATATATATATATATATATATATATATATATATATATATATATATATATATCTCATATTGGGGCATCTATCTACTAATATAATATTGATAATATGTATATGTGATCTTTGGACATTATCTTCCACCAGATCGGAGAGATAATATATGAATTTTGTACACCAAAAGTGAAACATTATATTTGGTTCTACCTAAATTCATCCATGATCAACACTTTATACATATATTCTCAATTTAATCAAAGTTATCATGATATGGAGTTATATTAGCTAATATTTATGTTATAATTTAGCCTTGGAATAACACACTTTGGCTTTAAATTCTTTGTATATCATTTGAAACCTATCTCTACCATTTAACTATAATCTTCATGATTCTATTTTACTGTAGTCTCATCACATTTTAGTGAAAGTGTTGAGTGTTCCAATAAAATATGCTTTTTTGATCCAAAATATCCATTGTATTTGATTGGCCAAATGTATGCATGCAAGAATATAATGTGTAAAATCATTATAGTTCATTTTATTGGTGATTGGTATTCAACTCAACCCAATACACTTGGTGTGTATGCATTATTCCCTTGAATTTAACATGACTATTATTGCATTGGATTATGAATCAATAAGTAAATCACCCACTATCATAATTTAACTTGCCTTGGTTGTACTCTTGGGTATATCTTTAACACATGAAACGTGATTATACTTTAATCTTGTTTGAATATTCAACATTTGTGATCTATTGACCAAACATTACCTTTAAAGCTCCTTCATAATTCATACCATCAAAGTGTGAGTTGTTTGGTTTATGTATATTTTAGGTATTATTTTAAGTTTGAGTCGATGGTATTTTAGTAATAAGGCATTTTTTATTATGAGTTATAATCATTTAGCATTGTATCTACTCATTTTTTAAGGATTAGTTTTGATGTTGTCTACTTTCAATGTTAGAGTCATATTCTTTTATGTTAAAGGATTCATTTGTAAAGTATGCCATTTTTTTTCAAAGTCAAAAATTAAAAATTAAAAATATTTGATTCAAGTCCAAAATGTCAAAAGTGTTATTTAGTTTATCAAATTGAATCCTTAATTGGATTTTGATTATTAGTTGTGTGTCATTATTTACAAAATTTCCTTTAAGTAATTTGTTCTTTAGAGTCTTTTATGTAGTTTGATCAGCAATTCAAACCCTTTAGTGTAACAGATGCATTATCGCTTGTACATAATGTCCAAATTAAGGGGGGGTTGTATTATCAAAAATGATAGAATGAGCTTCATCAACACTTTTTATAGTTGAGTATGTTTACCTATTAGAGTTTAGAGGACACTAGAGGATGAAGGTTTTCTCACCTTTCATTTGCCACTAATGAATGGGCACTTATGTTATAGTGGCGCATATATGTTTTTTATTTTTAGCACTTATTTTTATGCGTGATGAATATGAGGTGTATTTTATATTTTCCCATATAGTATACTACATAAAAAAGGTGTTTATGAGATACAAGAGTTAAATTTGAATATATAGTTCCTACTAGTAAGTTCCCATACTATATAAGTTGATGTGGTTCACTCAGTGAATGGTTGATGGTAGATGTACCTATTTGAAATTCCCACACTGATTCGATTGATGTGTTCTTGATAGTGAATGGTTGATAAGAACTCGATGTGTTCCTTATTTAATTTCATTAACATCTTATGAAATAAAAATTACCTTGTAAGGTGTAAGGAGTAATGTTAGGAAATGTTAGTCCTAACATTAATTTATGTGAATGATTATGAAAGTAATAATTCACTATTAAATATATTTGGGTATAGTATATTTGGTTGTCATAATATTATTAAAATAATATTAAATATAGATTAGTTTTTAGAATATATTATTTGGTTAGATATATTGTTGTATGTTACAAAAATATTATGTTTATAGGCTGGTGAGTAAAAATAGGGTGTGAGAAGATATTATCAGAGAAATTGTGGTGATATTGTTCACCCCGTTTATAAGAAAAACATCCCTATTTATTTTTAAACATCTAAATGAATATGTAATATAAAACATTCATTTTGTGATAATATAATGTGTTTTTAAATTATCTCTATGATTATTAGTGTTAATTTTATGCAGACCTGAACTAGTCTCACCTCTACTTGCCTTACCAAGTTAAAAACCAATTAGTGGATTAAGAGATTGCTTAAAAAAAATTTGGGAGCATCTTTGGTCATTATATCAGTCACCAATATAAGGCTTTCCCATCCTTCTCCATCACCATCAGGCATCATGTGTACCAGATTATACCCCCATTGTATAATATGGGTTTAGGTAGATATTCCTATGCCCTAGGTAGGGTAAAACACATATATTAGGACCCCCACAACACCATCAAGGCTCATGTGAGTAGGTATCATGACTATCTCAACATTTATTATGGACACCAACCTAATGAGGAAGATAAAGTCCACCTCAACCCTAAAAATGACAAGGAGGTGCTATCATAAATCCATACTAGGAAGAAGAAGAAAGTTAAATAGGTTCATCTTGGGCCATCTTCCCTAGTTGTCCATACCTCCTTTATGTCAACATAGGCTTAGGAGGATGTTTTGTAAATTCCTCAAATTTCAAGGAGAATATTACATTGAGTCCCAACCCCTTCTCCTCAATCTTTTCCTCCTTAATTTCTCATCTTAGGGCCTTTTTATCCACCTCCACCACTTCATTTAGTTCCAATTATTCAATAAATGGATATCCATGTGTTATGATTTGATATTAGCAGTAACATAGATGTGAACCCCAAATGTGACCATTAGTAGGCTTCCCTAGAGGTCACTTCCTTTACTCCCACCATTCCCTAACAAGACAACAAAATGACTCCTAGTTCCTCATTCCTAAAATGGCCTATTCAGGTGGTGACTCCCTTATTTATTATGTTAACCCCTCCATAGTTCACTCGAGTGCCTATAAATTTGGCTATGCACACTATCTTGACATCCCAATTTCCATCCACCTAAGCTATTACATCAACATGGATCCAAACAATAGCTCTAGTGATTCATGATAGGTGTCATCAATCCATTCATTCAATCAACTCATTGGTTAATGTCATTATAACTAGGGACAATGTCTAAAGGCTATATGTAATAAGGTGTGAAAAAGGTTACTAATAGTTGTGCTTTGGGAGGGGGGTTAGATGGATCAACTAACTCTAAGTTTCTAATTTACTCAAGTGGAATTGAATCAATATAATTGTTCAAAATAACACACTTATAAAATTATATTGTTAAAATTAGCACATTTGAAGGAAAACACTATTTGCTTGTGAAAGGGTTGATAATCAAACATACTTATTGATTAAAATAAAGCATACTCTAATTTGATTATAAAATTTAATTTACTTGTACTAGGATTAAAAAATTGAATTTACTTGAAAATGAAATTTCTTTTGAAAATAAAAAAGATAATAGTGATATAAACCATAAAATGTAAATGCATACACAATTAAACAAAGTCCTACAAGTTTATCAATTTATAATTATTAACATAAACACTCTTAGAATAATTAAATAAACAATAAAATGAATACATATAAATATGAACATAGATATTGAGTCCTCATATGAGTGGGCCCTATATACAATAAGAAATACATTAGATCTATAAATCAATCATACCTTAGAGAAGATAGATCCTACTTACACTTATGATTGGGGATATATTATATAATAGGAAACAAGAACAATATGTAGATTTTCTAGACCCAATTAGGGAATCTCTTATCATAATAATATCACTAAGGAGGGTTCCAAAGCCTCCAATCAATCAAAACCATGCAATAACCCTAACTAAGTCCTATGTTTTCATATTCACTATATTAATACTTATGCTACTTCTATCTACTAAAGGGAGGAGCAAAGTTAGAGATACTTACCTGAAAGATGAACCTATCAAGACTCAATATCTCCCATGGAAAAAAGGGATTCATAAGAGGTTATTATGGTTTTGTAAGGATCACTAAGAAATGCCAAAGCATCCTAGACTTCTCCACAAGACAAGATTTTTCATGTATAAACCCTAAACTAAGACTCCTCAAGTAGAATGGTGAAAGAGAAAATTATAAATAAGTGAAAATGAATAATAACTCTATATGTATCTCTAATAATGGTGAAATTGATGTCTTTATATAGGTGTATCTAACCCTAAACCCTTAACAAAATTTTTAGCCAATAGGATCGACCTAGTCAACCTAGTATCATTATTGAAAAAAACTTAGTAGGTCATGGGCTAGGTCAGCCAAGAGCTAACCTAGACCCTAAAAGGGTTTCACTAATAAGAGTATAAGGTCGACCAGTCAACCTAGTCATGTAAACTATCAAAATGGGTTTTAGTTTAGGAAAAGGGGTATGAAAGATGGTAAATGATTAGAGGAGAGTGAAAAATAAGATTAGTAGCTTCGAGAATGGTTTTTAGGAGTTGGTTATATTGTTAATATGTAGAAATAAGGGAAAATAATCCTATGAAGCACTAATGGTCTACCCACCACTTTCCCAATGTACCCCTTAGGGTGTGCACTCAGAGAGATTGAGACATGATGGGTTCCTACAAGATAGAAATAATCATTATTTGATAAAATTTGAAAATATTATGTGTATATGTTTCACTCAAGTGAAATAGGAGATAGTGATTTGAGAAAAGAATGTAGTAAAACATAACACTGAGGTTAAGAAAAGTGTTGAGTGTGGAGCCCCTTGGGGCTATCACATGACCATAGGAATAACTTTTTGGGCCTAAAGAGCTTTAAAGATGTGGGGGGCATAGTTTTCATGTTCTTCACATGTGAGTGGAATATTCCTTGTATTCCTAATTTCTATGTATTCCATATTTCATGGAGTTAGTTATCAGACGCCTTTTCCCATGTTTACTTCCTTGTTTTGAGGAAGCTAGTTGTTTTTTAGAAAAGAGAACTCATTTTTTGAGTGGAGTTGGTTGTGATCACATGTTAATGGGAAAATGTGCCCTTAAAAGGTGGAGAAGATGAATATGGTGAATTTATCCTTGTGAGAGCTCTTAGATAGGCTTGATGAGGTGGAAAAAGGTTGTCATATGTTGGATAATGCATATCTTGGATAAGTATTGCATATTTGCTCCTCCTTTTATGGATTTTATTCATTTTCATATATATACAAGGTGTGGTGTGGTCTTTAGAGGTTGATGGTTTATTTTTAGGGTGTGTATTTGAGGATTATATTCAAAGTGTAGGTGTTCATTATAGGGTGTGGTTTAGCAACTTGTGAGATACAACATTGTGTAGGTACAGGTGAAAGTGCAGTTTTTGTGTAATACTTTTTATAAGAGATTTTTCTATCTCTATGAGAGTTCATTATAGTCTTTTTTTATATTATTGATTTATTTGAGAACTTTCATTGGTGGATGTAGCCCATATTGGGTGAACCACATTAGATCTGTGTTATTATTATCTTGCTCTCATTTATACTTTTATAGTAATGGATAATTAAGGAATGTTTCTATGATGCATTTTATTGTATTGCATTAGATTTGGTTTATGGTAATAATAGATATGGATTTATAAGTTTTTACTCCTAACAACTAGTATCAGAGCCATTGGTTGTGTTTTGCTAAAGTGGTAAATCATAGGAAGGCTATTAGCTTGAGTGGGAGCTATGGGAGAAGATATCAAATTCAGAGTTGAGAAGTTTGATGGTAAGCATTGTATTTGTGTAAAATGTAGATGGAAGATTACTTATATTAGAAGGAACTTCAACTCCCCTTGGAGGTGAAAGGAGGATAACCTTTAAGTATGAGTGATGTAGATTAGTCATTACTTGATAGGAAGGCATTAAGAACCATATAATTATGCCTTACATCTTCTATTGCATTTAAAATTATAGATCAAATAATTACAAAGGATCTTATGGATAAACTTGCAAAGTTATTTGAGAAACCTTTAGCTTCTAATAAAATAAATCTTATGAAAAAATTATTTAACATGAAAATGTTTGATAATGGTTCAATAGATAATCATTTAAATGATTTTAATATAGTTATAAGTATGCTCACTTTAGCTAGAATCAAGTTTCATGATGAAGTTAGAGATTTTTTAATATTATGTTCTTTTCCTGATAGCTGGGATAGTTTGGTTATGGCTATGAGCAATGCAGTCCCTACCAAGGGAAGCTTGAATTTTGAGGATATTATAGGTATGATCCTTAGCAAGGAGATACAAAGGAAAAACACTAGTGAATCATCTTCAGGTAATGAGTTATCCATTGATACTATAGGGAGGCAAAATGACAATAGAAAAGGCAACCAAGGAAAGTCAAAAGGTAGATCTAAGTCCAGATTTAGATCCAAGATGATATGTTGGCATTATGGGAAGAATAGACACTCAAATAAGGATTATTAGTCACTTCGAGATAAGAATGCCAATAAGAAGGAAACAAATGAGGTAAATGTGACATCAGGTAAATCATGTCAAGATGCCTTAATTATTTCTATGGATAGTTTTTTTGAGTCTTGGGTATTAGATTTAGGGGCTTCTTTTCATGCTACCCCACATAGGCATTATTTTACTGATTATGTTCACGAGAATCTAGGACATGTATATCTTGGTGATGATGAACCATGTGAGATAGTAGGGAAAGGTTGTGTTTTGGTTAAGATGTAGAATGGGAACATATGGATCCTTAAGGATGTTAGACATGTTCCTATGTTAAGATGGAATTTGGTTTTAGTGGGGCAATTGGGTAATGAGGGATGTTTAGTATTGTTTGCTATAGATTCTTGTAAAGTTAACAAAGGTGCTCTTGTGATCTCGAGAGGTAAGAAATTTGGTATTTTATATTTGAATAGTAGTGTTGATTCTATTTATTTAGTTGCTACAGATGGAGATGTAACTATGTGGCACTATAGGCTCAGTCATATGAGCCATAAAGGCCTACAAATATTAAAAGACAAGTTGCCTAGATTGAAAGATCTAGATCTAGACTTTTGTGAAAATTATGTGTATAGGTAACAAAAGTGGGTTAAGTTCTTGAATGCTGAACCCGCAAAGAAAGATTACGAGTTAGATCTAGTACACTTAGATGTATGGGGACCACCTCAAGTATCTACTATTGGTGGATCTAATTATTATGTTAATTTTATTGATGATGTAACTACAAAAGTTTAGGTTTATTGCATTAAAAAGAAATATGATGTATTTAAAACTTTTAAGTGGAAAGCCTTGGTTGAGAATGAAACAAGTCTCAAATTGAAATGTCTTAGATCAGATAATGGAGGTGAGTATTATATTAATGCTTTTTTATTATTTTTCTAACAATGGAATCCATAGGCAAAGAATGGCTCCAAGAACTCCACAGTAGAATGGGGTATCTAGAAATATGAATAGAACAATAATGGAACATGCTATGAGTAGGAGGTTACATGTAGGGTTTCCTTTACAATTTTGGGTAGAAGCAGTTAGCACAGTAGTATATATGATTAACAAAGGACCTTATATGCCTTTGGATGGAGGCATTCTAGAACAACCATGGTCTAGTAAAAATGTTGATTATTCTATTGTTAGAGTCTTTAGATGTGAAGAATTTTATCTCATCAATAAAGAGGACATGACCAAGCTAAAGGATAAATAAAATAAATGCACATTTGTTGGTTATGGTGAGGATGACTTTGGTTTTCATTTATAGAGCATTAGAGAAAGGAAAATATTTTGGTCTAGAGATGTAGTCTTTAATGAAAAAGTTATGCATAAGGATTAGTTGTAGGAACAAAATAAAGAATAGAAAGAGTACACAGTATTGGATGATATTGTGGATGGCAAAGTATCCAAGGATTCAATTCAAGAACCTTATACCCAAGGATCCTAATCTCCTATGGTAAAAAGATATTCTAGGGTAAGAAGACCACCTAAACATTTTTCTCCTTCTTTGAATTATTTATTACTCACTAACAATGGAGAACTAGAGTGTTATGAGGAAAAAGTGTAGGTAGATGCCAATTTGAAGTGGGAACAATCCATGGATGATGATCATAGATCTCTCATGGAGAACAAAACATGGGATTTGGTAAGGCTACCCAAGGGCAAGAGTGCATTACCAAATAGGTGGATCTTTAGAATAAAAGAAGAGGATCAAGGGACAAAAAGGTATAAGGCCAATATGTTGGTTAAGGGGTTTACACAAAAATTAGCTATTGATTTTGATGATATTTTCTCTCCTATTGTAAAAATGACTTCTATTAGGACTGTTCTTGGTTTAATTTTAATTGAGGATTTACACTTAGAATAGTTAGATGTGAAAACTACTTTTTTTCATGGTGATTTAGATGAAGAGTTGTATATGAAGTAGCCATATGGATATGAGGTCAAAGGGAAGGAGAGCTATGTGTGTAGATTAAAGAAGAGCTTGTATGGCCTTAAACAAGCTCCATGGTAATGGTACAAGAAATTTGATTGTTTTATGTTGGAATAAAAATATTAAAGGTGTAATTCTGACCATTAAGTGTACATCAAAATTTTTGATGATGGTTCCTTTATTATTATATATGCTTATATGTCAATGACATGTTAATTATAGGAAAGAACATATAGCATATTCATATGATCAAGAAATAAATTAGTGATTCCATTGCTATGAAGGATTTGGGTGCTGCAAAGAAAATCCTTGGTATGAGGA
Source organism: Torreya grandis (assembly GCA_037957365.1). Classification (NCBI taxonomy): domain Eukaryota; kingdom Viridiplantae; phylum Streptophyta; class Pinopsida; order Cupressales; family Taxaceae; genus Torreya; species Torreya grandis. Next base: position 793,842 of record JARHVA010004955.1, on the reverse strand, counting down.
TTACTCATGACAGGAAGGAGAGGAAGCTAGTTTTATCCCAATCAGAGTATGTGAAGAAAGTCATGGAAAGGTTTAGTATGTTAGATGCTAAATCTATTGGTAATCCTTTAGTAGGCCACTTTAGATTATCAAAGGAGTAGTGTCCCAAGATGGAATTTGAAAATCTTAAGATGTCCAAGGTACCTTATTCTTCAACTATTAGTAGCTTGATGTATACCATGGTTTGTACTAGGTTGGATATTGGCCATGCAATGGGAGTTGTGAGTAGGTGTATGAGTGATCCAAGTTATGAGCATTGGTAGGTAGTGAAATGGATTCTTCAATATTTGAGAGGAACTATTGATTTTTGCATTATTATATGGTGGATCAGATACCACTTTGCATAGTTATATGGACCCAGATATGGTAGGGGATATTCATAGTAGGAGTACAACAAGATATATATTTACTATTAGAAATACAATAGTTAGTTGGATTTATAAGATACGAAAGGTTACGGATTTGTCAACCATAGAGGTAGAGTATGTTGCTACTATAGAGGCTAGTAAGGAGATGATTTGGTTATAGGAGTTGTTTCGAGAGTTGGGGTATGAGCAAAAAGTTGGGAGACTACATAGTGATAGTCAAAGTGTTATTCATTTGGAAAATAACTCTGCTTTCCACTCAAGGATGAAAAACATTCAGTTATGTTATCACTTCATTAGGATAGCTTTAGAGAAGAACATGGTGAAGCTAGAAAATATTCATACTAGCCAAAATCCTATAGATATGATGCCCAAGGTGGTCACATTGGACAAGTTGAGACTATGTTCAGATTTGGTTAGCCTTAGAGGTCATGGAGCAGTGATAGATTCTATTTAGGAGAAATGGTCTCCAAGTGGGAGATTGTTGAGTGTGGAGCCCTTTAGGTCTATCACATGACCATAGGAATAAATTTTTGGGGCATATAGAGCTCTAAAGATGTAGGGGCATAATTTTCATGTTCTCCACATGCGAGTGGAATATTCCTTGTATTCCTAATTTATATGTATTATATATTTCATGGAGTTAGTTGTTAGATGCATTTTCCCATGTTTACTTCCTTGTTTTGAGGAATATAGTTGTTTTTTGGAAAAGGGAACTCCTTCCTTGTTGAGTGGAGTTGGTTGTGATCACATGTTCATGGGAAAATATGCCCTTAGAAGGTGGATAAGATGAATATGGCGAATTTTTCCTTGGGAGAGCTTTTAGATAGGCTTGATGAGGTGGAAAAAGGTTATCACATGTTGGATAATGATTATTTTGGATAAGCATTATATATTTGCTCCTTTTATGGATTTTATTCATTTATTTATATATACAAGGTGTGGTGTGGCTTTTAGAGGTTGATGGCTTATTTGTAGGGTGTGGCTTTGAGGATCAGAGTCAAAGTGCAGGTGTTTTACAAAGTGCAAGTATTCATTATAGGGTGTGGTTTAACAACTTTTGAGATACAAAATTGTGCAGGTGTAGGTGAAAGTGCAATTTTTATGTAACACTTTATATAAGAGATTTTTTTATTTCTATGAGAGTTCATTGTAATATTATTTTAGATTACTAATTTATTTGAAAATTTTCATTGGTGGATGTAGCCCACATTGGATGAACCACGTTAGATTAGTGTTATCTATGTTATTATTATCTTTCTCTCGTTTATGCTTTCATATTAATGGTGAATTAAGGAATGTTTTCATGATGCATTTTATTGCATAGATTTAGATCCAATTTATGGTAATAATAGATATATATTTATAAGTGTTTTATTCTTAACAATGACTAGAAGAGAATGCAAAATAGGATTAGTAGCTTAGGGAATGGTTTTTAGGAGCTAGTTGGATTGTCAATATGTGAAAATAAGGGACAACAATACTACAAAGCACCATTGGTATACCCACCCCTTTCCAAATGTAACCCTTAGGGTATGCACTTAGAGAGATTGAGACTCGATGGGCTCCTACAAGATAGAAAGAATCATTATTTGATAAAAGTTGAAAACATTATGTGTATACGTGTCACTCAGGTGTAATAGGGGATAGTTATTCGATAAAAGAATATAGTAACATACAAAACTAAGGCTAAGAAAAATTAAAATATTTCAAAATAAAAATAAATAAAATTAAATGATTGAAAGGAAAATAATTTAAAAGTAAATGTGATGCATACCTTGATGTACCTCTATCATTGGATGCTTGTCTATTGTATATGTATTTTTGATTGTGGAGGGCAGAAAGATTGCTTTGAATAAACCCAAGAATATAAAAATAAAAATAAAAAACAAATAAATGAAGGAAATCCAAGATAAATAGTTCTATGTGGATGGGACATAATTGGAAATTTGTCAAGTTGGGGTCGCGAGTGTTATGTTAGACAAACTGACCAAGTAAAAATTTAGAGTAAATCAGGAAACCAAAAAAATAAGGATACTAAAGATTGAAAAACACAAACAAGTAAACCTTAAGTAAGAAAATAAAACTCACCAAATCAAACCAAGGATACATGTCAAAAAGATGGTAATCAAACATCAATGTGAAAGAAGTAACAATTCTTACTTTAAAAAAGATGGGAAAGAAAAAATGGTAAAACAACATTAATGAGTAAGAAATAAAAATCCTTAATCATAAATGAAAAAGGGTGCATAAAAATGAAAAAAACATTGTTGAGTGAGAAGTAACAAGCCAAACTCACTCAACAATGGAAAAAGTACATGAAATTAGAAATGGACTCGGGTGTTTACAAAAAGGGTAGTACAACAATGACAAATAGTAAAAAGAAATCAAATTATGTCTAGAAATGTAAAGCCATGGTGTAAATAAATTAATCCAAGTTTTTAAAACATGTGTTATTCTAAGGATAGATAAAACTAAAACAAATTAGTGCTAACATATTTTAAGATGTGAAGAATAGGAAATTAGAGAAGGGAAAATAGATTTGGAATCACAATTTTTCTTGTGAAAGGGGGAAATGAAATGGGTGGAGGGGAAAAGGAAGGAAAAACCAAGGTAGATGAAATATTTATAGAAGTCATGAAACTCAAATTAGATTTTTTAAAACAAGAGGAATTTCAACTTAAGCACTCTAAATAACTTCTCCTAGCCAAACAAGTGTTTGTTCAACAAATGAAGTATGTAGATCATCCCATGAAGGCTATATTCATGAAAATTAAAATGGACCTACCTTCCTACAACATGGTCCCTATTTCTCAAGACCCCTTATAGAGCCATCAATCTACTATGAATATTGGGTACTTGGATGAGAAATTAGGTAGTACCATAGAGTTTTTTAAATTCTCTTATTCTAATATACTAGACTATCGCACCCCAATAGACCTTGACTCTATTGTGAGTCTAACAATGGAGTTTGAACATCAATTAGAGATAGGATATGTGCTTGTAATCATGTCCTTTGATGTAATTTTGAATTTTAAAATTTGTGTGTTTATTTTTGTATATCATTACACTTTATTTCAAATGATTTGGATTTTAACTTTCCTAATGGATTTTTTATTCCTTCACCATATAGATTTAGAGAACCAAACATGGGTGTTAAAGATGACTCTCATTTGAATAATTGAGACTTGGTTATTAAGAGAGAGAAAATAAAATATGATGGTGCCTAAGATTCTCATAAATTCAAGTGAAATAAAAATGCTATCTTGAATTTGACCTTGTTTTATCCATTGTGGAGTGGAAGGAAAGGAAATCAAGAGGAATGAAACATGAAATAATTTGAATTAATTCAAATCACAAAAAGTGTGACAAAGGATGAAAAAAGGATATAATGATAGTAAAGTGTTATTATTTATCATAAGAATGAGAGAAATGAATGAAAACATGCTATCACAAGTTGTTATGCAAATTCCATCTATCAAAAGAAGCAAAAACTAAAGGTGAAAACAAAGATCAAGAACTTGTAACCATTGCAGAACATATTCTAGAAAAAAGAGTGACAAGATGGTGATTTTATGAGAAAGGCCAGGTCATATCCATGGTCTTACACTATAAATCATAAAATAGAAACCCACTAGGGTGCTAAAAAGTATTAAAAAATAAACAAGATAAGAAAAGGATGGTATTTATGAGGAAGGTCAGGTCTTACACTGCAACTCACAAAAGATCAACCCAAAGGGTAAAAAAATTATTGGAAAAAATATGAAAACAAAGAGGATAAAAGTACATCATGAGTAATAATGGGTCCTATATATGGTTTTATAATGCAAATCATGAGAAAAAGTGGAAACCAAAAGACCAAACGGAAGGACTAAGGTTTGTGAAAAGAGAGAATTACTACAAAGGGTGAGACCCATGTAAGTATCTTGCAAAAAGTGTTATATAGATAAAATATAAAAAGCATGAAAATAAGGGAAGGATTAGGCAAAATACTTCTTGAAGAATTGTGCATTGGTAGGATCTTTCAAAACATGGCCTTCATTGGTTTGAAGGTGATAGGTACTTGGAAAAAGAATATCTTTGAATAAATAGGGACCTCACCATTTTTGGGCATATTTACCTTAGTTGTCATGAGTGTAGTCTAATTTAAGGATAATATCACCAAGATTAAATGTGTGAAATTTGACTCATTTTTTATGTTATTTAGTAATATGGTCCTTGTATCGGTGATTATGTTGTAAATCATAAATATCGTGTTCATGAAGGAGATTGAGAGCATGAAGGTGAGTTTCACGTAATTCTTCATTAGGTATGATTCCATGAAGAGATACATAAAGAGAGGTAAGCTTAAATTCTAATGGAAAGACTAACTCATAACCATAAACTCGATAGAATGGATTTACCCCAATAGTAGTATGTATGCTTGTATGGTAAGCCAAAAGAGAAGGATAGAGATGAAGGTGTCAATCTGTGTGGGTTTCATGAATTGTCTTTTGAATAATTTTACTAATAATTTTGTTGGTGGCATTAGAATAACCATTAAATTAGGGATGATACGATGTGTAAAATTTATGGTTGATTTTAAATTTAGCACAAAGTTGTTTGACAACATATTTTTGAAATTACCACCATTGTTTGAAATGATAGTATGAGGGACACCAAATCAAAAAATGATTTTATTAAGGATAAATTTGGAGATGGTAGTAATAGTGAAATTAATAAGGGGCATAGCCTCAATCCATTTGGTAAAGTATTTGTTGGAAATTATTATAAAGGCATGCCCATCTTAAGAGTGAGGTAATTTTCCTATGAGATCTAATCCCCATATGGAGAATGGATAGGAAGATTCAATAGTTTGAAGCTTAGCTAGAAGTAATAAATTAAATCATCATGAAGTTAGCAAGGAGTACACTTTTTATAAAATTAAATATCATCCTTTTCAAGAGTGGGCCAAAAGTATCCCATATATAGGTATTTGTGGGCTCTAGCATGTCTACTATAATGGCTACCGTAAATGCCCCCATGTGATTATTCAAGAAGAGGAGGGACCTCATATTGCATAACACAATAGATCAAGGTAACTTCATCTTTGTGATAATAAACTATGTTATCTAAAAATGCATACTTAAAATATTATTTGTGAATAGAAGTCTTTTCATGAGAATCTAGGTTGGGGGGATAAGTTTAGTGTTCCAAAAATTGAATGTTGTCTTTATACCATGGGCTTTGTTGAATGGTGATAGACTCAATATGAAAGATAAGTGAATCATGTGGTTTAATAGAGGATGGATATTTTATTATTTGGATAAGAAAAGTGGTATCGAAAAGAACTTGATGTGAATGAAAAAGAGATGTGGAATAAGTGAGGGAATCAACAATAGAATTTTGATCTCAAAATATAGGCTCAATGGCAAAAAAGATGAAATATTTGGTGAGAGTGGTTGAAATTTAATGATAAAAATGATATTATTGGTTTTGAATTGGTAATCACCATTGACTTAGTGTAAAATGAGCTAGGAATCACCTAAATAATGTAGGTATTGAATATCTAAATCAATATTAGCTCTCATGCCTAAGATTAAAGGTTCATACTCTATCATGTTGTTAGTCACATCAACTGTTAATCAAAAAGACAAAGGGATGATTTTTCTAAGAGAACTTGAAAGAATATAGCCTGCCCCAACTCCTCGAAGGCATTTATCACCATAAAAGTGAAGGGTCAAATTATATTTGTTTAAATAAAAATCAATTTTAGGAAGTTCTTCAATAACTACTTTTGGTTTAATAGTATTGTGGAGGATAATGGATTCATCAAGGTTAATTTATTCAAGATCAATAGTGAAGTTATGGAAATAATATTTAAGAGATATAGCTTGGTTAAGACCTTCAATATAGATAATATTATCATCAATAAGACTATCTATAAGGTAAATGGTAGTAGGCATAGGAGTTATGACAAGTTGATTAGCTATGATTTATCCTTTGCCAACTTTTTGAGTAAGAATTTAGAGATCAAATTCCATGAGAAAGACCCTCCACTTGCCAATTCTATCTCCAAGAAGAAAGGCTTTGGAGAAGAAATGATGAAGGGGATCAAAGTGAATGATTACACAAGTGGTATGATAAATCATGTAATATCAAATCTTTTTAGCTACAAAATATATGGTGAGTTAATTGCATTTAACTTTTATGTAATATTTCTCATAATCAATGAGACCTTAGCTAATGTAGTAGATATCATACTCTCTTCCTATATCATTTTATTGGGAAATAATTTCCCCAAATGATATGGGTGTGAAATAAGTATATAAGATCAAAGGTTAATCATTTGAAGGGGGATGAAGAGTTGGTGGGTGAAGCAATGATTCTTTCATATTATTATTAACCATTTAGACCATAAGTCAAAATGGGTCACCACCCTTTGGTCAAAAATTTATATGGGGGTCTATTATAATTTCATTGGGTGTTTCATAGTCTATTTGATGTCATTCCATATGTTTTTACCTTTGGTCATAGTCTAATTAGTCCATATGTCATTTTGAGTCACCTAGGGGTTATTTTAGAGCATTAAATGCAAGTAGTATAATTTTCAAGGTGCCCAAGTGTTATATTTTTCATTCCAATGTAAAAAAAATTTAGATTCCCTATTAGGAATGTTAGTTCATCTGAAACTTTGAGGTTCCCTAATTGAAAATCAAGAAAATGACAAAAAAAAGAGTTTGGAACTTTTACAGCTTATGCAAAAGTGTGACATGCATAAACATTATGGGATGGATTTTAGGTTCCCTAGACTTTATCATAATTTTATCGGGCTTTAGAAGTTTTTAAAATGGTTATAAACTATTCTACTCCTTCATCGCCTTTCCAGACATATAGAACCAGTCCACAAGTTTATGCTTAGTACAACCAACAGAAGAAGTTTTAGGTTAAACACATATAGGAGTGATATTAAACTTAGTGAACTTAATTTTCATAACAATATTTCAAGGATTGGTCACTTTTTCTTTATGAATCATCATTTACAAGTTGACTATGTTTTTCTTCTTATTAAACACCATACCCTATAGGTTTCCTTCTCATATGGACATGTCCGTACAATCCATTTGTTGAGATTGATTCTAGAGGATGTTGAATACCTCATATAATGTTTACTATTCTTGGTTTCATGTTTTGAAAAGATTCCATGGATCAAAAAACTTAAATTGTAGGAAGGTGTCATCATGTGAGGTCTCAGTCAAGTTTCACTACTTGTAGAATGTTTCTGTCTATGTGAAGGGATTTAAATGATTGTGAGATGATGTGATTAATGTATTTGATTTAATTATAACATTATTCCTTCCAAGATCAAAATCATGAATAACATAGAGTCACATATGGGAACATAGTCAACTTTATACTTCTTTCTAATTGCAATCATGGCATATGGGGTCTTGAAAGTGTTCATGGGAAATATATAAAGAGTTTAATATGTTTATTATCTCATTTAATAATTAATAATCAACTTAATCCCTCTAAATATCATAATAATAATTGTGATAATAGTCATTGTAAGCTAGACACACAGTTATACACTCTCAAAGCATACCTATAGGTGCCTCATAGATTTTAATCATGTTGAAAGGATATTTTTGAAGTGATAGAGGTCTTACATGATTAAAATTATTAATTTTAAGGTGTTCTAAACCTAATTTTAATTTCATACATCATGTGCATTACCATGTTTCCATTCACTATTCTATCTATAACTTCATCAAAACCTATAGGAGGGTAAGAACACTAAAATGGGAGTTTTAAATCTTGATTTAGGTCCTTCATTATGAGATATATGTATTTGAAAGCTTTTAAAGGATATAAAATTTATTTAATGCCTAAATTTCATGCTCACTACACAAACTCAGAAATATATTACCTTATACTTTCAAAAGTCCACATACAATTGGCACCACAAAGAGTTGAGAATCCTTAGTGGAGGAGATTGGACATTTTAAAACTCTTATTTAAGTATCAAAATTTTGTGGATACTATGAAAATTATTCTTGAAGTGTTAATGTTGACCATTTTTTGCCCAACAGGCCAAAAAATTGGTCCCCTTCTATCCCTATTGTCCTAGGCCATTTCATTTTTTAAGTTTGCATGAATCTATTCATTTCTATGGACTCTGTAGAATTTCTATGGACTCTGTAGGTCTAAATCTACGGACTCTGCAAGTTAGTCCTTTGGCGCATGAAGGATCAGTTCAGAGAGTGTTGGGTTTTACAAGGCTTCTTTGGGCTCTTATCTCAAGAAAATCATGAAGAAGGTTGGCATCATTAAACCATTGAACCCAGTTTAATGCCTAGTTTAATTGCTTGGTTAAATAGGCCTTGGTTCAATGCTTGGTTCAATCGACATTTCAATCACTCTATTTCAAGTCTAGTTCATCGCTTCATTTTCTAGGCTTGGTTCAACACGAGTTCAACATTTAAAGTTCATTGGCAAAGTTCAAGGCCTTGGTTCAGTGGTTGAAGTTCAACACATTTTGGTTCATCGATGCACAGCTTTGAACCATTAAACTGGTTCGACAAATTTTTTCAATCATTTGGTTTAACACTTTGGTTCAATAATCGGTTTAAAGGCTAGGTTCAATAGGCTCAGCGTGCAGTGGTTGAACTATTGAACCAATTGAACCGTTGAACCAATTTTGGTTCAATGGCTTAGTTCAACGGCTTGGTTCAATGGTGTGCCCTATAGCCAAAGGGTAGTTTGAGCTACAAATGCCCTTACGGAGGTCAAAAAGACTAAAAATTTGAAGGACACAACCAAAGGTCCAGAATCCCTTACGAAGGGTAGTTCAAGGTCTAGAAGCCCTTATGGAGGGTAGAAAGAGCTTTAAAGAGCCTAAAAGACAAAGACAAAGACCGAGACAATTCTTACAAACTTTTTGTCTGTAGGAAAATCTTGAAACAAAAGACTCATAGGAAAAAAGACATAGAAAAGCCTAATGAATTTTGTCGAGGATGATGACATCCTAAAAGCTGTCAATTTTAAGCAAATAAACTAGCCATTGGGTGACAGCGGTGTGAATGTCAAATTTAATGCAGTGAAATATCCATTTGCTTTTAAACTGTAAAGAGTGCCAAACCATGGAAAAGGCCCAGGGAATTTAGCGACCCACCAGAAGATCACCCCCTAGGGCTGAAAGAGCAAGAAGAAGACAAAGAGTAGAAATGATAAAGCATTCAAGTGGTGAAGAGATGGAGGGTTATTGCAGATGAGTGGCATGACCTTTTTTTTGTAGTTGGTATTGATGAGGGGATAAACAGTAGTCTATTTATAGAAAAGAGGCACGACCATGATCTTACATTAATGTTTGAATGCCAAAGTCAATTAGGATGATTGTGTAGTATGGTTCGAGCAAGCCTCTTCTAAAGAATGGTATCAGTAACAATGGCTTTCCTCTTCCTGATGTGTTCAGTGCACATGGACCACTTGCAAAAAAGAGCACCAAAGTCTTTCCCAAGAAGTGCCAAGTTTCTCTTGCTCTTTTTATATATTGAAAAATTCTATTTTGAGAAAAAAGATCCACTCTCAACCTTAAGGCAAAACTCTGCCCAAAAAATCTCTTGGCCTTGTAAGGTAGACCTACTAGATTTTACCTTCAATCAAAACTTAGCATTTTTACCTCCATTCTAAGTTTTGCATCTTTAGTATGTGTCTATGTATTTAATTTTATGTTAAGTCATTTTCTTAATGCTTTTGTAGAATGATTTCATCACGTCTGGTGCATTTTTGAGTTTCCTTTTATAGGTCTGTCAGAAGTGTCCCTATAGGAGTGTAGGTGAAGTGGATAGGCTACTATAGTGCATCTCAAAATGCCTCTAGTAGTTATTTCCTCCCTATATCTCCACGGACCCCTGACCCACTGATGCAGAAGGTTCTCTCATGTCAGATGAAGTGTATAGGCACTCCTTTTCGGTGAAAAGTGTATGTGTAGGCTGGGTGGGTCACATTTTTTTGGTGTATCAGCTCTTTTCTTTTTTAGGCTTAGGCTTTGTTTTTAGCATCTCTCTCTCTCTTTTCATCCCCCATTTTTTACATTTTGTTTGTTAGCAGTAGGAGAAACTAGGGCCTAAATGATACATCAGAGGGAGCTATCCCTCATCTAGAGACTCTCCCCTCCAGCTTCGCCAGTCCCACAGGTGAGAGGGGAGTTTCCATTACTATGTGAAGAAGGCAGGAGCTCGGCCTCTTGCCAAGGGTGCAATCTTCTACATAAATAGTTTTTGGCATGCCCAATGGGACCAACTAAGACAAGTTGTGTCCAAAGAGTTGAAGAATTTTTGGTGTGTTCTTTAACCGACCAGCCTTTGGAGGATTTTATATCAACACCAATGGCAACTCTGAGTTGAATCAACTGGTTAAGCAGCCTGGTGCCATTAATAAATAACCTTTGTATGTATAATTCCTTTGCATAAAATCATGGGTCTTATTTTCCTTCATATGACTATGATCAAGCTCAAGATTTTTAGAGAATCACCTCAAGCAGCCCTCCTAGTTACCCTTTAATGATAAGGGAAGTAGCCCTAGTGTTTAAGAAGCAAATGATGGAGATTAACAGACTAGAGGAGTAGTACAGTTATCAACAAGAGTTGATTTATAAAGAGAAGTGTTTTTTTAGGCAAGTATAGGCCTTACAATCCATGGAGGAGGAGGTAGCAAAATGGAGAAATCCATTTATCCAAGGCAGTCAGCCTTGTGCACCCTCACCTATCCTAAAGAAAGCCCCCTTTTTTTCACCAAATCCTTTTTATCAGATAGCACTTGCTCACTCCAGCTCATCTGATGCCTCTACTCTCAATCCTGTGTGCCTAGCTTTCCAACAACAAAGGGCATTAGAGCAACCCCCCATGGAGATCAATCTTCTCAATTCCTTATATTGTGAATCTTCCATTGGGGGGAATACCACGAGCTAGCACATTCCTCTTCTAGAGACTCTTTCAATGCATCAATAGTCTCTTCCTAACATTCCTCAACCTCCCCAAAATTTTTAGCATGATATGCAGATTTTAAGTTGGAGGAAGGAATGCCAAGAACCAGCCCAGAGCTTAGAAGAGGATGATGCTGGTGACCTCTAAGAAAGACTCTTTCAAGACAATCTAGCTAAGCAAATTGAAGATTTAGAGGCTAGGATGAGTTTTCTCTATGAAAGAGAGATAAAACTTCTAGACCTTGTAGAGGAGCCCTAGGACCTTAGAGAAAACAAAGTTGCTACCTATTCACAAGAGCAAAATTTCAATTTTGAGATCCTAAACTAGGGGAAAATGGTAGAATCATGGGGCAAGAAGGAGGAGAAGCAAGGTTTTTATCAGAACCTTGAAGAAGCCAAAGCTGCTCTTGCTCATGAAAATGCTAATGACCTCCAGGAAAAGCTCTTCCAAGAAGATCTGGCTAGGAGAATTACAGAGTTGAAATCTAAAGAGAGATTCCTTAGCTAGTGTGTGATGGACCATTTAAACCCAATGACACATTCCATGTCTAAACACACCCCACTTACACATTTCCAAGAGAAATATCAGGCCACAATTGATATAGATGAAGTGATGACCAAGTGGAAGGAGGAGAATCATTCAATTCTAGCTCAAGCACTGCCTCCTCTTCCACACATTTTTCCCACATCACCCCTTCTCAAGGAGGAACCTATTTTTCAAGAGGCAGGTGAGGAGCGGAAGATCCAATCTAAATTTTTAAGGGGCTGTCATGAGTGACAACAAAGAAGAAATCATCATTGAGGCTTTTTGTGAAGACATCATCAGCAATGGAGAAGACTTAGGTCACGCATACATGCAGATGTTCTAGCAATATGAGGAGGAATAAAAGCATAGTGAGCTCTCTTCCCCCTTGTTTGATGAACTTCCTTGTTGCTTTGATGAGGAGGACTGCTATGCTAAGGAGCTTGAGTTAGAGGAGGATTAGGAGGATACCTTTGAACATCTAGAGATCCTGATCATCAAGGAGGAAAAGGAGAGGTTTGTCTTCTTAGAGGAATGCCTCGAAGAAGAGATCTTTGAATAAAGAGGTGATGTTTTGTGGGATGAGCAATCATTTTGTGATTCCATTTCAAACATCACCATAGTCACCCTTCTTCAAGAAGGCTAAGAGGGAGTAGAGGATGAGTTTGATAGGATCTCCAATGAAGCAAAAGGAAATGGGTCAAACCATGATGCATTGCAGAGGGAATGTGCATATCAAAGGGTTTATGGTGATAAGCCAGTAGCCACTGATTTCTTGGTGAAGAGCACCAGTATGAGGGACTAGCATTTAACAAGCTTCCAAGGATAAGCAAAGTAGATATATGTCAGAAGCATGTTTGAATCTGATCCACTTGTATATCAGCCAATCTAGGTGACAGGCAAGAGGAGCAGGTCACCAACTCTCTTTTTCATTTAGCTACTTGCATGGCACCATAAGTCTTCTTGCCAAGAAGATGGACTTAAGAAATTTTCCCTTTGATCTAGGAGGGAAGCAAACATTCTTGGTTAGTTGTATATAGTAGTTTCTTTTTAGTTTCTTTTCATGCTTTCCCTAAGTGCAATTTACACAGGTAGTGTTTCTAGCCTTGCGTGTTTCCCTTTGCATGTGAGGTAAAGCTTCATGTTTGATTCTCAGATCTTTGGAGCTACTGCTAACACTCGTTCAAAGCTACATTTGACTCTATGCCCAATGGACTACAAGGCAACTAGTCTTTAAGCATAACATGCATGCTTCCCCTGGGAGTCACCAATCTGTTGACCATTTTTTGCCCAACAGGCCAAAAAATTAGTCCCCTTCTATCCCTACTATCCTAGGCCATTTCATTTTTTTATTTTGCATGAATCTCTTCATTTCTATAGACTCTACAGAATTTCTATAGACTCTGCAGGTCTAAATCTATGGACTCTATAGGTTAGTCCTTTAGCACATGAAGGATCAGTTTAAAGAGTGCTAGGTTTTACAAGGATTCTTCAAGATCTTGTCTACAAAAAATCATGAATAAGGTTGGCATCATTGAACCATTAAACCTAGTTCAATGCCTGGTTCAATTGCTTGGTTAAATCAGCCTTGGTTCAATGCTTGGTTCAATCGGCAGTTCAATCGCTCCATTTCAAGCCTAGTTCATTGCTTCATTTTCTAGGATTGGTTCAATGCCTTTGGTTCAGTGGCTTTGGTTCAACATGGGTTCAATGTTTAAATTTCATCGACAAAGTTCAAGGCCTTGGTTCAGTGATTGAAGTTCAATGCATTTTGGTTCATCAGTGCACAGCTTTGAACTGTTAAACTAATTCAATAGATTGGTTCAATCATTTGGTTCAACACTTTAGTTCAATAATTGGTTTAAAGGCTTGGTTTAATGGGCTCGACATGTAGTGGTTGAATTGTTGAACCAATTGAACCGTTGAACCAATTTTGGTTCAATGGCTTGGTTCAACGACTTGGTTCAAGGGAGTACCCTATAGCCAAAGGGCAGTTCAAGATCCAAATGCCCTTATAGAGGGAAAGAAGACCAAAAAGTTGAAGGACACAACCAAAGGTCCAAAATCCCTTATGGAGGGTAGTTCAAGGTCCAAAAGCACTTATAAAGGGTAGAAAGAGCTTTAAAGAGCCTGAAAGACAAAGACAAAGATTGGGACAATTCTTGTAGACTTTTTGTCTGCAAGAAAAGCTTGAAACAAAAGACCCACGAGAAAAAAAGTCACAAAAAATCTTGATGACTTTTGCTGAGGATGATGATGTCCTAAAAGCCATCAATTTTAAGCAAATGAACTAACTGTTGGGTGACGGCCGCGCGAACGTCAAATTTAACATAGTGAAATATCCATTTGCTTTTAAATGTTAAAGAGTGCCAAACCATAGAAAAGGCCCAAGGAACATAGTGACCTGCCAGAAGATCACCCCTAAGGGTTGAAAGTGTAAGAAGAAGACAAAGATCAGAAATGATAAAGCATTCAAGTGGCAAAGAGATAGAGAGTTATTGCAGATGAGCAGCGTGACCTATTTTTCTATAGTTGGCATTGATGAGGGGACAAATAATAGTGTTTATTTATAGAAAAGAGGCATGGCCATGCTCTTAAATTAATGTTTGAATGCCAAAGTCAATTTGGGTGATTTTGTAGTATGGTTCTAACAAGCCTCTTGTAAAGAATGACATCAGTAACAGTGGCTTTCCTCTTCTTGATGTGTTTAGCGCACATGGGCCACTTGTAAAAAAGAGTGCCAAACTATTTCCCAGGAAGCACCAAGTTTATCTTCCTCTTTCTATATATTGAAAACTTCTCTTTTTAGAAAAAATATCCACTCTCAGCGTTAAGGCAAAACTCTACCCAAAAAATCTCTCAGGTTTGTAAGGTAGAGCTGCCAGATTTTACTTTCAATTAGAACCTAGCATCTTTACCTCCATTTTGAGTTTTGCATCTTTAGTATGTGTCTATGCATTTAATTCTATGTTAAGTCATTTTCTTAATTCTTTTTCCGAATGATTTCAGCATGTCTGGTGCATTTTTGAGTTTCCTTTTACATGTCTATTAGAAGTGTCCCTAGAGGAGTGTAGGTGAAGTGGATAGGCTGCTGCAGTGCATCTCAAAATTCCTCTAGTAGTTATTTCCTCCTTATATCTCCATGGACCCCTAACCCACTGATGCAGAAGGTTCTCTCATGTCAGATGAAGTGTATAGGTGCTCCATTTTGGTGAAAAATCTATGTTCAGGCTGGGTGGGTCACATTTTTCTGGTGTATCACCTCTTTTCGTTTTTAAGCTTAGGCTTTTTTTTAGCATCTCTCTCTCTCTCTTTTCATCCCCACCTTTTTTACATTTTGTTTGTTAGCAGTAGGAGAAACTAGGGCCTAAATGATACATCAAAGGGAGCTAGCCCTCATCTAGAGACTCTCCCCTCTAGCTTTGCTGGTCCCATAGGTGAGAGGGGATTTTCCATTATTGTGTGAAGAAGGTAGGAGCTCGGCCTCCTACCAAGGGTGAAATCTTCTACATCAATAGTTAAGCTGTAAAGTAATAGTGAAACCCAATTTAAGATATGATGATTGAAACTTAGGGATAAAATCCCTAAAAACACAAAATAGAGGCCTAAGCCATTCTGTTGAGGCCACGTAACAATGTTGCAAAGGGTTTACATGAAAATAAATGTGCATATATGATAGCATCCACATATGTTTGTGACCATTCAAGAGGTAAATGGATGTGTGGCTAAAGGTAAGTGGAGTTTGGAATCCTCAAAGTCACACTTTCACCCACTAATAACTTTCAGTATTACCTATAGGAAGTTGAGATTTCATGACCTACACCTGTCAAATAGTAGCATATAGACATGTATTCATGATAGGTGGTCTTGAATTTTATAATGGATCAAATTGGTGTTCAAATTCCATAAAAAAGAGACAAATTATAAGATATGACCTTGTAATACTACCTATAAGCTGTTTTATTATTCCAACAAGATTAATTACTATTGACCATAGTCAACAATGTCCTGAAGTCACTACCTTGGTGATTTGTTTGGTATGAATTTATTATTCAATTAATTTAAATACTTTAAAATATATATATATCATGTGACACAATTTTCAAGGTTGATATCCACGTAGAGGTTTCCCTTTTATCATAAAATAGATACTTATAGGTTGGTTGTAGGGTCATCATGAAGGTTCAACTAGACAATGAATGTATGGGCCTAAATCAAGGCATAGGGTGAAAAAATTAAATGATGACATGGTTTAGGTAAATTAAATAATAATATTATACATGTGAACAATGCCTAAATCATGTATAAACACCTACATGACCCATACACAATCAACTATAGTTGAATGTGACATAATAGTGAGACAAGAAGTTATGATTCTTGAGGGTGACATAGACTGGACATGAGGAGAGTAATCCATATGAATGTGTAAAAAACTTTGGATCCATAATAAATTAATGTACTATTATATTAAAATCTTAAAATATTAAACCAACACCTATAGGTAGGATAAAACTTAGGAGCATAGTTAGTATGCCAATCAGACATAGCTGATCAAAAACACAAGTTAAAAGTGCAAGCATGGGTGATAAGAAGTTAGTGAGAATTCTAAAAAATTTTATTGTGGTGATGACCATCCAATTTCATTCCCATATTAATCAAAATATGACATGGAGAGTTACCACAAAGGACCTATGGTCCATGTTACAATCTTGCATAGTCAGTTAGTATTCAAAGAGTTTGTCTTGGAGTTAGAGAGGTTTGGGAGTGATAGGAGTGTGAATTAACCCTTAAAATGGGTATAAATCATATTAATAACTATATTTATTTCCTAATAATATCTAATATTATAGAAAATATATAGGAATATACCCTCTATTCTATCTCAAATAGAGTGTACTCCAGGGAACATAAAGCCTATAGTTTTGAGAAAGGAAGGTAAGGAGTTGAATAGTGATGGAGACATTTCAATAAGGTGTTATGAGTTGTAATATACATGAAACAACATGGTATATTTCTCTCTAGTGTCTAAAGTGAAGCAAGGTAACCTAAATCTATTGGTATGTAGGCAAACCTATTAGGTCTAGTCTAAGCCTAAGACCCTTAAGGGGTCTAATAAAACTCTTGGCATTAGAAGAACATTCTAACCTATGGAATGTTGGATAATGATAATGATGGTGTCATGGTGGTTTCATATAGATTCTCTAGTAAATGGATTAAGTTATTCGATATCTTAAGTGATAATGACAAAGTGTGTAAGGTGTTTTTTCTTGTATGTTTGAAGGTGGCTTCATTGATCTTCAATGTTGACATGGTTAGAGATGTTCAAGGATGAATGTGGAGGATTAAACATGAACAAGGGGTCCTGTAAGATTTGATCCATCATTTGAGACCTTGTTTACATAAGTGGAATTCATTTAGACACTTTAGGTCCAGTGGTAAAAAATCTGAGTTGGCATTTTGATGATGTCACCATTGCCATGTGGGAAGGAGTCAAGGGGAGATGGTCATATGGTTGTAATCATAGTATTCCCTAGTTTTTATATGACATATATCAATTCATGTGTTGAATCATAGTCAAAGATATGAGGGTGCAAAGTTGGCTTCTAAGACAAATTTCACTATTTTCCCATAGCCAAATTTGTAATTTGGATAGAAAGTGTTGAGTAAGTAGTTTGATGATATAATATCTTGCAGATGTGGATGATTCAGGATAAGGTGATCATATGTGTTTTTTAATTTTTGTACCTAGTTTATTTGTGATAATTTTTAGATCATGCAATATAACACATCAAAATATATGCATATGCAAATTTGGGCTTCCATGTAGTTGACTATGTTTTCTCATACTTAGCCAATTTTGTAGTGTGTTAGAAAAAGATGAATGAGTATTTTTATGATGGTATATCTTGCATGTGTGATGGTATTAATAGAAAATAATCATATGAGTTTATTTAGTTTTGAGTATAAATGATTTGCACTAAATTTTAGATCATGCATTGAAGTATGACAAAAGTTATGGATGATCAAAGTTGGCTTTGTGATAGATGTTTTTGAGAAGGCACTTCAATGGAATTGTATCTCACATGCATTAGAGTATCAAGATTAGTATTTTATATGGTTGGATTCTCCTATGATAGGAGTTAATTTTATATAAGTTTGATATCCTGCATCAAAGCATAGAAGAAGTTAATAAGGATAACAAATGGATACTCATGCATATTCATAGGGTCCCCATAGTCATTTTTGAAAGTGTTAAATCTCAAGCAAGATTGATGGTGTGAATTTACTCCAAGGAGTTTAGAAGAAATGAGATGAGGATAGGTTCATGATGTTTAATGATTGAGAAAAGGTATAGGATAATGATCCAATGGTGAGCAAGAATTCATATAGTTCATCGAGTGGTGAACATTGATCATTAAAGTCCTAATTGATCCATAGAGATTGATAGAGCACATTGATTCAATATTCCTAGATTGCATGAGATGAGGTCAACTATCAAATGTTTAACATTTGGATTTGGTAGACTATTCATTAAATCTTAGATAAGATTGATGGTGTTAGATTGATCATGAGCTGAGGATTCATTAGATTCAAGCTTAGAGTCTGAAGGTTAACTATGATCATTTGTTTTTGAATATTTAAATTTGCAAAGGAAAAACCAATGTCTACTTTTTGGACCATAGCTTTCGATAGAAGACAAATATGTTATTACAATAAAATTAAAATATTTATATGACTCTAAGGTGCATCTATATTTATGTATTAAAATATTTGAAAATATGTTCAAACATAGATATTGAGCTCTAAAGTTAACTGTGTTTCTATATATGTTTTTCAAGTGACCTGAGAAGGATATTTGAGTTCAATAGTTATTGTTTTGATGTTTCATGGTGAATTATCTATTGGGTAGTATTATAAACTCCATGGGGATGGTTTGTGATTATTTTAGAGGTGTGATCAATTTATATCAAGTATAAACATTTCTTAAGAATTTGAGTGTTTGTTCATTAATGATTTTCCTATGTATAAGGTCTTTGTTTGAGTTGTTTGAGCATATGTAGATGTAAGCTAATATGTCTATGATCATTTAATGATGTCTTAATAGACACAAGGAGTTGAACTATATGTTTATAAGTGCTCCTATATTTTTATTATGCTCAAAGATATATAAAAAAGGTGAATGGGTCTCCATAGGACCTAAAAGTGACTTAGGCCTATTGTGAAAGGGGATAGTGCTGAAGTGTGACCCATATGAGATGCCTTAAGGGTGAATGCATGTTTTATGGTTGACAAAGAATTTTTTTCATCTTGAATAATTCATGATTTCTCTATATATATTAGAATGAAATGTGTTGGGTTCTAGACTTTGTAAGCAAGAGACTTGTAGATGAGAGTTATGGGACATATTGAAGAGAGGCTTATGTGTGCTTTATAGAGTAAAAGAGGGGTAGAGTTCCCTAAGGATGAGTTGATGAGATAAGTAGATTTAAGACTATAAGTATGTCTTATAGGTCATGTTTTTAATGGAAAAATAGTGCTCTTGGAGGTTGAGCATGAGCATAGAGGGCTAGAGTGATCCAAAAGGATGTTTTGGATGTCTTAAGATTGAGCAAAGGATTGTTGGTGTCTATGAGAGATTGGTGGCTAGTTTGAGAGACTGATTAGAGTGTGGATAGTGTGCATGAACATATAGTCATGTTGTTAAAGCTATGATAGAGTTATTTTTATGAAGGATTCATTGAGTCTGTAGAGTTGAAGAGTGGGATTAATTGGGATATGTAATGTGTCCTAATTTATCTTTGTATGTTGGTTCAATTATGTAATGTGCTTTTGTGAATAGTGTGTGTTGGGTGATAGAGTTACGGATGAAAGTTTAGAAGTGTGATATTTAAGGATCCATCATGAGGTGTTAAAGACATCAATTCTAATGTGGAAGTGATCTTATCAAAGGAGGGTCGAAAGGAGTTGGTCTTCCTTAGGGGTAGTTGCTCCTTATAAAATAGGCATTTTACTAAAGGTAGGTGGTATAAAGGAGTTGATCATATTAGGGGTAAGTTCTCCTTATGGAACATGTGTTTCACTAAATAATTTTGGTTAGGAGGACATAATCAAGGTTTGTTGGTCTAAAGGAGTTGATATGTCTCTTATTTGTAATCATCTTATAGGATAGTAGTCCATGTGTTTGTAGGCTTGAGAGTGGGTTTTATTCCCTAAGATGGTTTCCCATGTATGACATGTGTTATGTAATTGATTTTTGCATTGTATTGATTATTAATTTATATGAATCATGTATGACTCATGAATTTATGTATTGAATGATTAAGAGTTTGAGGGAAATAGAATTGGATTTTAAATTATTTGGGCTCACTAATTCACCCCTGCTCTCAATGATTGTACATATAATAATTGGTATCAAAGTAGCTCCTTTAGAGGAATCCTAATAGTTTGAAGGTGATCCTAAGTAGGTATAAATATGGTTAACAAAATGTAGAAAGAAAATAAATAGTGGAAGGTTTTGATCAAGGCTCTTGAAGAAGAAAATAGAAAATCAATAGAGGATGAGAATGTTATCAATGATCTCAAGGTTTAGCTTGTAGACTCCAAGAAAATTTTATGTTAAAAAAAAAAGGATATCATGTTTGATAAATAAGCTTGCCATATTAGTGGAAAATGTGATAGCATAGAAGAAAAGAAATGTCAAGAACCGATCAAGTCTATTGAAGTACAAGCATATAGATTGAAAGATATGGCCAATAAGGTAAAAAAAGATGGTTCCAAATGGCTTAGTGAGATTGATGAAAATGTCAAGAAGTTTTTGGTTCTCATAAAGGTATTTTTATTTATTTGTGTTATTATCTAGGTGTTTTTGAGGGTCGAAGGTATGTATATCCCAATTGAAGATTTTTAAGTGCTCTTGGTTTTCTCAGCTTTTGAGGCCTAAAATGGGTTATAGGATATATGGGTAATCAAAGGTATAAAATCTCAAATCTTGGTCTAGAAGTGTGTGATAGGTGTCCCTATGTGTGCAAGTAGTTTTAGAGGTGTGTGTTGACTAGAAGGAGGTTTGTTGACCCTACTTGTGTTAAGATTATAGGGTTTTGGGCTATATTAGAAAAGTGATTTCTCTTGTGAATTGAGGTTTGTGGCTTCTTAATATGTTGAATAGGAAAAATGGGTGGTCATATTAAGATTCACTAAGAATTGAATTTTTATGGTTCTCAAGTTCTTCAACTTTTTGTCAATATGAAGGGCTAATTGGCTAGTATGTTTGTGATGGAAGTATGTTTTAGAGGATGATCTTAATGATGAAAATTGGTGTGATTGAGGGGGTATATGAGATTGATATAGATATGGATTTTTACGTCTTGAAGATGTGTCTACTAAAAATTATGGGCTTCAGAAGGTTTATGTAGGGTTATAAGGAGGCTAGATAGGCCTAATTTAAAGAAGAGTGTTTCTTGCTCAATTTATCCAAAAGAGAAAGGTATGAGTATCTAAAGGTATATTATTATGCTGGTTTAGTGCATGTTTAATATTTGGTATAGTCTAGATGTAGAGTTGGTGGTCATGGAAGTGTCTTGAGAAATAAAGCTTGTAAGTTTGTTTAGTGTTTCTTCATGGTGTGTGGAGATTTGAAGATGCTCAGAAGGTGAAATTACTCAAAAATATTAGGGTCAGTCCCTATAAAATTTATTTTGGTAAGTTCCATCAAATTTATATGTTTTTTTGTATTCTTTCTTCATTGGTTGTAGTCCTTAATTGAAGAGAGTGTTGGCATGGAGCAAGAAGAGATTGTTAAGACAAGCAAAATTAGGTTCAAAGTAAGGGGGAGTTTGTATCATATTTATAAGATGGTCATTTACTATTGTATAGTCTTTTCAAGTCCCCAAGATCAGTTTGTGCCCACTTTGGCATTGTGTCAAAGGGAGAGAAAGTCTCTATTGGGGAGAAAGTTCATGTTTTGGGAGTACTTTAAAGAGAAAGAAGGTGAGCTATATTACTATATTAATGGGTGTTGACATCAATGAAAAGGGGGAGACTATTGGAGATTTTTCATGATTATTTCATGGTGGTGTCATAGAAATGCTCTAATAAGTGGATGAAGTGATTGGATACCCTAAGTGACAATGACAATGTGCAAGGTGCTTTTTCTTGTATGCTTGAAGGTGGCTTCATTGATCTTCAGTGTTTACATCATTAGATATGTTTAGGGGTGACTATAGAGGATTAAGAATTTGAAATGGGTCATATAAGATGTGATCCATGATTTAAGAGATTGTGTGCATAACTGGAAATCATATGGTTGATCATAGTTTTCATCTAAACACTTTGGGTCCAGTTGCAAAAAATCTAAGTCGGTAGTTTGGTGATGCCACCATTGCCATGTGGGAAGGAGTCAAGGGGAGTTGTTCATATGCTTGTGATCATAGTATTCCTTAGTTTTTATGTACTATATCTCATGTCATGAATAAAATAATGGTCAAATATATAAGGGTGCAATGTTGTCTTCAAAGATAGATTTCACTATTTTCCCACACTTAGCCAGATTTGCAATATGGTTAGAAAGAGATGAGTAATAAATTTGATGATAGAATATATCACACATGTGGATGATTAAAGAGAAGGTGGTCATATGGGTTTGTTTAGTTTTAGAACTATTTTATTTTTCCTAATTTCTAGATCATGAGATTTAGTACATCAAAAGATATGAATATACAAAGTTGGGTTCCTAGGTAGATTGACTGTGTTTTCTCATACTTAACCAATTTTGCAATGTGGTAGAAAAAGATAAATGAGTATTTTTATGATGTTATATATTACACATGTTAATGTGTTAAGAGAAAATGATCATATGGGTTTTTTCAATTTTGAGCATATATGATTTTTAATAAATTTGAGGTCATGCACTGAAGCTTAACAAAAGTTATGGATGATCAAAATTGGCCTCTCAACATTTTGACATAGTTGGCTCTATGATAGATGTTTTTGAGAAGGCACTTTAATAGAATTATATCTTGCATGAGTGAGAGTTTCAAGAGTAGTATTCCATATGTTTGGATTATCATATGAGAGGAGATCATTTGGTCAAAGTTTGAGATCTTGCATCAAAACATATAAGAAGTTATTAAAGATCAAAAATGTTTGCTCATGTATATTGATAGGATCCCCATACTTAGTCATTTTTGAAAGTTTTAAAGATTGAGAAAGATTAATGGTCCACATTTGATCTAAATAATTAGGAAATAATGAGATGAGGATAGGTACATGATTTTTAATGACTAAACAAAGGTTTAAGATAATTATCTAATGGTGAGTGGGTATTTGTACAATTCACCAAATAGTGAACATTGATCATTAAAGTCCTAACTATTCCATAGAGATTGATAGAGCACGTTGAGTCAATGTTCCTAGATTGCATGATATGAGGTCAACTATTAGATTTTTAATGTTTAGATTTGGTGGACTATGTGTTAAATATCGAACAAGATTCATGGTTTGAGATTGATCTTGAGTTGAGTACTTAAGAGATTCGATGTTAGTGTCCAAAGGTTAACTGTGACCATTTGTTATTATAAATTTGAATTTGCAAAAGAAAGACCAGTGTCTGGTTTTTCTACCATAGATTTCAATAAAAGAAGAATTTGGTATTGTAGTAAAAATAAAATATGTATAATACTCCAAGGTGCATCTAGATATATGGATTAGAAGATCTGAAAGTATGTACAAACATAGATATTGAGCTCTATTGTTGATTGTGTTTTTGTATATGTTCTAGTAAGTGATCTGAAAAGGATATTAGAGCTCATATAATTACTATTTCAATGTTTCATGGTGAATTTGCTATTAGGGATTATTGTAGAATCAATGGGGATGGACTATGAGTATTTTGGAGGTGTGATCAATCTATCCTGAGTATGAACATTGCTTAATAAGTTTACTATTTGTTTGTTAATGGTGTTGTTATGCATAAGGTATCCATTTGAGTTATCTGAGCATATGTAAAGGTAAGCTAAGATGTCTTGGACCTATATGTTTTTAAGTGGTCTTATGTTATTATTTTACTTTTAGATATATCAAAAAAGGTGAATGGATCTCCATAGGTCCTAAAAGTGACTTAGGCCTATTGTGAAAGGGGACAGTGCTTAAGTGACCCATATGAGATGCCTTAAGGTTGAAGGAATGTTTTTTGGTAGACAAAAAAATGTTTTGATCTTGATTAATTCATGATTGCTCTATATATAGTATAACTAAATGTTCTGGGTTCTAGACTTTGTAAGAAGGAGACTTGTAGGTGAGAGTTTTAGGAAAGATTGAAGGGAGGCTTGTGTGTGATTTATGGAGTAAAGGAGGGGTAGAGTTCACTAAGGATAAGTTGATGAGCCAAGTAGATTGATGACTATGAGTATGACCTATAGGTCATGTTTTTTTATGGAATAATAGTGTTATTTTAGGTTGAGCATGAGTGTAGAGGCCTAAAGTGATCAAAAAGGATGTTTTAGATGTCTTGAGATTGAGTAAAGTATTATTGCTGTCTATGAGAGCTTTGTGGCTAGTTTGAGAAAATTATGAAAGTGTGGATAATGTGTATGACCATCTATTCATGTTGTTAAATCTATGATAGAGTTATTACTATGAAGGATGCATTAAGTGTGCAGAGTTGAAGAGTGGGGTTAGTTGGGATATGCAATGTGTCCTAATTGATCTTTGTATGTTAGTTCAAGTATATCATGTGCTTTTGCCAATAGGGTTTTTTGGTTGATAGAGTTATTTCTAAAAGGTGAGAAGAGTTATATATAATGATCCATCATCAGGTGTTGAATACATCAGTTCTAAGGTAGAAGTGTCCTTATCAAAGGAAGGTCTAAAAGAGTTGGCCTTAAGGGTAGTTACTCCTTGTAAAATAGGTGTTTTATTGAAGGTAGGTGGTCTAAAGAAGTTGATAATCTTAGGGTAAGTTAATATTTATAAAATAGGTGTTTCAATAAATACATTTGGTCAAAATGACATGATCAAGGTTTGTTGGTCTAAAGGAGTTGATCAATATTTTATTTTTAATCATCTTATAGGACATTTGTCCATGTGTTTGTAGGCTTGTGAGTGAGTTTTATTTCCTCAAAGGGTTTCCCACATATGACATGTGTTATGTGATTAATATTTCATTATCTCTCTTGTTAATTGCTATGAATGATATCTACCTCATGAATGTATATATTCAATGATTAATAATTTAAAAGACTTGGAATTAAAGTTGAAATTATCTAGGTTCACTTATTCACACCCACCCTCTTAGTGATTGTACCTCTAACATGAAAACATGCACATTGTAGGTTATCAAATGTGTTTTATCTATTGGAGTGAATAATAAGTCATAAGGAAACCATGTTTGGATCTAAACCAACTCAAGCCTATACAAAATGAAGGAAAGAGTTCAAGTAGATAGATTTTGAAGCTCACATCTAATTGGAGACTTTATATGGGAACCTAGGAAGTTGATATATGTTAGAGAGGGTATCTAAGAAGGTTTTAGTGTAATTTTTGGAAGAATTAAATTTCAAACCTATATGAAACATCATTTAAGGTCAAAACATCTATAAACCCTCTCAAACCCTTTTTTTAGACCTGATGAAGGAAATACAAGAGAAAAGCTATCCTAATGGACCAGAATGACATGGGAAAGGGTTGGAAATTACAAAGGAATATCCAAGGCTTCCCTCCATCCTACTGAGGTGTTCCCTACATGTACAGACAAGAAGGAATTTATATTTATTTAACTATTTTTGATGTTTTACACATTTTAGGAGGTTACAAATGATGTAATCAACTTTAGGAGAGAGCTTGGGACCTAAATTAACTCATCATGACCATTTCATGAAGCAAAAAAATATCAAGAGTTTGGGACCTAAACTAAATCACTATGACCATTTCATGAATAAAAAAATCTACTAAGTGTTTTTATAGGTACCTTCACTTCAGCTAGTTAAAACTACCAAAGGGAGTAAGATAGTGAAAAGGGTGAGAACTTCAAGTGGGATTTTATTTAAGTTTTACCTAAAGAATATAAGTCTATGATAAGTATTTACATGTTTAATTCACTCATATATATATATATATATATATATATATATATATATTCATGGAAAATTGAAGCCAAATTTAAGACCAAGTGTGATGGGTGAATGAAAGAGGAGTTACTTGGACTACAGGTAGTGGTAACTCATGTGAAAAATAAACAAGATGATTAGATATGTAAAAAATACATGGTGGATCATGTCTAAAAACATTCCCTCTCAATGAAATCATGAGATGTATCCATATTTAGTTGTGGGGCATTCTAAAAGGGCCAAATGATGAAGGCAATTTTTTGAGCAAGCAAGAGGAATCCTACACAACATTTTAGAAGTTACATGTTTTGGAGGGCCATTTGTCCTATTAGACCTTGCATGGTATATATCCAACTCATTATACTACATGTATAAATCCATTTATTATCATGACCCTTGATTAAGTGACTCTTGGACTTATCTCATCTCACTTCTCCCTATAATTCTATAAGTAGTGGCCTTTTTAGCCCTTGCATTCTAATTACACTCCATGTATGGTGAAGCCCTATTGGAATGACAATGTATTTTTTCTTTTAAAAATAAATTAAAGTTTTTATTTGAGTTAAATAACATTTTTATAAGTTTTAAAATTGATGTATGGTGATGTAAAGTGATAATCTTCTATCCTTTCTTCCCTTATCCTCTCATATTTATGCAAGAGTTCCTATTCTAGTAGGTCATATAAAGTGTTGTAAAGTGTATGAGTCTATATTTTAAGTTTATAATGAGAATTAGTGTTTAAAAATAACCTATGTTTCACTTACCTTGTATAGCCTTTGTGCATCCCACCTCCATATTGAAATACTCATGTTAGAATCCTTAGGACTTAGAAGCTAGTTTGTATGCCTTATTTCTTAGTGAAGATGGAAATATTATTGGTGTATCACCCCTTATATTAGGTTCATATCATGAAAAATCCTAAATATTTTCCCCACAATAAAGTACTAGTTTAGGTGATAAGCATTTCAAGATAAGTTTAGGGAGCTAGCCCTTAAATCTAGAGGCTCACTTCTACTATAGGTACACCCACATACCTATAAGTGTTCCTATGTTACCAAAATATGGAAGAGGCTTGAACACCCTCTTCTAGAGTGCAATATTTGGTGACAATAGTTATATCATGCTTGATGGGACCAAGATCTAAGAGAGGGTAAATATTATTAGTGTGTCTTTCCTCTAATCAACTTTTGGAGAAAATCAAGTTATGACCAATGGTGACTCTAAATGACAAATTTTGGTTGTGATCAACCTAGGTATATCGCATTGAATAGCTTGATCAATTTTTTTATATCATATATCATATGAGGTTGATATGAATAGTTATGGTGAATACCCCTATCATGAATCTCCTTATCAACCTTGTTATGAACCACATTTTACTCCTCAATTATCCTATCAAAATGTATATCAATCCTATAAGCCATGGCAGCCCTATAGTCCTCAATTTACCTCTCCATATGGACACTATGTTATCAAAGAACCTTATGAGGAATTATACAAAGAACCCTATCAAGAAATTCCTTCCTATCAACCCTAATATGGGCCTTACCAATCATGTTATGATGCTTATCAACCCCAACAAGATGATTCTATAGATTCAAGATCAAGATATCAAGATGTAAGAATTGAATTCTTAGATCTTAAAATATAATAAGTTAGAGCTAGTCTTAATCCCCATCATTATCCTCCTCCTTTTCCATTATTCCCACCTCATGTACAATACTTTTTGTCACTCCTACCAGAGCTGATAGATAGTTAAGACAATATGGGAACATGGGATGATGAGTTTGATGTGATTCCTAATCATCTCATGGAATGGTTAAGAAGTTTTATCCAAAGATGGATGAGTGCATGGGAGTTGGTCGAAGATGAAATTCAATGGGGTGTCAAAGAATAAATGTACTTGGCAAATAAGTACCTTCAATACTCAATAGATAGGATAAATATGTGGGAAGATAAATGACCTAAAAATGATCATGTTTTTGTTAAAGATCCTCAAGGAGGCTATTAACAAGATGCAACTCCTACTTATGTAAGTTTTTTTCCTTCTAATCAGCCCAAGAAATCACTTCCCTATGATATTACTAATTCATTCCTCTTTTTTACATCCTCTTACAAGACCTCTACTACCCCTCACACTCCATCTCTAATTCATAAACCTTTTACTACACCTCATATTCCATTTATTTCACATGAGCCTATTCATCAACTTTCCATCTCACCCTTCCTCATGTTAACGTGGCTCGAAAATGTGTAGCTCTTTAATAGCGTGGATTTTTTTAAAGGTTGTAGGTCCTTGTAAAACCTGGGTTCCTGTTTTAGGTCATAGCACCTGGTTTTATTGTTTAGGTTTCAGGTCCTTGTAAAACCTAGGGAGCTTTGTCTGGTTTATATTGGTGGTCTCAGGTCCAAGTAAAACCTGGTTTTTACTGTTTTCATTGAGCTGCTATTGCTTTATTTTTATTTTAATTTTTTTGATCTGTAAAGGGTTTTGGGGCCCCTTCAAAACCTGCTTTTACCGTAATCTAAAACTTTCCATCTCACCCTTTCTTGAAAAAGAGCCCATTTTGAGGGAATAAAATGAAGAGGAAAGATCCCAAGTCATAAATGATAAACAAGATGTCATGAGTGACTATGAGGAAGAAATCACCATAGGGACTCCCCTTGGTGAAAATAAATGCAACTCTACATTCTTGAATGAAGAGAAACATATTAAATACTCCCTTGCAATTGCCCATGAATAATGTGGCCAAGACTTGAAAAGAGAGGTATTTAAAGAATACTCCACATCCAATCATGAAGTGGTGGATGACCATCTAAAGTACTAAATAGAGTGTACTATTCAAGATGAAGGTCAAGTCACTCCTCAAAAATTTACAGTCCTAAGAGAGTCTCATGAGACCAAGGTACAACATTTAGTTCTTAGAGATGACTCAATAACTCTATCTAATTTTGAATCACCCTCAGATGCATTGGAGTATGAAAAACATCATCTTGATGACCCCATACATCAATAAGAGAAGATTGACGAAGTAGAGGTTCTAGGTGATAAAGAGAGTGAAGATGATTGGTAGCTACAAATGAAGATATTTTAATAGCTTGAAGATCTTTCCTAATTTTAATGTCAAATACTTGAAAATGTGGAGAAAGAGTTGTGGATCTAGGAATTTGAATCAAGAGAGGATGGTTAGTATGGGGTTAGTTTCAAAATGAAATAAAATGAAATAAACACACTAACTAGCATAACATCTCTAGGCCTAGACACTAGGGAGAGCTTAGCTAACAAACATGAATAAAACACACGACTAAAATACAAAATAAACCTCTTTTACCTCTTTCTTAAATCCTTGAATGCTCTAAAATTCTTTTTATAGTGTTTTACTCATCTTGTGCTCATGAAGTCCTTGGCAATAGATGCTTGGCTAGCTCCATATCTCATTGGTACCTTTGGCTTATGGCTTGGCTTGTCTTGGAATCAATTTGGAATGGTAACACTAGTTGTTTAAAGCTTTGGAATCAATTTTGAATTATAACTTTGAATAATCATGTCTTAAAATTCATGTGGTGAGGTCTCCTATTTATAGATTTTTGAGAATGTCTAGAATCAAAATGAACCATCCATCTTGAGATTGAGATGTGTGGTTAAGGATTAATTAAATTTTTAGAATTAAGCTTATAATTATCCTCATCATGACATTGGAATAAGGGGTAATTAAGAGGCATAAAGGGCATCATGGAAGGCATTGATGAGGCATGGAGGGCATGAATCTTGATATTTATGGCATTTACGACCTAGGGATGTCTTCCCAAGAAATGAAGTCACCTGATGATGCAGATATTCCATATTTATTTCCAAAAATAAGTATTCATCAAGTTTACATGGAATTATTAATTAGTATCTAATTTGGTTTAACAAGCTCTTAATCATGATTAAGCACTTTATGCAAAAATTACTCAAATTGATCAGAATGCTTTGTTATTGGTCAAATATTTGATTAGATTGGAGTTGGAAGTCAATGTTAGATGTTTTGGATCCATTATCCCATTTAGGATGTTACTAACAAAAAATAACAAAGGCATACATCTTGTGTAATATATTTGATAGGAAAGAGCAATCTAGATCACCTAGGTGCAAAATTAACATTTTTACTCAGAATGATCTGACCAAAGTTAGCTAGCCCATTAATTGCATTTCCCCATTTAGGGATACCCTGGCCAAAATCAACACTTGAATATGTCAATTTCATATCATTTATCATGTTTTAGTATTTTTAGGCCAAATTGTGTATTTTAAGTGGAAACTGGTCAAAATCCTAGTTGGAGGTCATTAGTGGCTAGATTAAGGTATCTACAGTTTGCCCCTATTTGAGAAGATGTTTCAAACCATAGGCAAAGCAATGTCTTCTCAAATAATGAGATATGACTTGTATGCCAAAAATAAGATGATGGTTGAAGAACAAAGCTTCAAATGGTTTTGAGAATCCTTTGATGATGCCCCATTGAGGGAGTGGTCATAACATTTGTTGATGGATGGGCCCTCAAAAAGAAATGAGAAGAAAGGTGGAATTATTATGTGGTTGAGATTAATCTAAATAAGAAAATGCTTGCATGCATTGATGTAAAAAGGATGTTGATTTTCCCAAAAGTGGTTATAATCAAGAATAAAAGTCAAAATAATGATTTTCCCATAGGTAGTTATAATCATTAAGCAAACCCAGATTGGATAAAGATGATTGTGCCCTAGTTAAGGCTGATTAGCAAGCATAACTCAAGGATATAACCTATAATATAGATTAAAGATGAGCATGCACAAAATGATGAAAGATATGGCTAGAGAAGTAATATTTATTAGTGTGAATGATTCAATTATACCTGCCACTAAGGATATGCTCATCCTGATTAAAAATGATATAACTAGAATGGCCAATGGGTTAATTTGATCAAGGGTGGGATGGAAGGGTTTTGCCAAGGTACTACGGAGAATATTTTGTAGCTCCATTGATTTTAGACCTTTCTAAAGATAATTTTTTCTATAGCATGTGATGGTAGGCATCATGATAGAACATCATGACGACTTGGCCAAAAAATGCATAAGGACTGACTCCTGATCCAGTAAACACTCAAAAATAATCTACCAATGATAAAAAACCATGATGAAAATGTTTATGTATGAATATGGATGGACTCAAGAATAATGTGTGAAAGGAATCACCCAATAAACACATATAAAATGATTTGAGGTAATAGTGCAAAAATCAAACAAACAAGCAAGCAAATAAACAAACAAATAAATAGAAAAACAAATAAATTGAAATAAATAAATAAATATAAATCCTAAAAATAAAAGTAAAAGAAAGCATTCTAACAATGACAATGCCCTAGTAAGGTAGATCGAGGATAACTGACTAGGCTGAGATAAGACACATATTTTTGTATTTTTTTAATATTTTTGTAATTTTGAGGTATCTTAACTCATTAGAGAATGATTAAATACCTGCTTGCAAAATGGCAAGAGCATTTGGCCTAGGTTGCTTGCAAAATGGTGAGAGTGTATGAAAAGGGGGACTGCGGTGACCTCAACATGAATTAAGAATAACCCACATAGTCCTAAAATAACCTCAAGTCATAGTTATTCCATCCACACAAAAGGTGATAAAAAACCAACTAGGTCCCAATAAGTTCTAAAATATGGCAAATGGCCAGTCAAATGAAAATAGTGATGGCAAGGTGATGCAATAATGCATGATAAAAAAGTGTTGCTTCTAGTTTTCCCATAAGTGGTTATAAATAGGATACAATGGCATAGGTTAATGATACTAATTTTCCCATAGGTGGTTATAATTATTAGCAAGATTGGTGAAACACTAATTTTCCCATAGGTAGTTATAATTAGGCTCATAGAAACTTGATAGGATGAAATATATCTTACTAGATCAACTGTCATACTACTTTCATATATTATCATTATAAACATGGATTGGATTGATTGTTGAAACTTGATTGGAATTCCCCCACAAAAGGTGTGAGAAGTACCAAATGAACGAAGATAAAATTAGTATTGGGTAGGATGACTAAAAATAGGCTTTGGTCTAAATATGAATGGAATGATAAGATGGTATAAAATGGTAAGAGGGTTTGCCCCAAGTGATAGGGTGAATTGCAGGATTATGTGATAATGAAAAATAGGCATGTAAAAATGGCAATGGCATGGTACATGTTTTTAGCCTACATATGGTTTTTGATTCTATTGTTCCTACTAATGGGGAGATGCACATCCTAATCAACAAATGATACAAACAAAATACTCGATCATGTTAATTGTTATCCCACACCTCATCTAAATAACTACTCTATCAATAATGGCCTTCAGATTTGGTTGTCAAGAATGCTTTTATGATCTTCATTGGACATTGATTATGATTCATTTAAATGTTGAGATAAGGTATCTTTGTATCATCTATAAAAGAAAGTGCGATCATGGATGGTAAATAGGGGAAAATAATGGATGGTAGGTTTGATTGTGAAATGGAATGGTAGATGATAATGGAATGTGGAATGGTGGGGAGAAAATGAAGATAAAGAATTTCAATCACACATAATGTTTCTGATGTTGGATTCAACAAAATTTTGGTTATGGTAGGGCTAAAGACTTGTTCTCTCAAGAGGACCACTAGATTTTTCTATTTTTTGATCTTGAGAGTAGCTACCCTCTAATTGGGCTCTAGATTGGAATCTATTTTAATTTGATCTTTAATTTTATCTTCATCAAGTAGTGAATAAATTTTGTGCTCAAATATTAGTGCCTCAAAGAGGTTTTTACCAATGAAATTATCTTGAATGTCCTATAGTGCCTTCGAGAAGATTTCACTAAGGAATGTTGACTTTTG
Organism: Torreya grandis; assembly: GCA_037957365.1. Taxonomy (NCBI): domain Eukaryota; kingdom Viridiplantae; phylum Streptophyta; class Pinopsida; order Cupressales; family Taxaceae; genus Torreya; species Torreya grandis. The sequence continues at coordinate 760,957 of JARHVA010004955.1, read as the reverse complement.
ACTTTGATTGTCTTCTAGTGCTTTTGAAAAAGTTTCACTAGAAGATGCTGATTTTTGACTTGGATTTTCCCCTAACACCTCTAAAAAGGTTTCACTAGGAGAGTGTTATACTGCTACATGAATGTTGTCTTGGCCTCCTTTCTCTTCTTAAACTACTATGTCACCATGGATGCAGTTCAACAAAGTGTGATTCTATCAATCCTAATCAATATTGGTGGAAGATGGAATGTCAATGATATGGCTATTTTGGTTGATGGTAATCACTTATGGAAGGAATAACTCTTGATCTAATAAACACTAAAAAACAATGCACCAATGATAAAAATCATGATGACAATGTTGACATATGAATATGGATAGAATCAAGAATAATGTGTGTAAGGAATCACCCAATGAAAACATATAGACTAAGTCAAGGCAACAATGCAAAAAGTAAATAAATAGGCAAGAAAATAAACAAACAAACAAATAGAAAAACAAAAAAACAAATAACCTAAAATAAACAAACAAACAAAAAGCCTGTAAACAAAAGAAAAAGAAAGCATCCTAACAATGACAATGCCCCAGTAAGGCAGATTAAGGATAACTAACTAGGCTTAGATAGGATAAATATTTTTGGATTTTTTGAAATGTTATGAATGTTTTTAGAATTTTTAGGTATCTTAACTCGTTAAAGAATGAGAAGATACCTGCTCACAAAATGGTGAGAGCATTTGGCTTAGGTTGATCACAAAATGATGAGAGTGTATGGAAAGGGGGACTGAGGTGACCTCAACAAGAATTGAGCATGACCCACATATTCATAAAATGACCTCAAGCCATAGTAATTCCATGCACACAAAAGCTGAGAAAAAACCAACTAGGTCCCAATAAGTTCTCAAATCTGGCAAATGGCTAGTCAAATGAAAATAGTGATGGTAAGGTGATGCGATAATGCATGATAAAGAAGTGTTCCCCCTAGTTTGCCCATAAGTGGTTATAACTAGGATACAAAGGCATAGGTTAATGATACTAATTACCCATAGACAATTATAATTATTAACAAGACTATGAAACATAGACTTTCCCATAGGTGGTTATAATCAAACTCACACAAACTTTATAGGATGAAAGATATCTTGCCAAATCTGTTGTTCCCAAAATCAGCTACTCTTATTTTGATGGACAACCCCTATGAAACTTGTCCATTTTGTGTCCTTCACTCTAAGCTCATTGTTCAAGACAAGTTTATCTTATTCTCGAGTATAGTCCACTAGCATCCTTGAAAAGTTCTTGACCTTTCCTTGTCATGATTTCTCAAAAAATGTGAAATTTGTTGCGGTCTTGATGTGATCAAAACATCAAAAACTTTGATAAAATTCAAGGAGTTAGTTTTATTTTGTTTACATGCAAGGTCAGAATTTTTTTCCACCTTTATATATTTTCTATTTCCATGTAAAGGCAGTAATTTTTGCCTCCCTTACATCTCTCCATGTAGGAGTGGCAAAAATAACTGCCCTTGCATATTTTTCACCTCATCATGCAAAGGTGGAAAAAATCTCTGCCCCTGCATGATCTCAATTTTTGCATGTGACATTTATGACCATGCATGCCAAGTGGTTGGCATTAGTTTCTAACCTTTTTAATGCTAATTTGTACCTCATTTAGCTTATTCTAAGTTGTCTGCTCCCCCTCCCTACAACTAGTCGACCATGCCAATGAGTAGGATTGCAATTTTTCTGGCTTCAAGCATAGGATTTCAATTTACCAAGTAGGTTTTGCATTCTTCTCTCTTTTGTTTTTAGGTTTTCATTTTTGTTCTTTCTCTTTTCTTTGAGGGTTTCAATTTTTTCCCTTTTTCCTTTTTAGGTTTTATATTTCTTCTTTTTCCTTCTCCCTCTCATCCTTGAAGGGACACTAAAACACAAATACCCAAAATCCATTAAATCATGTAATGGTATTGATTTTCACTGCCCTTATACAATACTAAATTAATTCATGTAATACTGGCAATTTTCATCGCCATTACACAAATCCATTGCCATTCATGCAAGGGTAGCAATTTTTGCCACTCTTACACATTTTTTCTACCCCATATGCATAGGTGGTAATTTATTCCACCCTTGCACAAATTCAGTATGAAAGGGTGGTAAAAATTACCACCTATGCATAAATAGACCTTCCCTCAATATGTTAAGTCAGCAATTTTTTTCACCGATACTACCTCCACATGCAAGGGTGGTAATTTTTGCTGCCCCTGTATACATTTTCTCAGAAATCCTAACTGTAGGAAATTTTGTATTTTTGCTTTTTTTGAGCCCACTTTCCTTTGAATTTTTAGCATGCTCACACTTTGGCTTTCAAGCGCATTCCCATGGTTATGATCATCAACATGTAGTTTTCTTAAATTACCAATATTTCCCCTTATTACATGATCATGATTCTTGTTGTAGTTTCTCTCAAGGATCTTCCTTCATTGACATCATTTTAACCAAAGCTCTTCTAGATGACTAAGGTTTCTCTGAAGAAGTCAAAGATAATGAAGTACAATTATTAAGGTGTTTTTTTAATCACCTCAATTATTTCTAATGTTGATGACATTAGAGATACAGAGATCATTCATGTGGATATGGTTGAGTTCATGTAAATAACTAGATCAAGCAATCTCAACTATGAAATGAAAAAGATAATCGAGAGCAATATTCATCTAGTATCTTCTTTTCTTATAGTAGCTCACAATATAGAGTTCATTCTTCAGTGTGCTCAATTCTATAATAAGGATACTAGGGCTATGTTAGACACTAGTGGTAATGTGGTGATTAGACTAGACCCTGAATTCATCAATAAAGTGTTCATGTGTCCTCTCACCACTAAAGTATTAAAGCCTGATTTTGTTGAATCACAAAGGGAATATGACAAAGATCTCGAAAGAGCAAAGAAAGTAATCAATAATAGATGGCTCAAGACTCTAAGGGTGAACTTGTCAAGATGGCCATGGAGCTTTCTAAGGAGTGACTTTATAGAAGAAGTTGGTGACCTGATTACTCTTCTCAATAGGGTAAAAGGTTTACCTTCTTCCTCACTATTTCATGAATGGATGTACCCCTTCATTAAGATTATTCTCCAACGCAAACAAGTCATTTTATAGGGAGAATAAATTAGCAATGCTCTGCATGAGTAATTTATGGAAGTATCCACTACCTCCAAAATTTACATGACTTCATACCTGGTATATATTGTAGTGTTGATGAGAACCTTCCCAAGTTTAACATCAAAAGGAGATAGGAGAGTAACCCCAGTGTATCAATATTACTCTCATTTAATATTGAAGGGTTCTATCCATCATTTTAGGAGAGTAAATGATGCTTTATTCATAGTATTTTTGTGTCTCTTTGATCCCTAATTAGAATAGAAAAGAGTGTTAGATGAAACCTAGACAGTTTTGAATGACTTTGGATGTATGTTCCTATAATTCGCTTCTTTTTCTTACCTATGGGTTAGCTTTTTACAAGGTCATCCTTATATGCTCCCAAGATTCCCTTTAGACAAATTGGTCTTGATGGAGTTATGCAGGCAAATTATTGTCATACATAATAAGTAGATGGAACTCAAGAAACCCAGTTTTAGGTTCTCGATTGAAATTGGCAGGTTCTCAGTGTTGACCATTAGAAAATCTAGAGTTATGGAGACTAAAATTCAACTCATAACCATGAAGCATTTCAAAATAAGACCAAATTTTGACTACAAAGGTGTAAAGGATATAATTAAGAGGAAGACCCAGTTTCATGAGCCTATGATCAAAGATGTTTGGGCTGATTTGAGGACAATAAAAGATATAAAAAAGATGGACTATAGTAGATTGTCTCTTGAGTAGATAGAATATCTAGGACTCATTAATATCCCTAAAAGTATAGTGGATAATGGTGATTTGATCAATGATAGATATCATGTTGAATAGGTCACCAATGCCCCTCTTCCCCCAATCCAATGGCCACAAAAGGATTTGACTTCCTTAAGGAAAAGATTTGAACCAATATTGGCAAACACCAATGATTGGTTAGCGAATAAGGGAATCACCCTAAAAGAGTTCATCATTGGATCAAAAGTTGAATTTCAAGAGAAAACAAAGAGAAGAGTAGAAAATATGATGAAGAATAAAAATGATGTTCCTTCTTCTTCTATGCCACATAAGCCTAAGATCATTTTTGTGATGAAGAAGTCAAAAGTTATAGAAAAAGAGCCAAAAACAACAGATATGGAGGTTGAGAAGCAAAGTGTCAAAGAATGAGCAATGGAGCAAATGGAGACTGATGATAGGATTGTAGATCAATAGGAAAAGGAAATTCTATCTCTGCAAGAGGGTGTATAGCCAAAAATAAGAATTTCTTCTTCCCTACCTAGTACACCTATTGTAACTCCACCTATTTCTCCAATCAATTTTCCCTCTTCTGGAGTAGCCTCTCCTTCCAAAATTATTTTTGATGACCCTCAAGACAATTCTAGAGATATTCTTCATTCCTCAGGGTCAATCCCCAATTTGTCATCTCCATCTTTTGATATCAGAGATAGTTTTGCTTACAATCATTCTACAAAAGGTGTAGTTCTTATTGATACTCCACCCATTGTTTCCACCACCAGTGCAAGTGAGACTCTAGTAATGAAACAATGGAGATTGATACTAATGTAAGTACTTCTACACTCCCATTTTGGTTGTCAACTTATATGCCCTAATAGAAAAAATATGTTGTCTCCCTATATGACTTGATTTCAATAAAATAGTGCCAGTAAAATTCAAGACTCCCAAGAAGCCAAAGATTCTTTCAAAGATGATTGGGGATAAAGGGCACAAATTTCTATAAATAGCAAAACCTCCACAAGTTGCAACTCTTGAAAATTTTGATATAAATGACTACTCTATCTCTCGAGTTGAGTTAGGTAAAATAACTCATAAAGGTGCTAAGAGTGATTTGCAATCAGCCATGGACATCATGATTCAAAAATTTGATAAAGAGAAAGAGATGAAGGATCATTATAAACAAATGGTGGAATAATTGACTACAGTGATAAGGACAATTATTTTCACTCCATAAATAGTAACTATAGAGGCTATCTCCATAGATGACCCCATGATTCAAAAAGTAGAAAGGACCTATCTCAAGGGAAAAGTACTTGAAGAGTACTTGGACAAGATGCATACATAAGGAATTTCCTTGCTCATAGATTTGTTTGAGAAAATGGGTAAGATGAGGGAAGTAAGAGTAGAACTAGATGATCTTATCAATATCATTTCTCATGATATTGAAAGCATGGAAAAATATCTTGACAAATGGATGGATATGAAGAAGTTGAAAATAAGCACTCTAATATCAATTGGCATCATTGATGATAGAGACTCTTACACTAAAACTAAAGAAGAATTGATATATAGGAGTCAGGTGCTTAAGGAATTGATCATCAACCTCAAATCTTCAAGAAACCTTGGTGAACAAAGTGATATCAGTCTATTGCACAAGTTGGAGGAGCTACCTTGTAAACTTACCTCTCAAGACAACCAATTCATTTCAACAAAAGAAATGATTCAGGAATTTGAAGGTATGCTCTAAAAATAATTTGAAGAAAGAGCATTCTCATTAACCTTTGTGGATAACATTTTTGTACAATTAGTTAACTTTGGATAATCTAAAGACTAGATTAACTAATCACACAAAATCAGTTACAAAAGTGAAAGATGCGGTAGTTAGAGCTAAGGTAATTTTCAAGAACACTATTACTCTAGATAATATCGGGATGCGAGTAGCTATTGCCATGTACGATGCTCATATAAAGAAGATTGGGGATAGAAATTAGGATTATCATTCCTTGCTTTATTCTCCTTTTTTTTTAAATGCACTTTTGTAACCACTTTAGACATCTTCACATGTACTTTTGTCATGTGTAATTTCATGTAAATATATGGAAATTCCAAAGTCAACAAAGACTCCTATCTTTGACTAGGTCAAAATATTTAAGTCTTTTCTAAATCCTCAAGGTCTCTCCCTATAAATAAGGAGAGCCTCTTTTGTGTATATATGTGTGTGTGTGTGTGTGTGTGTGTGTGTGTGTGTGTGTGTGTGTGTGTGTGATTAGAAGCAAAACTCTACCCAAATTGAGATTCCTTTTGAGACTTTGAGCTTAGATTGTAAATCATATTTTCTTGAATGAATGAGAAAACAGGTAACTTTTTAAATTTTGTGTTGGAATAACTCATATTGTTTACGAAATTATTTATATGCCTTTTTATTCAATACTATCTCATCTATTTGATTAAATAAGTAGAGCGCATGGAAATTATCTAGGAGATGTTTTAAAGTTAATTATGGAGACTTTATGATGCTTTAATTTCCTTTAATTTGTGTTTTTGTGTTTTAGTGAGAAGGGTATTAGAAAGGCTTTAAACTACTTTTATCCTTTGTGATATTTTACTCTGTTGTAGTTTTCAGTGGAGACTTTGGGTTGCACTTCATTTTGCTATGATCTTAGTCCTAAATTAGTGAGGGAAGAAACAAAATACTTTATGCTTTCATGGGTTTCTCATGGATCCAATTACTACTCAAGAAGTTTTCCTACTATTTACTGAACATCATTTTTGAAAGAAGAGAATTAATTTCAGTTATTACACAAGAATTTTCCTTTACCTTGTGAACATCATCTCTAAAAAAAGAGAGATGGATGGTATGATCTCACCCTTGAGTCTATTTTTCAATTTATGTTAGTATATTATAGTTTATAGGGAGCCTCCCCTTGCTGAGAGGAGAGATTTATCTCATTATGTTGTGGTTGATATACCTATTTTTCCTTTAGTTAGTTGATGACAAAATATTCACCCAACAATTTTTTGGTGACTCTATTGGGGATAGAACATGCACTTTGAAGCCTCAAGCTTCAAATTAAAGCATTTCTAGTTCTTTTTCCATTCTACACTCTGGTAGATCCATCATATACATGTAGCCAGAGAGCTCAAGGTATTGTTAATCCTATTTTTGAGTTGGTGCAACAAAATAATTTTGTGTTTTTTTCTCCACCATCTCACTTTCAATATACCAAGAGTTTTTTTCTTACCAATGTTAGATCTCCAATACCAAATGAAGCTTCTAGTTTCAGTGCTAGTAGAGTTTTTTCCATACTTACCCCACAAAGCTTTGTTATCCCTCATTTTAATCATCATATCATGGGAGCCCAAGGTCCTTGGGGAAACACTTTTGGTCCTCTCAATCTAACCCCACCTTTACATGAACTACCTCGTACTTTGAGAAAAAAAAATCCCAAATTCTATGGTGATGGGAAAGTTCATCCCGATTAGCATATTATTGCTTTCTACATAGCATGTGGTGTGATAGGCATTGAATATGAAGATATAGTGGTGAGACTATTTGTATAAACTTTTCAAGGTGCTACCATGGATTGGTTTTATCACCTTTAAGCTCAAACTATAACTAATTGGGACACTCTCAAGGCCAAATTTGAGGCTAGATTTAAACTTGTAAAAGATGTGCATGCCTTATTGGCTCAGCTATGCAAATGAAGACAAAGCCCCATGATCCTATGCAAGACTTTATTTTTAAATTCAATAAGCTAAGGAATAAAATTCCTATAATTTCTCAACCAACACCAAAGAATCTTAAGTGCTTTTTTTATCAATTCTCAACTTCTTGAAGTAAGTTTTCTGTTGAGGTGGGATGGCCCTATAAATCTTTCTATAGCTTAGATTTTGGCTATTGAGGTTGAAGATGATCTTATCCTAGTAGGTAAGATTAAAAAATATTCTAATAAAAATAAATTTTCCTCATCTATTGAAAGTTCTTCCACAAGTACCATAGATCCTATGGTATGAAAGTTAGCAAATGAGTTGTTAGCTCTAAAGAGGCAAATGGCCCAAAGAATGTCTACTCCTCCTTCTTATCAGGATATACCAAGGAATACATTCCCTAACCATTCATATCAAAGCAATGCTACTAGGAATCAAGTGCAACCCAATCACCTTCATCCCACATAGGGGAAGCTTGCCATTGAAGCAACATCAACTAACTTAGCAGTTGGTTGTCATGAAGCTTAACATGATCTCTCTTTCCAACCTGAGCTAGACCAAAAATATGATGCTAATCTCCTTGTAGAAGGACAAAAAGAATTAGCTAGCGACTCCAATATTAGTTTTCTGCAATACCAAGATGAAGCTAGGAAAAAAGGAGAAGTGTTTGATGGATCATATGTTATATTTACTAGGTCCCAAAATTAGTTGACTCAATGAGCTAATAAGGAAAAATTAGGGGAAGAACCTCAGCTAGTAGTCTCAATTGCTAAATGGGGAACTTCACTACCTTTCCAATCAAAGGATCCAGTGACCAATAAGAAAGTAAGTACCTCAAACCATCATGTACCTTCTGCTTCTATTCCTTAGACTAGTGCCACACCCAATAAAGATCAAGATGATGGACTTTATTTCTCTATTTCTAGTTCATTTCAATTATTTGGCATAATTGATCATGCTAGAAAGACTAAGATTCAAATGACTAAAGTTGAGTACTTGTGAGCCAATCCTAAATAGTTTGATAGGTTGGTTGAATACATAAAAAACAAAACCATCCCTACAAGACAAGATCTCCCAAAGGTGACTCATGATTCCTCAAAGAACAAATTTACCCAAAATAATCTTGTCACTACTCCTCTTGTTGCCCTCAGAAAAATAGAACCTTTCTATGTTTCTCTATTATTAAATGGTCATAAGTTGAGCAACTGTATAATAAACTCTAGAGCTTTTGATAATGTTATGCCTACTAAGGTAGTAGATTCTCTTGGTCTTATCTTAACTAAGACTTTTGGGAGATGCTTTTCCATGAAAAATAAACAAGTACCGCTCTTGAGTCAATTCAAAGATACCCAATTTGTAGTTGTAGCTTTTCCAAATAAAAGGATTAAAATGACAGTCTTGGTGGCTGATGTTCCAACTTCTTATGGCATTCTACGTAGACATAATTTTTGCAAGGATGTAGGTGGAGAGTTGAATATAGATCTATCTAAACTAAGGATACATGTTAAAGGCATCATGTGAAAGTTACTTCCTGAAAAAGAGTTAAAATATATTGTCACCTAAACATTAGAATCATTAGGAATGGGTAGTCATTTTTTGACTACTCAAGATGTTTTTAGCTCATCAAACAAAGGTTCATTAGTTGACAAAGTAGAAAATTTAGATAGAAAATTAGAATAATTATTAAAGCAAAGTTCAAGCAAAAAATAATCTTCCTACATTAATGAAGAGAAATCTTTGAGAAGATTAAATTCTAATGATATTTGGATTTTAAAATTTGATAGCAATTGATCTTCTAGCAGTTTTGGAGCTGGAATTGTTTTGATATCCCCTCAAGGATAAATTTTTCCTTACTCATATAAGTTATAGTTCAACAATACAAACAACACCACTAAATATGAATCTTTATTACTTGGATTGAAAGCTGCTCATGCTAAATGTATTAAGATTATTCATGCTCAAGGAGATGCTGAATTGGTGGTTTGTTAGGTAAAGAATCTGTACCAAACTAAAAATGAAAGATTGTGACATTATTGTAATATTTTATGGGATTACATTGAAATTTTTTATGCTTTCAATATTTCTACTATGCTGAGAGAATTCAATGATCATGCAAATTCATTGGCTGTCTCTGCAACCCTCATGGTTCCCTATAAGGATTTCAAAGGGAAAAAGTACACCATTGAGCTGGTCTTTTGACCAAGTGTACTTGATAATTCCAATCATTGGTAGGTGTTTAATGATGACAATAAAATCATTACTTTTTTGGAAAAAATTGATAGCTTTGAGGAGCTTTATTTTGAAGGTAGTGAATCTCCACCACAGGAATCAATTCTTGAAATAGATTCAAAAATTGGTGAAGAGTTTAACTGAAGGGGAATAAAATTCCAAAAGGTTTAGTTTCTCTTGAAAAGTTATTTGATAAGTATGATAGTTATGTTAAGTAGCAACAAATGGATTCAATTTCCTCCAAGGAGTTTGATCAAGTAAATTTGAGTACAACAGAAAATATCAAAATAGTCAACATTAGGAATTGTTACAGTTATGGTGAAAAACTCAAATTTTTTACTCTTCTTCACCATTAAATTGATGTTTTGGCATATTCTTATGATGATTTGAAATCTCTCAAGCCTAAAGAAATTTGGCATGAAATTCCTCTTAAGGTTGGGTCATTACCTCACAAGTAGAAGCAAAGGCAATACAACCCCAAAATATCAGGTACTATCATTTATGAGATCTAGAAGATGCTGAATGTAAGAATTATTTTTTCAATTCATCATTCCACCTAGATTGTGAACATAGTTCTAGTGAGAAAAAAGAATGGAGAAATTTGTATCTGTGTTGATTTTAGAAACTTAAATCAATCTTCTCTAAAGGATAACTACCCCTTACCCATCATGGATCAAGTGTTGCAAATAGTGACTAGTTCAGAAATGTTATCAATGTTAGATAGTTTTTTTAAGTATAATCAAGTGGAAGTAAATGAAGTAGATCAATATAAAACTACTTTCACTACACCGTGGGGCACTTTTGCATATCACAGAATGAATTTTGGTCTAATCAATGCTAGTGCCACCTTCCAAGGAGCAATGGATCTTATTTTTAGAGTTGAAATAGTGAAGTTTATTGTGGTATATCTTGATGACTTGACCATTTTTTCCAAACATCATCTTGATCATGTGCATCATTTACAACAGGTGTTAGAATGCTGTCAACAAAATGGTATTTCACTTAATCCCAAGAAATCAATTTTTGGGGTTACAGAAGGTAAACTTTTTAGTCATATTGTACCTTGAGAAGGCATAAAAATTGACTCAAAAAGATTCAAATCTATCCAAAATCTTACTCTTCCTGCTAGTAAGACTATAGTTCACTCTTTCTTTGGAAATGTGAATTTTTTACGAAGATTCATTCCAGAATTCATAGAAAAGACTCGACACATTATTGACATGATGAAGGTTGAAGCTAATTTTTTTTGGACTACAGAAGGCAAGTCAACATTTGAAGATATCAAGAAAGCAATTGCTCAAGCCCCAATCCTAGTTTGTTTAAATTATACCAAAGACTTCGTAGTATATAGCTACACTTCTGAACATACACTTTCAGCCATTTTGGTCCAATAAAACAAAGGTGTGGAATCTCCCATATCATTTATGAGTTGTCATCTCAAATCTCATGAATTAAAATATTCAAACATAGAGAAGCATGCTTATGCCGTGGTTAAGGTAGTAAAGTATTTTAGATTCTATATCCTGAATTCACATACTATTATTTTGGTGCCTGATACAACAGTGAAGTCCATTCTAATTCAATAGGAGTTTGGTACTAAATGGGGCAATTGGATTGCTAAAATTTAGGAGTTTGACCTTGATATCAATCCTACTAAGCTTATACAGGGAAAAGGTCTCTACCAATTAATTGTTGATAATATACCAAAGGAAACAAAACATGAAGAAATAGAGGTTGGAGACGTGCCTATAGTTCTCTTCGTCCAATATCGCTCATTTTCTTACCTATAGTGAATGTCCCACCCATCTATCCTACAAAAAAAAAGAATGTTAAGTTGAAGGCTGGTAACTATATCTTGTGGGACAATGGCTTATACAAAAGAAGTCTTGATGGGGTATTTCTTTGTTTCATCGATAAGGTGCAATAAGGAAATGGTCAAGCAAAATCAAGTAACAAGAATCTAGTTACTATTATTAGGAAATTGGTAGATGATAATCACAGAACTTGGCATAAAGCATTATTTCATGCTTTATGGGTAGATAGGATTACACCCGCAAGGGCAATAGGTATGTCACTATTTCAGCTTCTATATGGTTTGAATGTGGAGATACAAATCACCCTAGAACTATCAATACTAAAGTTGGCAAAGATAGTCAAAGATCAAACTTTTGAAAATTATATTGATAAAAGGATCATGTGCTTATCTAAATTAGATGAGCCATAAACTATGGTAATGGATGTCACTAAAAATCAAAATCAAGTAAAGAAACTCTTCAATAAGAGAGCAAGGATTCATGATTTTTAGATTGGCGATCAAGTCTTGTTGTGGAACAAGATGGGAGAACTAAAAGGAATTCATGAAAAACTTGATTCCTTGTGGAGAGGTTCATTTACTATTCATCAAATCTATGGTGAAAATAGCTTCTTACTAAAATATCAAGATGGAACACCATTCTCACTGCCTCACAGTAGGCAACGTCTGAAACACTTCAATCCTTGAAGTATTAGATGAGTTTATTTATACATTTGTATAGTCTTATGTTTATTTACTTTTGTTTGGTTTTTTGTGTCTTTTTATTTTTTAGCTTGACTCCATGGCCCAATGGCATGGATAAAGGCACTTAGAGACTAGATTCTACTTCCTTCAATTATTTCAAAGTTTTATTGATGGAAGTTCCCCAGCTGGAGCTAGTTGTTATTCTCAAAATCAGCTATACTTATTTTGATAGACAACCCCTATGAAACTTATATATTTTATATCATTCACTCTAAGGTCATTATTCGAGACAAGTTTCTCTTGTTCTCAGGCATAGTCGACTAACATCCTTGAAAAGTTCTAGACCTTGCTTCATCACAATTTCTTAAAAAATGTGAAATTCATTACGGTCTTGATGTGATCAAAACATAAAAAACTTTGATAAAACTTAATGAGTTAGTTTTATTTTGTTTACATGAAAGGTCAGCATTTTTTTCCACCTTTACATGTTTTATGTTTTTGTGTAAAGATTGTGATTTTCAATTCCCTTACATCTCTCCATGCAGGAGCAGAAAAAATCACTGCCCTTGCATATTTTACACCTCATCATGCAGAGGTGGAAAAAATCACCACCCCTACATGATCTCAGCTTTCACACATGGAATTAATGACTACATGCACTAAGTGGTTGGCATTGGTTTTAAACCTTTTTAATAACAATTTTCACCTCATTTTGATTATTATAAGTTGTTTATTCCTCCTCCCTATAACTAGTTGACCGTGTGAACAAGTGGGATTATGATTTTTCTAGCTTCAAGCGTAGGATTTTGGTTTACCGGGTAGGTTTTGCATTCTTCCCTCTTTTGTTTCTAGGTTTTCATTTTTTGTTCTTTCTCTTTTCTTTAAGGGTTTTAGTTTTTTCCTTTTTTCATTTTTAGGTTTCATATTTCTTCTTTTTCCTCCTCCCTCTCATCCTCGAAGGGACGTTAAAACAAAAATACCTAAAATCCATTAAATCATGTAATGGTGGAAATTTTTGCCACCCTTACACAATACCAAATTAACTCATATAATAGCAGTGATTTTTGCTGTCATTACACAAATCCATTTCCATTCATGTAAGGGCAGCAATTTTTGCCACCCTTACACATTTTTTCCACCCCATATGCATAGGCAGCAATTTTTACTACCCCTACACAAGTTTAGCATGCAAGGGTGGCAAAAATTACTACCTATGCATAAACAAACCTTCCCTCAATATATTAAGTCAGTGATTTTTTCCACCGATACTACCTCCACATGCAAGGGAGGAAAGTTTTTCTACCCCTGCATACATTTTATCATAAATCTTAACTTTGAGAAATTTCAAATTTTTGCTTTTCTAAGCTCACCTTCCTTTGACTTTTTGACCTGCTCATGCTTCAACCCTTTCAAGCGCATTCCCATGGTCATGATCATCAACATGATTTTTTCCCAAATTACTAATATTTCCCCTATTTGCATGAGAATGATTCTTGTTGCGATTTCTCTAAAGGATCCTCCTTCATGATGTCCTTTTAACCAAAGATTTTCTAGATGACTGAGGTTTCTCTGAAGAAGTCAAAGATAATAAAGTATAAGTATCAAGGTATTTTTCCAATCACCTCAGTTACTTCTAATGTCGATGACATTAGAGATATAAAGATCGGTCATGTGGATATGGTTGAGTTTATGGAATGAACTAGATCAAGCAATCCCAACCATGAAATAAAGAAGATAATTAAGAGCAATATTCATTTGGTATCTTATTTTCTTGTAGTAACTCACAACATAGAGTTCATTCTCTAGTGTGCTAAGCTCTACAATAAGGATACCAGGGCTATGTTAGACACTGGTGGTAATGTGGTGATTGGATTGGACCTTGAGTTCATCGACAAAGTGTTCATGTGTCCTCCTACCACTAAAGTATTAAAGCTTGATTTCATTGAATCATAAAGGAAATATGACAAAGATCCTGAAAGAGTGAAAAAGTAAACAATAATAGATGGCTCAAAACTCCAAGGGCAAACTTGTGAAGATGGCCATGGAGCTTTTTAAGGAGTGAATTTATAGAAGAAGTCAGTGACCTGATTACTCTTCTCAGCAGGGTAAGAGGTTTACCTTCTTCCTCACTATTTCATGAATGGATGTAACCCTTCATTAAGATTATTCTCTAAGGCAAACAAGTCATTTTCTAGGGTGAAAAAATTAACAATGCTCTACATAAGTAATTGATGAAAGTATCCACTACCTCTAAATTCTACATGACTTCATACCTGGTATATATTACAATGTCGATGAGAACCTTCCCAGGTTTAACATCAGAAGGAGATAGGAGAGTAATCCCATTGTATCAATATTACTCTCAGTTGATGTTGAAGAGTTCTATCCATCATTTTAGGAGAGTAAATGATGCTTTCTTCATAGTATTTTTATGTCTCTTTGATCCCCAATTAGAATAAAAAAGAGTGTCAGATGAAGCCTGGATAGTTGTGAATGACTTTGGATGTATGTTCTTGTAATTCCAATCTTTTTCTTACCTATGGGTTGTATTTTTCAAAGGTCATCCTTATATGCTCCCAATATTCCCTTCAAACAAATTGGTCTTGATGGAGTAGTGCAAGCAAATTATTGTCATACATAATAAGTAGATGGAACTCAAGAAACCTAATTTTAGGTTCCCAATTAAAATTGGCAAGTTCTCTATGTTGACCACTAGAAAAGCTAGAGTAATGGAGACTAAAATGCAACTCATAACCATAAAACATTTCAAAAGAAGACAAAATTTTGACTATAGATGCATAAAGGACATAATCAGGAGGAAGACCTAATTTCTTGAGCCTATCATTCAAGATGTTTGGGTTAATTTGAGGATAGTAGAAGACATCAAAAGATGGACTATATTATATTGTCTCTTGAGTAGATAAAATATTTGGGACTCACTGATATCCCTAAAAGTCTAGTGGATAATGGTGATTTGATCAATGATAGATACCATGCTGAACAAGTCACCAATGCCCCTCTTACCCAAATCTAATGGTCACAAAATGAGTTGACTTCCTTAAGGAAAAGATTCAAACCAATATTGGAAAATACCAATGATTGCTTAGTGAATAAGGGAATCACCTTGAAAGAGTCATCATAGGATTAGAAGTTGAATTTCAAGAGGAAATAAGGAGAAGAGTGAAAAATAGGATGAAGAATAAAAGTCATGTTCCTTCTTCTAGGCCACATAAGCCTAAGATCATCTTTGTGATGAAGAAGTCAAAATTTATAGAAAAAGAGATAGAAACAATAGATATGGAGGTTGAGAAGCGAGGAAATGGTCAAGCAAAATCAAGTAACAAGAATCTAGTTACTATTATTAGGAAACTGGTAGATGATAATCAGAGAACTTGGCATAAAGCATTGTTTGATGCTTTGTGGGTAGATAGGATTACACCCAAAAGGGTATTAGGGATGTCACCATTTTAGCTTTTGTATGGTTCAAATGCGGAGATACCAATCACCCTGAAACTACCAACACTAAAGTTGGCAAAGACAGTCGAAGATCAAACTTTTAAAAATTATATTGATAAAAGGATCATGTGCTTAACTGGAATAGATGAGCAATGAACAATGGTAGTGGACTGTATCACTACAAATCAAAATCAAGTAGAGAAACTCTTTTACAAGAGAGAAAGGATTTATGATTTTTAGATTGGAGATCAAGTCTTGTTGTGGGACAAGAGGAGAGAACTAAAAGGAATGCATGGAAATTTTGATTCCTTGTGGAGAGGTCCATTTACCCTTCATTAGATCTATGGTGAAAATAGCTTCTTTCTAAAATATCAAGATGGAACACCATTCTCACTGCCTCACAGTGGGCAACATCTAAAACACTTTAATCCTTAAAGTATTAGATGAGTTCATTTGTACATTTGTATAGTCTTATGTTTATTTATTTTTGTTTCATTTTTCATGTTTTTTTCTTTTTTATCTTGACTCCATGCCCAAATAGCATGGATAAAGGCACTTAGAGACTAGATTATACTCCCTTTGATCATTTCAAAGTTTGATCAATGGAAGTTCCCTAGTTAGAGCCAGTTGTTATTCCCAAAATCAGCTATGCTTATTTTGATGGACAACCCCTATGAAACTTATTTCTTATTCTCAAGTATAGTCAACTAGCATCCTTAAAAAAATTTGGACCTTCCCTCATCATGATTTCTCACAAAATGTGAAATTCATTGTGGTCTTGATGCGATCAAAATGTCAAAAACTTTGATAAAATTTAAGGAGTTAGTTTTATTTTTTTTACATGCAAGGTCAGCATTTTTTGCCACCTTTACATGTTTTATGTTTCCATGTAAACTTTGAACAATACTTTATGCCAAGTTCTCTGATTATCATCTATCATTTTCTTGATAATAGTAACTAGATTCTTGTTATTAGAAAGGCTTTGAACTACTTTTATCCTTTGTGATCTTATACTCTGTTGTAGTTTTCGGTGGAGACTTTGGGCTGCACTTCATTCTATTGTGATCTTAGTCCTAAATCAGTAAGGGAATCAATAAAATAATTTATGCTTTCATGGGTTTCTCATGGATCCAGTTACTACCCTAAAAAATTTCCTGTTGTTTACTAAACATAATTTTTGAAAAAAGAGAATTGCTTTCAATTATTACACAGAAATTTTTCTTTACCTTATGAACATCATCTCTAAAAAAAAGAGAGATGGATGGTATGATCTCACCCCTGAGTCTATTTTTTAGTTTATATTAGTATATTATAGTTTATAGGGAGCCTTCCCTTGCTGAGAGGAGAGATTTATTTGATCACACATTGGTTGAATACCCACTTTGCCTTTAGTTAGTTGATGACAAAATATTCACCCAACAAGATCAACTGTCATACTACTTTCATAGACTGTCATTATAAACATGGATTAGATTGATTATTGAAACTTGATTGGAATCCCCCCAAAAAAGGTGTAGGAAGAACAAAATGAACCAAGATCAAAACTAGATTGGGTAGGATGACTAAAAATAGGCTTTGGTCTAAATAAGATGAAATGATAGTATGGTATAAAATGGTAAGAGGGTTTTCCGCAAGTGATAGGGTGAATAGAAAGAATATGTGATAATGGAAAATAGGCATGTAAAAGTGGTAATGGCATGGTACATGTTTTTATCCTAGGTATTTTTTTTTATTCTATTATTCTTGATGATGGGGAGATGCACATCCTAATCAATAAATGATACAAATAGAATACTCGATCATGCTAATTGCTATCCCACACCTCATCTGAATAACTACTCTATCAATAATGGCCTACATATTTGGTTATCAAGAATGATTTTATGATCTTTATTGGTCCTTGATTTTAATTCCTTCAAAAATCAAGACAATATATCTTTGTAGCCTCTACAAAGGAAAGTGTGACCATGGATGGTAAATAGGGACAAATAATGGATGGTAGGTTTGATTGTGAAATGGAATAGTTGATGATAATGGAATGTGAAATGGTAGGGAAATGACTAAATATCTAGACTTTTAGTCACATGTAATGTTGTTGATGCTAGATTCCATGTAACTTTAGTTGTGGTGGGGCCAAAGACTTGTTCTCTCAATAGGACCACTAGTTTCTTTTTGTTTGATCTTGAGAGTAGCTATCATTTGATTAGGCTATAGATTGGAAGCTATTTTGATTTGATATTTGATTTTATCTTCATCAAGTAATGAAGAAATTTTATGCTCAGCTATTGGTGCCTGAAAGAGGTTTTTACCAGTGAAATTTTCTTGATTGTCACATAGTTCCTTTGAGAAGGTTTCACTAAGGAATGTTGACTTTTGACTTTGATTGTCTTCTAGCGCTTCCAAAAAAAATTCACTAGAAGATGTTGAGTTCTAACTTTGATTGTCCCCTAGTGCCTCCAAAAAGGTTCCACTAGGAGAGTGCTCTTCTACTACATGAATGTGTAATTGGCCTCCTTTATCTTCTTTAACTAATATGTCACCATGGATGTAGTTTAAAAAAGTGTGATCCTTTCAGTCCTAATCGACACTTATGGGAGATGAAATGTCAATAATATTGCTATTTTTGTTGATGGTAATGGCCTATGGAATGGCAATGGAATGGGGAGAGGCTACATAATCCTCATAGAAGATACTAGGATAACTTATGTAGAAGCTAAAGTACTCATCCTCAAAAAATATAGAAAGATCAAAATATATTCAAATTGATCTACAAGGCCTGCATAACCAATGTTATAATAGCCATAAACATATTCTTATTTTGAATCTGATTCCAACCCAAGGGACTCTAAATCTGATGTTGAGACTAATGTTTATTATGATTTTGATGCTAAATTTGATGTCAGTTTAAGAATAGAACCTAACTCTAACTCTGATTCTTCATTTGATGGGTACTCTATTTCAATGATGTCTTATTGAATGTTTGGTATTGGACAATTAATGGCCTGTGATGGCATAATGGGATCCAAAAAGACTATTTTGTTAAAGTGAGTCTCCTCTTCAATGGGAAAAAGGTCAAGAGATAACTCCTTAGAGACTGGCTTGTCAGTAGGAGGCTTTTTAAAAATAGGCACATGTTCAAGGTAATGATTTTCCCAAAGGTGGTTATAATCAAAAAGAAGTGACTCAACAAATATTGGCTTGTTAGAGTGAGACTCCTCAACAACTAGTATAGGATCAATAGGTGATTCATCATAAGCTAACTTATCACAAATGGTGGATTAAATAAAAACATCTCAGAATGGTTGGTTCTCTTGGCTTTGATTTATAATGAGGTGGAAAATACTAGTTTTGAACATAACTTGGTCTTCAAAGGATTGGATCAGTTGAGGTTTGGATGGGATTGGTACTAGATGAGGAATGACTTGTGGCTGGATAATGGTAGGGCATTAGGGAGCATTATTTCTCTTGTGAGCCAAAGGAAAAAGTCCTAAGGTGTTAATGATAGGGCATTGTGGGGCTTGATTTCTCATACAAGCTAAAGGACTAGGTCCTATAATGATGAAGGGGTGTTGTGTAGCTTGATTTCTCACACAAGCCAAAAGACTAGGTCTAAGAATGGTAATGGTATTCCTTGGATATTGTAGAGCTTGATAGCTTGAATAATCTAAAGGAAGGTTAGGGGTAGTTAGTGATCAGATATTAAAAGGACATCATGGAGCTTGATTGCTTACACAAGCCAAAGCATCCAAGTCTTCCTCATAATTCATATCATCCTAGTCATGACCTGGCTCATAAGTTGGTTCTTGACTATGTTTCATGTACTGATTATTGAAAAGAGGGTATGGATTCATATCCCAAACAACATTTTCTTTAGTTGGGTCTTCAAATTCCTCCTCATAAGGCTCTTCATACCAATCAAGGTCTTGAGTTAGATTGTAAGTTATTTTATGACTTTGTTCTCATGAATTATTAATATGAGGTAGATAGAAATCTATCTCACAAACCATATTATCATCATTGGGGTCTTGACTAAAGCCATAAAAGTAATTTTGTGTCACCATTCTATCATAAGTTGGATTGTAAGTGACACCACCATAAGTTTAGCTAGACATATCCACGTAAATGACAAAAGCTCTAAAATAAAAAGGCTTAGAGTTCCACAAACTCTAAAAAACTATGTCCAAAGGATGAATGGTTCAATCTTGGTCAAAAGGGTGGAGCTATATCTCTAATATGGTCTAAAAGTGAAACTATATCTCACAAATTATTTATGTTAAGACTTGGCATAAAATAGTCTAACATCAAATGTCTAATGTCAAATGTCATACACACAAAAGGTCAAGTGTTTGAATAAAAAATGGCATGTTAAAAGTGTAGGTCAAAGTGTTCCAAACAAGGTCTAAACTAGGAAATGGAAATTTTGAGTTAATAGGTCTTTTGTCCAAACACAGAGTCAAAATCTAGGCTCAAAGACATAGGCATATGCTAGGACTTTTGGTCAAATGATGTCAAAAGGTAGACTTGAAACAAATACTGATGTGATTTGATTTAATCTAATGAGTTTGGAAATAACTTTGACATAAACATGACACATGGAATAAACCATAAACATGATTAGTTAGCATAAGGCATAAGACAAAAGGCTCTTTGAAGAAAAACTATATTTTTCCAAATAAAGACACAAACAATAATAAAGATAGATACTAAACAAACAAACCATCAATAGTTTTCAAATTTGGGCAATCGATTAACAAACGTTATGCAACCCAAAAGAGAAATATTTTTGTATCAACCCCATGAATTAAGGTCTAAACAAAGATCAATCAATGTTTGGATCCAAACTTAACAAGGCTAATTGAAAAATCAATGTTAAAAACTAGGATTTGACCAAATAAATTAGACAAGATTATACATCATGACAACACAAGAAAATGGTCCAAATGGTATGAATGAAATGGTTTAAAACAAATGGTTTTGATATAATGGTAAACAAGTCTTTAAATAAATTGAGTAGCTTAACAATGTAAGCATGCTTGAATGATGTGATCAATGCTATGTTTCAAAAGACTCAAAATGTTTTGACATAATTTGGGTAGCATAATAATACCCTCCTCCATTCAAATACATTAAACAAACAAGTTTTAGTCTCAAAACATACCAAGAAAAAGTGACAAAAACACACTAAGTATAATCATCCAAATCCTAACAAGAGTATGGAAAAATGGGGTTGACTAAAACAAGTAATGTTTCAGTCATTCTAGGGGAATCAATTGCATAAATAATTTCATGTCAAATGATGTTGTTTCTACTCATTTTTTGCTTTTTACATTCAAAAGAAGAAGAAACTAAAGTTAAGGGTCAAGGTTTTGTGCGTTACCCAGATTAAGTTGTGCATAGTATCCAAGCATTGTAGGAGCTCCTCTTTGGCTGTGGAGGAAGACACCTGTAGATAAGAATAAGACTTAAACAAAGAGAGTGTTAGATAAAGATATGGTGGACTACCAAGCAACACTCGGTCTCAAAAGTGTAAAGCTCTGTGAGGGATGACAGTCCACTATTTGACAAAAAGAGTGTTGTGCGAAAAGAAATAATGAAAGACTAAGAAAGAGAAAGTAGACAATGTGTACCTATTCTCTATAATCAATCTATCATAATCACTGACATCGATAGTTGTGCTAGCATCAGTTCCTAAATATGTCGATGTTGGTTATGTTACTGGTGTCGATAGGGGTAATGGGCCTTGGATGGGTTTTAGGTTTATGTCTATGGTCGACAGAAGAGTCTGGGAGTTTAAGGGTCTATGCAAGTTTGCAAGATAGTGAATAGGGTCTAAGAGAAGGCAAAGGTTGGGGATAGATATGTAAAGGAGGTGGGAATAAGAGGAAGGCTTTTCAGCCTCTCCAGGAAGAAAGTCGGGTCAAGTCGATAGTATTCATAAATAGTAAATAGAAACTAATTACTAATGTATTTTAAACATTTAAATGAGACATAAGAATACTTAACTCTGTTAATGAAGAACCAAGGGTGTGAGAACGCTTATTTCTATTATGGCTGATGTCGAGGTCCCTATGTAATGTTCCAATCCAATCTGGAGTGACTTGTGCAGAGTTTCTTAGCGAGGGGAGCGTTAGTCAAAGTCTGATGCTTGGTCTCAGAGTGTGCATGGTCCATGTCTAAGAGTCTAAGGGAGAGAGAGAGATTAGATTTGATTTGGGATCCCCAAATTTAGGATAGAACTTAGTTTAAGAAAATTGACGTCAGCTATCTCGCTGGTGTTAGCTGACAGTTGACCAACGTCGGTAGCCAGAGAATGGGTAAAAGGGCTATTTTTAGCCCTTTGCTCATTTCTCCATTTGCCATGTGCATTTGCCATTGAAGAATGGTCAAAAGATGAGGTTATTATGCACAAGTGTTGGTTAGGAGGTTGGAATGAGTCTAAGGTAGTTATGATATGAATGACTTAGTCATAGGGGTGACTCATAGGGTAGGAAATGGTCTTAGTGGTGAGGTGTCCAAGGCGAGGTGTCCTATGTGAGGTGTCTAGGTGATGTCATTAATTTAAAATAAGTAATTTATTTTAAATTAATAAGATGTGTAAGGGACCAAGGGGAGTCAACACAATTTTGGTGTCTACATTTGCCCCTTTTTGTCTTGTTGGTTGTTCTTGACGAACTGCAAGACAAAAATAATAAGGTGGTTGTCCCATGTATGGGGATGAGGTATTCCCCCTCAAAGTGGAAGTCAAGAGAAGGGAACCTAAAATTGATTGTTGATTTGATAGGCAGTGGATGGGTATGGTGAAGTTGGAGTGTGAATGTTGTAATAGTTGAGATTGCACATATACCACTTCACATGATAGGTAGGTCAAATTTTTGTGAACAAGGTCGAGGAGTGCTAAAATCAAAGTAACTAGGCCCCAGCTTTTAGTCATAGCTGATTGGGTTAAACAATCAAAGCTATAGCTCCAATGGTCATCATGTTCCAAGTATTTCAGGCTCAGGAAGTGCTCCTGGAAAGCATGAAAATGTCACACATATTGGGGATCAACTTGGTCATGATCTAACAATAAGTGTGAGGGTCATAATATAAGGTGTGTACAATTTGCTATCTATTCGTGAGGTAGCATATATGCAATCAAAACAACCAAGACAAAGTTGTCTTAAAAGTGGTCATGGTTTGAGGAGATAGTGGTGATCTCTAAAGTTGTTGGTCGGCTCGAGTTGAGATATAAGTGATCTCAAGTGTTGTTTGTTGTGGTCAAAGAGATATATGTGATCTCCAATGTGCCCCATGAGAAGTCAAAGGTGACTTCTACAGTGTTAGGTCTGGTTGTTTGGTTATGATTTTGGACTATGTTATTTGGTCAAGGTTAAAGGTTATATGGTTGGTCCATCAGATAGATGAACAAATGAATGGATGACGTCTTTAGGGAGATGATTAGGTGAAGGGCTGAGCTAACCTCAGAAGACTTTGTGTCATCTAAGTGCTACCTACATAGCCCCTATTTTAAGGGCCTCAGGCCAATGTAGTTCTCCCCAAAAGGGAAGAAGAGTCAAGATTATGGATTGGGTTTGACTAAGTTAAGTCATGGTCAAAGGTTATATGGTTGGTCCATCAGATAGACGAACAAATGAATGATCGACGTCATTAGGAAGACAAACGAGCGAATGGCCGATCTAACCCCAGAAGACCTCGTGTCATCTGAGTGCTACCTACATAGCCCATATTTTAAGGGCCTCAAGCCAATGTAGTTCTCCCAAAAATGGATGAAGAGTCAAAGAGGTTATTAGTTGGTATTGGTCATGTTAGCATTTCCCATATGTATAATGGTACATGCTTGAAATGATGAATGCATGATGATGTTACAGCCTTTCCATATTATGTGATGGTGTATTCTATAACATTGGTGATTTGGCTTTTCATCCTTAGAAATTTTCCATATGAGTGTTGGTGTATGATAAGAATGAAATGAATAATAATATTATAGCCTTTTCCATATTGTGTGATGGTGTATTCTATAACATTGGTTATATGGTTTTTCATCCCTAGCAATTTTCCATATTAGTGATGGTGTATGCCAAAAATGAAATGTGATTATTTATGCTTTAGTAGGTTTTCATATTGTTGATGGTATGTGCTTGACATAAATTGTGTTTGGTTGTTAGTTTCCATGTGTATTATTTTCCATAAAAACTAATGTGAATGGGCTATGATAATTCATAATGTCATAATGTCATGTTAGTGGTTACAAAAAGGTTTGGTTGTCATGTTATGGGCATGTGATGAAGTCAAGTAAGAAGTGAAAGGCACATTGCTCTTTCATTGACAAGGACCATAATGATAGCATAAATAAGGTGTTTGCAAACAAAAGCCTCGTTCATGCGTTACGTCTTTAACCATTGATTTGTGCTAAAGAAGTAGTTAAATCTCTTGACATTAAGTGAGTTTGAAATCCCTTGAGTATGTTGGGGTAATAGGTTTGATTATGTGATATGTCAAGATAGTGTAACCCTTTTTAGCAGGGATAGCTTTGCCCCTTTTATAGGTGACCCTGAGAACGACTATAGGGAAGTCCATGACTTAATAGTTTGTCAGCCTTTTTTTTTTTTTTTTAAAATGGTAAATTGATCAATGTGAGAAGTCTACTTGGGGATGTTGTTTTGATTTATGGTCATGTTGTGTATGTAGCAAAATTTGGTCATAGCCATCCTTCAAGGGAGTGGTCTATATTCTGCTTTGTATGTCTTGAATGTTTTTGAATAGTTGTCTTTCAGGGGAGTAGTCTATCAATTACAACAATTATGCAGCTATCCTTCAAGGGAGCAATCTACATTTATAGTTTATGACCTTTGAATAGGCATCCCAATTTTATGTTTTGTTTGTGGACTAAACTTTATGTCATGGACAAGACTATAGAGGTTTAGGGGTTCCCTTTTATTAGGATAAAGCATTCATGCTTGACAAAAGGGTTGACTAATGTTTGTAGGGAGAAAATGGTTGAAAGGAATAGGGATGAGGATAGTTAGGGTTGCTCAAGGGATGAGCTCAAGTTAAATGTCAAGTGAATGATTACTTGATTAACAATGGAATGGTCATAGATACAAGGCATTAAGGGGCTTAGGTTCTAGCTGGCCTTTTAGAGAAGACATATGATAAGTGCCTGATCCATGCATTATTTATAAGGTCTGAGCCAATTAGGAGCAAACTTGCCCCTTTTGCTTCTTTCCATATTGGTCATGTGTTGGTCGATGCCTGGTTAGTTGATGTTTGGTTAATGTCATGATAGTTAGTATAAAGTCAAATTCCCTTAGTTGCTTTTGTAATAGGGATAATGTTTGACACCCATTGCGAATAATCAATGGGTTGGATAAATGAGATGAAGAGAAGATGATGAAGCTCCTCTTAGACAAGGAGTGTAATGCAAGATGCATCTTGTGAAGCTTTTGCCTGATAGGATTAGTTTGAGAGGGC
Source organism: Torreya grandis (assembly GCA_037957365.1). Taxonomy (NCBI): domain Eukaryota; kingdom Viridiplantae; phylum Streptophyta; class Pinopsida; order Cupressales; family Taxaceae; genus Torreya; species Torreya grandis. Next base: position 735,761 of record JARHVA010004955.1, on the reverse strand, counting down.
AGGATCCTGATCTTCCAGGTTGTAGTCTGGAATCTCAAAATCATGGATGGTGATGGAGGTGATAGTGGGTGATGATTTGAAAAAAGTAGCCAGTGGTTTGGGGTCTTCAGGTTGGACCTCCACTATCTATAAAGCTTTGATTAAAGTTTGGTGATGTTGTGGAGAGCTTTAAATGAGGTCATATAAGGACATCTTCACAGGGGTTTGGTGAAGTTGTTTCACCATGGAGTCACGAAGTGGCTTCAAAGATGTTGGATGGGATGTGCCCAAGATTGAAATCTTGGGTTCTAGTGGTTGAGGAGGCTTGACGAATGGATAAGTCCAAGGAATAAAAACATTATCTTTTCCTTTATCTTTCATGGTTTGTGACTTGGTGGCCATATTAATGGTGTTGATTTTGAACAAAGGGGGCGAAGATGGTAGAGGGACCATAGTCTGATGATGGGATCCCGATTTAGGTGAGGATGTTTGGAAGACATGGGATGGTGTCGGTAGTTTGTTGGAAGGGTGGTCAAGAGGATCCTTAATGAAAAGGGTGTCCTTTTTCAAGTGTTGATGAATGACAACTTTAAGAGTGCAATAATGCTCAATGTCATGTCTAGGTGTGTGATGATACACACAGATTTTAGTGTCATTGAACCAATATGGTTTTGGTCTGAGAGGTTGGAATGGTTTAAGAGGTGGGAGACTGATGCAAGAAGACTGCAACAATTGCGGTAATAGCAAAGCATAGGAACCTACTAATGAGTCTGCACATTTTGTTGCAATAGGGGTCGACAACTTCTATTTAGGAGTTGTAGGAGGAGACAACTTCTATTTAGGAGTTGTAGGAGGAGACAACTTCTATTTAAGAGTTGTAGTGGGAGTTTTCCATACCATCTTTTTGTTTGGTGGTGTGACCACACGTGTAGATGACGCTTTTGTGGTGAGAGGTGTTGGATGTTTTGGAGGGTGTATGTTTTTACTAGGTAAAGGTAGTAATGGACGTGATTTGTTTTTGATAGGTGTTGGAGTAGGAAGCACTCCTATTAAGGTAGATGGATGTTGGCCCAAAATAGAGGGCAATGGTGATGGTGGGGGAGGAGTTCTCTGATGTGGTTTAGTAGTCTTCTTTAGTTTGGTGCGACGACTACTATTGTGTGGGGTGAGGTTCAAGTCTACCTTCATTTGTGGGTGAGTGAGGTTTGATATAGGGTGCATACTGAGAGATTTGATCTATTTCAACATGGTAGATGTCTACATGGGTTTGGGTGATTATGAGATCGGATATGTGTCAGACTTAGCAATCATAGGTGAAAGGAGAGAAAGAACCGTCACCAGATCTTCCTCGACCAAAGTGGGTGAAGTGGCAAGTTCTCTTGGTGGAGGAGGAATTGGAGAATGTGGCTCTTCTAGAGGATAGAGCGTAGGGATGATCATGGTTTCGATGTGTGGTCTAGGAGTGGGCAAAGTATGATCCCCCATTGATGATAAGAAGGATGAGGGCGAGGCCACCGTCGTTGGTGCCATCAAAACATCCTCCAATATGGGAGAGGTCAAAGTAGCCTCTCCTACATGTGAAAGAGGGCTGGATGGAGGATTATCCCCCATTGGTGGAGGATAAATAGGAGAATAAGACTCCTCTAAAGGTTAAAGTAGAGGGATAATGGCCTCTTTTCCCCATGGTGGAGAGATAGGTTGACTAACCTCTTCAGCCTATGGGAGAGGTTGGTCAAGGATAAAAGGATAATAGGAGGTTGGTTATGCTCTTGAGGGTCGTCGGCCATAGTTTGCACATTGTTTTAACTAGGGGGATGATTAGGGAATGGTTGCCTAAAGATGTCTATGTTTTGGTTAGCTGGCACATTTGGGTTATCCAAAACAAGATCCCCTTTATCCAACATGTCTTGAATAACATTTTTGAAGGTTTTGCAATTGTCTATGTCATGACCTTTGACATGATGATAATTATAAAATTCATTTTCCCTATACCATGTAGGGATGGCTTTTGAGGGGTCAAATTGGGGTGGTCGAATTTGAGGGAGATTGAGGATCCCCTGCTTAACTAGTTTATCCAACACGAAACTGTATGATTCTCCTATTGGAGTGTATTGACGTTGTATGTATGGTTGTTGGAATTGTTTTGTGATGTATTGTGATGTGGAGGGCTCAGTTTGGATAGTTATGGTAGTGGATGATGATCTAACGACCACAGCATTTGCCAACCCCTTGGACTTAGAGTTGGAAGAAGAGGGGTCATTGGCTTTTGTGTTGGTATTTTTACTATGCAATTTGACTCTATCCTCTTTAACTATGTAGAGTTCAAGCTTTCAAGCCATGGTAAAAGCTTCATCAAATGTGTGAAATGCTTGGACCCATAAAGTAGATGAGATGTGTTTGGCACATGCTTGTGAAAAGAGCTCAATGAGCTCAGGTTGAGGTAATGAAAAGGAGAGTTGGTTTATCAAACCTCTCCAACAGGCAATGAAGTTAGAAATTGACTCATTGTCAAATTGTTTAATAGAATATAGGTCTGTAATGGAGACCTTCTTGGTGATGTTGACTGAAAAGTGGTCGAGGAATAATTGGGTGAGTTGAGTGAAGGTAAAAAGAGAATGACTAGTAATAGAGCTATACCAATCAAGGGTGGTGCCAGAAAGTGACATGGGAAATGTGTGAAGTAATAATGCATCATCATGTGCTATAAGATAGCAAGCGTGTCTAAACACTCGTAGATGTTTTTGTGGGTCCTCTTTACTTTAAAAATGAATAAATTTTGAGATTTCCCACTAGTTAGGGTATGGTCTAATAGGCACCGAAGGGTGAATGGGTTCATTGCATATTTGTTCGTATGAAAAAACATTGCTTGAACTAGAAATGGATGTCTCAAGGTTGAACATCTTATCCATCAGCATCTTCATTAGATCGGCTGATGGATTCGTAGGAAGGGCACCCCCTAGGTTGTAGGGTACCTGGAAGACACTGGGAGGGGCGTATGATGTACTTGGTTGCGTTTGTATAGGCACAACATATTGGTAGTTCATCATAGGGATTGATGTTGAGGTCAAGGGGGCATGTGCCATGAAGTTAGAGGGCACAACTTAACTAGGTGCCACCAAGGGTGGTGGAGTGGTGGTGACACTAGTAAAAGGATAGGTAGTCACTCTTGTATTTATGGGCGTAAGAGTGGGTGGGATAGAAACAAGCAAGCTTTGAAAAGGTGTTAAACTTGTTTGAATTGTTTGTGGTTGAGGGGGTACAGAAACCCCAATGGAGGTAGGTCCAAAAATAGATGGAGAGGCCAAATCTTGAGTATTGGCCATGGTTGGGTTACTAGTTGAAGTAGTGGCTTGAATGGTCATAGGTTAGGTAGCAGACACTGTCGATATCATTGCCACTTCAGAAAGAGAAGTTGGCATCCCATAAATTGGGTTGCCTGAAAGATCTCACATTTGGTTTCTTGCGAGATAGTGTTGGAGATCCTTGATGTTGTGGTCAAGGAATATCTCAAAATTTTGATCCCCTTCAGGAACAATTAGAGGTTGATCGGGGGTTGGTTGGATAGGAGTATGCTTATTGTCTGAAATGTACTCCATTAGAGGACTTGGTATGAAGGGCAAAGGTGGAAGTGGTTGTTGATGTGTGTGGCCAACAAGAAATTTGGCTTGACTATTTGTCAAAGCCATCCAAGAAATGTACTCCATTAGAGGACTTGGTATGAAAGGTGAAGGTGTATTCAAAACCCAAAAGTTGTGTTTAATAGCAAAAAAGTTAGGTTTTAAGGTTGTTGTTTTGGAAGAAAATTCGTTGACAGTGACCAATGTCAGTGGAAAAACTGATGTCAGTTAGTATATATTGCCGATGTCAGTAGAAAAACTGATGTCAGTGAAGATAAGTTGCTGACATTGGTGGAAAAACCAATGTCGGTGACTGTGTATTTCCAAAAACTCAAAAAATTGAAAGTTTTTGGGAATAAAGAGAAATTTTGAGTTGTTTTTAGACCTCAGAATGATGCGAACTCACCATCTCAAAAAACTAGATAAGAATAGCAAAATAGATGATGGCAAGCAACCTCTAAATGTTAAATTCCTAAGAATAAATTTTAGAGTCGTGGTGGCTTATTCTTTAGAAGAATATGTTAGAAGTTGGGATTTTAGAACAAGTCCTAAAGAGGAAGTCTAAATCTAGTTTTGGGTTATGTTTTATGCTTAAAAGTCTATGTTAGGTTCCATACATGGCCTGGTGCTAGGAGCTTGCTCCCTTCACTTCACGAACCTAGAGCTGAGCTAGGCCGCTTAACTAATATATACTTCACCTATAGTTTATACTCTACTAGAGAACAAAGTGGGTCCTTCTCTTGGTGGTGAAATCCAAGTAGGATTGCCATGAAGGGTAAGGTATCCACTAGGTGATGAAATCCTAGATGGGCCTTATCTCAGGTATGTTTAGGTGTTTAATTTGATGTGGTTGTGGTCAGGTTGTGTAACATATGTGAACTATGATTTATTCATAATGTGTTTTTAATTACTAAGTGAGAGGGCTAAGTATGCATTCAAATAGGAATGAAATGCAATAGTTTTTTTAACCCAAATTGAAATGTTTTGTTTAGATGCAAACAAGTGGAGAAAAGGTTAAGAGCATGAATTTTCACTACTCTAAAATGTAGGGAAAAAGTGACAAGAAGAAAAAGAAAGATATTCTTTTTAACTTGTGCTAATGGTTTCTTTTCAAAATAAAGAGATAGAAGAAGGATGCAAGGAGAGAAAATTTTCCTAATACACCTATATGAAAGTTTTCTTTTTGTTTAAAGCAAGAAGAATGAACCCAAGGAAAATTCCAGGGGTCCCACTGAGCATGCCAAAAATTTTCTACTCATTTTTTACTTTTTACATTTAGAAGAAGAAACTAAAGTTAAGGTTCAGGGGTTTGTACCTTACCCAAATTAAGTTGTGCACGATACCCAAGCATTGTAGGAGCTCCTCTTTGGCTATGGAGGAAGACACCTATAGATAAGAATAAGACTTAAACAAAGAGAGTGTTAGATAAAGATATGGTGGACTGCCAAGCAATGCTCGGTCCTACAAGCGTAAAGCTCTGTGAGAGATGACAGTCCACTATTTGACAAAAAGAGTGTTGTATGAAAAGAAGTAATGAAAGACTAAGAAAGAGAAAGTAGACAACGTGTACCTATTCTCTACAATCAGTCTGTCATAGTCACCAATGTTAGTAGTTGTGCTGGTGTTGGTTACTAAATATGCCAACATTGATTATGTTACCAGTGTCAATAGGGGCAATGGGCCTTAGATGGGTTCCAAGTTTATGTCTGTGGTCGACAGAGGAGTCTATGAGTTTAAGGGTCTATGCAGGTTTGCAAGACAGTGAATAGGGTCTGAGAGAGGGCAAAGGTCAGGGATAGATATGTAAAGGAGGTGGGAATAAGAGGAAGGCTTTTCAGCCTCTCCAAGAAGAAAGTTGGGTTGGGTCGATAGTATTCAAAAATAGTAAATAGAAACTAATTACTAATGTATTATAAACACTAAAATGAGACAGAAGAATACTTAGCTCTATTAATGAAGAACCAAGGGTGTGATAATGCTTATTTCTACTATGGCTGATGTCAAGGTCCCTGTGTAATGTTCCAATCCAATCTGGAGTGACTTGTGTTGAGTTTCTTAGCTAGGGGAGCGTTAGTCAAAGTCTGATGCTTGGTCTCAGAGTGTGCATGTCCAGGTCCAAGAGTCTAAGGGAGAGAGCAAGAGAGAAAGAGAGAGATTAGATTCAATTCGAGATCCCCAGATTTGGGATAGAACTCAGTTTAAGAAAATTGACATCAGCTATCCCACTGGCGTTGATCGATAGTTGATTGATGTTGGTGGCCAGAGAATGGGTAAAATGGTTATTTTTAGCCCTTTGCTCATTTCTCCATTTTCCATGTGCATTTGCCATTGGAGAATGGTCAAAAGATAGGGTTATTATGCACAAGTGTTGGTTAAGAGGTTGGAATGAGTCTGAGGTAGTTATGATATGAAGGACTTAGTCATAGGGGTGACTCATAGGGTAGGAAATGGTCTTAGTGGTGAGGTGTCCAAGGTGAGGTGTCCTAGGTGAGGTGTCTAGGTGATGCCATTAATTTAAAATAAGTAATTTATTTTAAAATAATAAGATGTCTAAGGGACCAAGGGGTGTCGACACAATTTTGGTGTCTACATTTGCCCTTTTTTATCTTGTTGGTTGTTTTTGAGGAACTGCAAGACAAAAATAATAAGTTGGTTGCCCCAGGTATGGGGATTAGGTATTCCCCCTCCAAGTAGAAGTCAAGGGAAGGGAACCTAAAATTGATTACTGATTTGATAAGCAGTGGATGGGTATGGTGAAGTTAGAGTGTGAACACTACAATAGTTGAGATCACATGTATACCACTTCATGTGATAGGTAGGTCAAATTATCACGGTCAAGGTCAAGGAGTGCTAAAATAAAAGTAACTAGGCCCCAACTTTTAGTCGTAGATGATTGGGTTAAATGATCAAAGTTGTAGCTCTAATGGTCATCGTGTTCCAAGTATCTCAGGCTCAGGAAGTGCTCTTAGAAAACATGAAAATGTCACACATATTTGGGATCAACTTGGTCACGATCTAACAATAGGTGTGATGGATGTAATATAAGGTGCGTACAATTTGCTATCTATTCATGAGGTAGCATATATGCAATCAAAACAACCAAGGCAAAGTTGTCTTGAAAGTGGTCATGGTCTAAGGAGATAGTCGTGATCTCCAAAGTTGTTAGTCGCGTCGAGTTGAGACATAAGTGATCTCAAGTGTTGTTTATTGTGGTCAGAGAGATATATGTGATCTCCAATGTGCCCCATGAGAAGTCAAAGGTGACTTCTGGACTGTTAAGGCTGGTTGTTTGGTTATGAATTTGGACTATGTTGTCTGGTCATGGTTAAAGGTTATATGGTTGGTCCATCAGATAGACTAACAAACAAATGGCTGATGTCTTTAGGGAGACAATCAAGCAAATGGCCAAGCTAACCTTAGAAGACTTTGTGTCATTTGAGTGCTACCTACATAGCCCCTATTTTAAGGGCCTCAGGCCAATGTAGTTTTCCCCAAATGGGAAGAAGAGTCAAGGTTATGGATTGGGTTTGACTAAGTTAAGTCATGGTTAAAGGTTATATGGTTGGTCCATCAGATAGATGAACAAATGAATGATCGACGTCATTAGGAAGACAAACGAGCGAATGGCCGATCTAACCCCAGAAGACCTCGTGTCATCTGAGTGCTACCTACATAGCCCATATTTTAAGGGCCTCAAGCCAATGTAGTTCTCCCCAAAATGGATGAAGAGTCAAAGAGGTTATTAGTTGGTATTGGTCATGTTAGCATTTCCCATATGTATAATGGTACATGCTTGAAATGATGAATGCATGATGATGATGTTACAGCCTTTTCCATATTATGTGATGGTGTATTATATAACATTGGTGATGTGGCTTTTCATCCCTAGTGATTTTCCATATGAGTGATGGTGTATGCTAAGAATGAAATGAATAATGATGTTATAGCCTTTTCCATATTGTGTGATGGTGTATTCTATAACATTGGTTATATGGTTTTTCATCCCTAGCAATTTTCCATATTAGTGATGGTGTATGCCAAAAATGAAAAGTGATTATTTATGCTTTAGTAGGTTTCCATATTGTTTATGGTATGTGTTTGACATAAATTGTGTTTGGTTGTTAGTTTCCATGTGTATTGTTTTCCATAGAAACTAATGTGAATGGGCTATGATAATTCATGATGTCATAATGTCATGTTAGTGGTTACAAAAAGGTTTGGTTGTCATGTTATGGGCATGTGACAAAGTCAAGTAAGAAGTGAAAGGTGCATTGCTCTTTCATTGACAAGGACCATAATGATAGCATAAATAAGGTTTTTGCAAACAAAAGCCCCATTCATGCATTACGTCTTTGACCATTGATTTATGATAAAGAAGTAGTTGAATCTCTTGAGTATGTTGGGGTAATAGGTTTGATTATGTGATATGTCAGGATAGCGTAACCCTTTTTAGCAGGGATAGCTTTGTCCCTTTTATAGGTGACCCTGAGAACGACTATAAGGTAGTCCATGACTTAATAGTTTGTCAATCTTTTTTTTTATGGTAGACTGATCAATGCAAGAAGTCTACTTGGGGATGTTGTTTTGATTTGTAGTGATGTTATGCTGTGTATGTAGTAAAATTTGGTCATAACCATCCTTTAAGGGAGTGGTCTATATTCTACTTTGTATGTCTTGAATGTTTTTGAATAGATGTCTTTCAAGGGAGCAGTCTATCAATTACAACAATTATACAGCTATCCTTCGAGAGAGTAGTCTACATTTATAGTTTATGACCTTTGAATAGGCATCCCAATTTTATGTTTTGTTTGTAGACTGAAATTTTAGTCATGGACAAGACTATAAAGGTTTAGGGGTTCCCTTTTATTAGGACAAAGCATTCATGTTTGACAAAAGGGTTAAAAGGAATAGGGATGACGATAGTGGGGGTTGCTCAAGGGATGAGCTCAAGTTAAACATCAAGTGAATGATTACTTGATTAACAGTAGAATGGTCATAGATGTAAGGCATTAAGGGGATCAGGTTCTAGCTGGCCTTTGAGAGAAGACAGATGATAAGTGCCTGATCCATGCATTATTATGTAAGGTTTGAGCCAATTAGGATCAAACTTGCCCCATTTGCTTCTTTCCATATTGGTCATGTGTTGGTCGATGCTTGGTTATTTGATGTTTGGTCGATGTCATGATAGTTAATATAAAGTTGAATTCCCCCAGTTGCTTTTGTAACAAGGATAATGTTTGACACCCATTGCAGATAATCAATGGGTTGGATAAATGAGATGAAGAGAAGATGATGAAGCTCCTCTTAGACAAGGAGTGCGATGCAAGGATGCATCTTGTGAAGCTTTTGCCTGATAGGATTAGTTTGAGAGGGTGGGATCTTGATCTTCTAGGTTATAGTCTAGAATCTCAGAATCATGGACGGTGATGGAGGTGATAGTGGGTAATGATTTGACAAAAATAGCCAGTGGTTGGGGGTCTTCAGGTTGGACCTCCACTATCTGTAAAGCTTTGATTAAAGTTTGGTGATGTTTTGGAGAGCTTTGAATGAGGTCATACAAAGACATCTTCACAGGGGTTTGGTGAAGTTGTTTCACCATGGAGTCATGAAGTGGCTTCAAAGATGTTGGATGGGATGTGCCCAAGATTGAAATCTTGAGTTTTGGTGGTTGAGGAGGCTTGACGAATGGATAAGTCCAAAGAATAGAAACATTATCTTTTCCTTTATCTTTCATGGTTTATCACCTGGTGGCCATATTAATGGTGTTGATTTTGAACAAAGGAGGTGAAGGTGGTAGAGGGACCATAGTCTGATGATGGGATCCCAATTTAGGTGAGGATGTTTGGGAGACATGGAATGGTGTCAGTGGTTTGTTGAAAGGGTGGTCAAGAGGATCCTTAATGAAAAGGGTGTCCTTTTTCAAGTGTTGACGAATGACAACTTTAAGAGCATAGCAATGCTCAGTGTCATGTCCAGGTGTGTGATGATATGCATAGATTTTAGTGTCGTTGAACCAAGATGGTTTTGGTCTGAGAGGTTGGAATGGTTTAAGTGGTGGGAGACTGATGCGAGAAGACTACAATAATTGGCATAATAGCAAAGCATAGGAACCCGCTAATGAGTCTACACATTTTGTTGCAATAGGGGTTGACAACTTCTATTTAGGAGTTGTAAGACGAGACAACTTTTGTTTAGGAGTTGTAGGGGGAGTTTTCTGTACCATCTTTTTGTTTGGTGTTGTGACCACACATGTAGATGACACTTTTGTGGTGAGAGGTGTTGGATTTTTTGGAGGGTGTATGTTTTTACCAAGTAAAGGTAGTAATGGACGTGATTTGTTTTTAATAGGTGTTGGAGTAGGAAGCACTCTTATTAAGGTAGATGGATGTTGGCCCAAAATAGAGGGAAATGGTGATGGTGGGGGAGGAGTTCTCTGATGTGGTTTAGTAGTCTTCTTTAGTTTGGTGTGAGGACCACTACTGTGTGGGGTGAGGTTCAAGTCTACCTTCACTTGTGGGTGAGTGAGGTTTGATATAGGGTGCATACTGAGAGATTTGATCTATTTCAGCATGGTATACATCTACGTGGGTTTGGGTGATTATGAGATTGGATATGTGTCAAACTCAACAATCACGGGTGAAAGGTGAGAAAGAACTGTCACCAGATCTTCCTTGACTGAAGTGGGTGAAGTGGCAAGTTCTTCTCTTAGGGGAGAAGGAATTGGAGAATATGGCTCTTCTAGAGGATAGATCACAGGGATGATCATGGTTTCGATGTGTGGTCTAGGAGTGGAGAAAGTATGATCCCCCATTGATGATAAGAAGGATGAGGGTGAGGCCACTGGCATTGGTGCCATCAAAACATCCTCCAATATGGGAGAGGTCAAAGTAGCCTCTCTTACATGTGAAAGAGGGCTGGATGGAGGATTATCCCCCATTGGTGGAGGAAAAATAGGAGAAGAATACTCTTCTAAAGGTCAAAGTAGAGGGATAATGGCCTCTTATACTCATGGTGGAGAGATAGGTTGACTAACCTCTTCAACCTGTGGGAGAGGTTGGTCAGGGATAAAAGGAGAAACCATATCGACTGTGTGTATGTTACGCTCTTGAGGGTCGTCAGCCATAGTCTGCACATTGTTTTTACTGGGGGGATGATTAGGGAATGGTTTCCTAAAGATGTCTATGTTTTGGTTAGTCGGCACATTTAGGTTATCCAAAATAAGATCTCCTTTGTCCAACATGTCTTGAATAATGTTTTCAAAGGTTTTGTAATTGTCTATGTCATGACCTTTGACACAATGATAATTACAAAAGTCATTTTACCTATACCATGTAGGGATGGCTTTTGATGGGTCAAATTGGGGTGGTCAAATTTGAGGGAGATTGAGGACCCCCTACTTGACTAGTTTATCCAAAACGAAAGTGTATGATTCACCTATTGGAGTGTATTGACACTATACGTATGGTTGTTGGAATTGTTTTGTGATGTATTATGATGTGGAGGGCTCAGTTTGGTTAGTTATGGTAGAGGATGATGATCTAATGACCACAGCATTTACTGACCCCTTGGACTTGAAATTAGAAGAAGAAGGTCTGGAAGAAGAGGGCTCATTGGCTTTTGCATTGGTATTTTTACTATGCAATTTGACTCTATCCTCTTCGACTACGTGAAGTTCAAGCTTTCGGGCCATGGTGAAAGCTTTGTCAAATGTGCAGAATGTTTGGACCCATAAAGTAGATGAGATGTGTTTGGTACAAGCTCGTGAAAAGAGCTCAATGAGCTCAGGTTGAGGTAATGAAAAGGAGAGTTGGTTGATCAAACCTCTCCAATGGGGAATGAAGTTAGTGATTGACTCATCATCAAATTATTTAATAGAATATAGGTCTATAATGGAGACCTTCTTGGTGATGTTGTTTGAAAAGTGGTTGAGGAATAATTGGGCGAGTTGAGTGAAGGTAAAAAGAGAATGACTGGTAATAGAGCTATACCAATCAAGGGCGGCACTGAAAAGTGACATGGGAAATGTGCAAAGTAATAACACATCATCGTGTGCTATAAGGTAGCAAGCATGTCTAAATGCTCATAGATGTTGTTGTGGGTCCTCTTTACTCAAAAAATGAGTAAATTTTGGGAGTTCCCACTGGTTAGGGTATGGTCTAATAGGCACCGAAGGGTGAATGGGTTCATTCCATATTTGTTCGTATGAAAGAACATTGCTTGAACCAGAAATGGATGTCTCAAGGTTGGACATCTTATCCATCAGCATCTTCATTAGATCAACTGATGGATTGGTAGGAGAGGCAGCCCCTAAGTTGTAGGGTACTTGGAAGACGTTGGGAGGGGCGTATGACATACTTGGTTGTGTTTGTATAGGCGTAACATATTGGTAGTTCATCATAGGGATTGATGTTGAGGTCAAGGCGGCTTGTGCCATGAAGTTAGAGGGCAAAACTTGACTAGGTGCCGCCAAGGGTGGTTGGGTGGTGGTGAAACTAGTAAAAGGATAGGTAGTCACTCTTGTATTTATGGGTGCAAGAGTGGGTGGGATAGAAACAAGTAAGTTTTGAAAAGGTGTTGAACTTGCTTGAATTGTTTATGGTTGAGGGGGTATGGAAACCCTGATGGAGGTAGGTCTAGAAATAGACAGAGAGGCCAAACCTTGAGTATTAGCCATGGTTGCATTACTAGTTTAAGTAGTGGCTTGAATGGTCATAGGTTGGGTAGTGGAGGCTATCGATATCATTACCACTTCAGTAAGAGAAGTTAGCATTGTATAAATTGGGTTGCCTAAAATATCTCACATTTGGTTTCTTGTGAGATAGTGTTGGAGAGCCTTGACTTTGTGGTTAAGGAATCTCTCAAAATTTTGATCCCCTTCAGGAACAATTAGAGGCTGATTGGGGGTTGGTTGGATAGGAGTACACTTAGTGTCTAAAATGTACTCCATTAGAGGACTTGGTATGAAGGGCGAAGGTGAAAGTGGTTGTTGACGTGCATGGTCAACAAGAAATTTGGCTTAACTATCTATCAAAGCCATCCAAGACACAATGAGTTCAAGTTCTAAAAACTATGTATTTTAGTTTCAAAAAACCCAAAAGTTGTGTTTAACAACAAAAAAGTCAGGTTTTAAGGTTGCTATTTTGGAAGAAAAATTGTTGACAATGACTGACATCGATGGAAAAACTGATGTTGGTTATTATATATTGCTAACGTCAGTGTAAAAACTGATGTCAATGAAGATAAGTTGCCAACGTCAATGGAAAAATTGATGTCAATGACTGTGTATTTCCAAAAACTCAAAAAGCTAAAAGTTTTTGGGAATAAAGAGAAATTTTGAGTTGTTTTTGGACCTCAGAATGATGCAAACTTACCATCTCAAAAAAATAGATAAGAAAAAAAAAATAGATGATGGCAAGCAACCTATAAATGTTAAATTCCTAAGAATAAATTGTAGAGTTGTGGTGGCTTATGCCTTAGAATAACATGTTGGAAGTTGGACCTTTAGAATGGGTCCTAAAGAGGAAGTCTAAAGTTGGTTTCAGGTTATGTTTTAGTGCTCAAAAATTTGTGTTAGGTTTCGTACATGGCCTAGTGCTGGGGGCTTGCTCCCTTCACTTCATGAACCTAGAGTTGAGCTAGGCCACTTAGCCAATATATACTTTGCCTATAGTTTATACTCTACCAGAGAACAGAGTGGGTCCTTCTCGTGGTGGTGAAATCCAAGTAGGATCACCATGAAGGGTAATGTATCTGCTAGGTGATGAAATCCTATATGGGCCTTGTCTCAGGTATGTTTAGGTGTTTAATATGATGTGGTTGTGGTCAGGTTGTGTAACATATGTGCACTACAATTTATTCATAATGTGTTTTTAATTACTAAGTGAGAGGGCTAAGTATGCATTCAAACAGGAATGAAATGCAATAGTTTTTTTTAACCCAAATTGAAATGTTTTGTTTAGATGCAAACAAGTGGAGAAAAGGTTAAGAGCATGAATTTTCACTACTCTAAGATGTAGGGAAAAAGTGACAAGAAGAAAAAGAAAGATATTCTTTTTAACTTGTGCTAATGGTTTCTTTTCAAAATAAAGAGATAGAAGAAGGATGCAAGGAGAGAAAATTTTCCTAATACACCTATATGAAAGTTATCTTTTTGTTTAAAGCAAGAAGAATGAACCCAAGGAAAATTCCAGGGGTCCCACTGGGCATGCCAAAAATTTTCTACTCATTTTTTGCTTTTTACATTCAAAAGAAGAAACTAAAGTTAAGGGTCAGGGGTTTGTACCTTACCCAGATTAAGTTGTGCACCATATCCAAGCGTTATAGGAGCTCCTCTTTGGCTATGGAGGAAGACACCTATAGATAAGAATAAGACTTAAACAAAGAGAGTGTTAGATAAAGATATGGTGGACTAGCAAGCAATGCTTAGTCCCAGAAGCATAAAGCTTTGTGAGGGATGGCAGTCCACTATTTGACAAAAAGAGTGTTCTATGAAAAGAAATAATGAAAGACTAAGAAAGAGAAAGTAGACAACGTGTACCTATTCTCTACAATTAGTCTGTCATAGTCACCGATGTCAGTAGTTGTGCTGGTGTCAGTTGCTAAATATGCCAACATCGATTATGTTATCGGTGTTGATAGGGGAAATGGGCCTTAGATGGGTTTCAAGTTTATGTCTGTGGTCGATAGAGGAGTCTATGAGTTTAAGGGTCTATGCAGGTTTGCAAGATAATGAATAGGGTCTGAGAGAGGGCAAAGGTCAGGGATAGATATGTAAAGGAGGTGGGAATAAGAGGAAGGCTTTTTAGCCTCTCCTGGAAGAAAGTTGGGTTGGGTTGATAGTATTCAAAAATAGTAAATAGAAACTAATACTTAATGTATTCTAAACACTGAAATGAGACAAAAGAATACTTAGCTCTGTTAATGAAGAACCAAGGGTGTGATAACGCTTATTTCTATTATGGCTGATGTCAAGGTCCCTGTGTAATGTTCCAATCCAATTCAGAGTGACTTGTGTAGAGTTTCTTAGCCAGGGGAGCATTAGTCAAAGTCTGATGCTTGGTCTCAGAGTGTGCATGTCCACGTCCAAGAGTCTAAGGGAGAGAGTGAGAGAGAAAGAGAGAGATTAGATTCATTCGGGATCCCCAGATTTGGGATAGAACTTAGTTTAAGAAAATTGACATCGGCTATCCCATCAGCATCAGTCGATAGTTGACTGATGTCGGTGGCTAGGGAAAAAGTGACAAGAACAAAAAGAAAGATATTCTTTTTAACTTGTGCTAATGGTTTCTTTTCGAAATAAAGAGATAGAAGAAGGATGCAAGGAGAGAAAATTTTCCTAATACACCTATATGAAAGTTTGATTTTTGTTTAAAGCAAGAAGAATGAACCCAAGGAAAATTCTAGGGGTACCACCAGGCATGCCAGAATGTTTCTACTCATTTTTTGCTTTTTACATTAAGAAGAAGAAACTAAAGTTAAGGGTCAGGGGTTTGTACGTTACCCAAATTAAGTTGCGCACCATATCCAAGTGTTGTAGGAGCTCCTCTTTGGTTGTGGAGGAAGACACTTGTAGATAAGAATAAGACTTAAACAAAGAGAGTGTTAGATAAAGATATGGTGGACTACCAAGCAATGCTCAGTCCTAGAAGCGTAAAGCTCTGTGAGGGATGACAGTCCACTATTTGACAAAAAGAGTGTTGTATGAAAAGAAATAATGAAAGACTAAGAAAGAGAAAGTAGATAATGTGTACTTATTCTCTGTAATCAGTCTGTCACAGTCACCGACATTGATAGTTGTGCTGGCATCGGTTGCTAAATATGCCGATGTCGGTTATGATACCGGTGTCGGTAGGGGCAATGGGCCTTGGATGAGTTTTAGGTTTATGTCTGTGGTCGATAGAGGAGTCTGGGAGTTTAAGGGTCTATGCAGGTTTGCATGATAGTGAATAGGGTCTGAGAGAGGGAAAAGGTCTAGTATAGATATGTAAAGGAGGTGGGAATAAGAGGAAGGCTTTTTAGCCTCTCTAGGAAGAAAGTCGGGTCAGGTTAATAGTATTTGTAAATAATAAATAGAAACTAATTACTAATGTATTCTAAACACTGAAATGAGACAGAAGAATACTTAGCTCTATTAATGAAGAACCAAGGGTGTGAGAACACTTATTTATGTTATGGCTAATGTCGAGGTCCCTGTGTAATGTTTCAATCCTATTCGGAGTGACTTGTGCAGAGTTTCTTAGCCAGGGGAGCGTTAGTCAAAGTCTAATGCTTGGTCTCAGAGTGTGCACGTCCACATCCAAGAGTCTAAGGGAGAGAGTGAGAGAGAGAGAGAGAGATTAGATTAAATTCAAGATCCCCAAATTTGGGATAGAACTCAGTTTAAGAAAATTGATGTTGGCTATCCCATCGGTGTCAACTGATAGTTGACCAAAGTCGACGGCCAGAGAATGGGTAAAAGGGCTATTTTTAGCCCTTTGCTCATTTCTCCATCCACCATGTGCATTTGCCATTGGAGAATGGTCAAAATATGGGGTTATTATGCATGAATGTTGGTTAGGAGGTTGGAATGAGTCTTAGGTAGTTATCATATGCAGGACTTAGTCATAGGGGTGACTCATAGGGTAGGAAATGGTCTTAGTGGTGAGGTGTCCAAGGCGAGGTGTCCTAGGTGAGGTGTCTAGGTGATGTCATTAATTTAAAAAAGTTAATTTATTTTAAACTAATAATATGTGTAAGGGACCAAGGGGATTCGACACAATTTTGGTGTCTACAGATGTAAAAAACAAGCATGGAAATTGGGTGACCATGGCATTGGCTACTTGTAAAAAGGTCTAGTCCTTTTTATAGCCACTACATCCTGTTATTCACTTAATGTACTGCGATGTCCAAATATAGATACATCCCATGTGAAACTCCAAAGGTGTAAGTGAAGTCAATGATGGGAGATGAAATCTTGGGTCAAACCTTCCCTAAATAACTCATGGGAGGTAATGACGTCCCCCTCACAAGCCAAGTTTTCATAAAAATAAAGAAAGCATGAAATATAAAGACTTTAGGGTCATTTTCAAGGTCACCTAAACTTTGAAAAGTTTTTGGGGAGTGCTTTATATGACTTTATTTCTAAGCTTTGGACTAGTATACTTGCAATGGGAATGGTGATTTTGATTCCAAGGGTTCCCTAAAGGGGACAAATGGAAGAACATACATGTAACATCCCTCTTTTTACCAAACAAAAAATTAATCTAAACAACCAAGTAAAAACAATCTTATTGAAAAGGTGAGTTCATTTTTAAGCCCAAATGGAAAATGAGGTGGTGTTCATTTGACCCCTTGGTCCTAGTTTCAAACTTTGAAAACATTCACCATAAACAACTAAAATTTGTTGAGCACCAAAACAAGGTTCCTAATTGATTTTTAAGCATGCAAAAGGTGATTTAAAACATGTTTTTAGAAAATGTCAAGCTTGGTCTTGCAGCAAAAATGTTAGCATGTCGTTTAGCCTTGAATCTCTTTTAGGTTTGAAATAATCAACTTTAAAAAAAAAAAGATCTTGAGTTTGTGTTTTAGGAAAAACATAGTGATCGACGTTGGTTATATAATCGATGATGGTTACATTTTCTAACAGATGTCATTTATCCAACTCACACCAGTTATACTAATGTGACTAATGAAAGGTATACAACTGATGCCATTTTTTAATTGACATCAGTTAAGATATGCAACCAATGCCATTTTTACTTGCTAACATTAGTTACTGTGTGAAATTGTGGCAAACAAAAACATCAAAATAAAGTTAGAAAATCAATTTGCAAGAGTTTTAAGGGTTTAAATGAATATTTTAAAGTTTCAAAATGATCTTCTTCAAGTGTGAGATGCATCTAATCCCACTTGTCATGTCACATGTGGATCTAAGAATTTGACTCAAGAAAGGATGGTTAGTATGGGGTTAGTTTCAAAATGAAAACAAAATGAAAGAAACACACTAACTAGCATAACATCTCTAGGCCTAAACACTAGGGACAGATTAGTTAACAAACATGAATAAAACACATAACTAAAATGCAAAAAAAACCTCTTTTACCTTCCTTGGATGCTCCAAAATGCTTGTTATAGTGGTTTGCTCGGCTTGTGCTCATGAAGCCCTTGGCAATGGAAGCTTGGCTACCTCCATCTCTCCTTGGCACCTTTGGTTTGTGGCTTGGCTTGGCTTGGAATCAATTTGGCATAGTAACACTAGTTACTTGAAGCTTGGAATAAATTCTACATTATAACTTTTCATAATCATGTCTTAAAATTCATGTGGTGAGGTCTCCTATTTATAGATTTTTTAGGATGTCTAGAATTAACTTGAACCATCTATCCTAAGATTGAGATGTGTGGTTGAAGATTAAATTAATTTTTAGGATTAAGTTTATAATTATCCTCATCATGACATTAGAAGAATGGGAAATTGAGAGGCATGGAGGGAATCATAGAAGGCATTGATGAGGCATGAGGGGCATGAATCCTAATATTTACAGTATTTATGGCCTAGGGATGTCTTCCCAAGAAATGAGGTCACCTGATGATGCATATATTCCATATTCATTTCCAAAAATAAGTATTCAATAAGTTTTCATGGAATTATTAATTAGGCTCTAACTTGGTTAAACAAGCTCTTAAGCATGATTAAGCACTTTATGCACAAATTACTCAAATTGATCAAAATGCCTTGTTATTGGTCCAAAATTTGACTAGATTAGAATTGGAAGTCACTATTAGATGTGTTGGATCTATTATCCCATTCAAGATGTTACTAATAACAAATAACAAAGTCATACATCTTGTGTAAGATATTTGATAGGAAAGAGCAATCTAAAACACCTAGGTGCAGAATTGGCATTTTGATTCAAAATGATCTAACCAAAGTTAGTTGTCCAATAAATTGCATTGCCCCATTTATAGATACCCTAGCCAAAATTGGCACTTGAATATGTCGGTTTCATATCATTTATCATGTTTTCATATTTTTTGTCCAAATTATGTATTTTAAGTTGAAACTGGTCAAAATCTTGGTTGGAGTTCATTGGTGGCCAGATTTAGGTGTCTACAAGAGTCTTCTATGGTTGACAATGACCAAGATTGGGTAGAATATGTAGAGCTCCTTAATGAGTTTGAAGAACTTGTAGCTAAAAAGAAAGCCAATCCTATTGAGAACACCATGAAAACCAAAAAGGTATGTCCTATTGAACCACCATTGGAGGTAATAGTTGACAATTCTTATGAGAAAGATGAGGTTGTTTAGCTTTAAGAAGATTTCATTTCTAGAGCTAATCTATTTTGATCTACTTGGTTCTCATTAAACATCATGCCAATGAAGCTAGAAAACACCATAAGGAGATGGAAGAATAAATTATAAGGGTTAAAAGGATACATGCATCATCGAATCCTCCATGTAATGAAAAGAGGTTTAAAACTTCCCTTTTGATCCAAGAGGAAGTATCCATTTCAAGTTAGTTAGTTTGGTTTGTATGTTTGCATTCTATAAGTGCTCATAAAGCACATGTGTGTTTATTATCTTATGTCTTGTATCTTGTCATTTTATATTATCTGGTGTGTTTCCAAAGGAAATTTATGTGTCAACCTAGTGTATATGTTACTCCATGGCCTAATGGATAGGCAATTGGTCTTGGCATATCAAGCATACCACCCTTGGGAAATCATAAAGAATGTTGACTATTTTAACCATAAGTCAAAATGGGTCAACCCCATTAGGTAAAAAAATTATATAATGGTTGATTATTATTTAATCTGGTGTTTCATAATCTATTTGATGTCATTCAATATGTTTTAGCTTTGGTCATAATCTCATTAGTCCATATGCCATTTTGAGCCACCTAAGGGTCATTTTTTAGCATTAAATACAAGTGGCATCATTTTCAAGGTTACAAAGTGTTATAATTTTTATTAAAACATAAAAAAATCATATTACCTATTATTAATTTTATTAAATTTGAAACTTTCAAGTTACCTAACTAAACATCAAAAAAAAATTGAAAAAGGAGTTTGGCACTTGTATGGCTTATGAAAGAGTGTGACATGTGTGTAAAAATTATGGGAGGTATATTAAAATTCCTTGGAATCATATAAATTTTTATCATCCTTTTAATTTTTAAAAATGATCAAAATTTATTCTACTCCATCACCGTTCTAGACATGTAGAACCAGTCAACAAGTTTGTGATTAGTATGGTCAGTAGAAGAAGTATCAAGTAAAAAACATTAAGGTTTGATATTAAAATCAATTAAATTAATTTTCATAAAAAAATTCAAGGATTCGTCACTTGTGTTTTATGAATCATCCTTTACAAGTTGACTGTGTTGTTTCTCCTATTAAACCCCATACCCTATAGGTTTCCTTATCAAATGGATAGGTTTATACAATAAAATTGATAATATTTATTCCATGGTATTTTTAATACCCTATAATTTTTCCAATTATTGGCTTTTTGTTTGGAAAGGATTCCTTGGATCAAACAACTCAAGTTGTAGGAAGGTGTCACCATGTGAGGACTAAGTCAAATTTCACTACTTTTAGAATGATTATTTATTTAAAAAGTTCTTCAAATTATTTTAAAATTATGTTATTAATGTATTTAATTTCATTATAACCTCCTTACTTCCAATCTTACCTTACAATATCTACATCATGAAGAACACACAGTCACATATGGGAACATAGTCAACTTTATGCTTGTTTTTAAATGTAGTCATAGCATGTGGGGTATTGAAAGTGTTCATGGGAGATATATAAATATTTTAATATGTTTAACATATAATTTAGTAATTAAAAATAAACTAAACCCCTATAAATAGCACAAGAATAACTATAATGACAGTCATTGCAAGTTAGATACATGGTCATACACCATCAAAACATATCTATAGGTGCCTCATAGATGTTAATCATGTTGAAAGGAGAGTATTGAAGTGATGGAAGTTTTCCATGATGAAAATTATTGATTTTAAAGTTTTAAGGTGATCCAAACCTCATTTTAAATTCATACACCATGTGCATTACCATGTTTCCATTCAGTGTTTTGTCTACAACTTCATCAGCACCTACATGAGGGAAAGAGCACTAAAATGGGAGTTTTAAATCTTGGTTCAGGTATGCCATGGTGGAGAGATGTATTTTTAAAATTTTAAATTATATAAACTTATTTTAAGGCCTGCATTCCATGCTCACTGCCTAAACTCACATTTTATGACCTTATACTTGTAAAAGTCCACTTACAAGTGGCACCACAAAGAGTTGAGAATCCTTAATGGAGGTGATTGGGCATGTTGAAACCATTATTTAAGTCTAAATATGGTGGGTAGAATATTAAAATCATGATTTAAGTGTGAAGTTGGTAAGTAATAGTAAAATCCCACTTTAATAGTTGATGATTGGAAATTAGGGACAAAATCCCTAAAAACACAAAATAGAGGCCTAAGCCATTCTGTTGAGGCCATGTAACGGTGTTTCAAAGGGTTTAGATGAAAATAAATTTGAATATATTTTATCCTCCACATATTTTTGTGAAAATTAAAGAGGTAAATGGATATGTTTATAAACGTAAGTGGTTTTTGGAAGCCTCAAACTCACACTTTCACCCACTATTAAGTTTTAGTGTTAATAATAAGAAGTTGAGCTTTCATGACCCATACCCCTCAAGTGGTAACATATAGAAATGTATTAATGATAATTGTTATTTAATGTTTTAAGGGAGCCCATTTGTTTTAAAAGGTAATTAAAAAGAGTCAAAGTATAGGATATGACCTCACAATACCACCTATAGGCCCCTTTGTTGCTCCAACAGGGTTAATTACTATTGATTGTAGTCAACAATGTCCTAAAGTCAACTACCTTGGTGATTAGTTTAGTATGAAAATATTAGGAAATGAAATTAAATACTTATAAAATGATCTATATCACGTGACACATTTTTCAAGGTTAATATCCACCTACATGTTTCTCCTTTATCACAAAATGGATGCCTACAGGTTGGTTGTAGGGTTATCATGAAGGTTAGGCTAGATAATGAATTTATGGGCCTCAATCAAGGAATATTTTTAATAAATAAAACTATAAAATGGTTTATTTAACTTAAAGTATAATATTAAACATGTACACAAGGCCTAAATCATGCAAAAACACCTACATGACACATACACAGTCCACTATAGTTGACTATGACATAACAGTGAGATAAGAAGCTATGATTATTGAGGGTGATGAAGAGAGTGAAATATATTAATTTTTAATAACATTTATAACCATAAAATGTCCTATATCATTATATTCAAATCTTAAAATATGCAACAAGCACCTATAGGTAGGATAAAACATAGGAACACAATTAATATGCCAATCAAGCTTAGCTAAAAAAACATAGGTTAAAAGGGAAAACATGAGTGATAATAAGTTGGTGATAATTGTTAAAAATTTAAATGTGTTGATGACCATCTAATTACATTACTATATCAGTGAAAATAGGATATGGATAGTTCCCATAGAGCACCTACAATCCATGTTATAATATTGCACAATCGGTTAGTGTTCAAAGAGTTTGTCTTGAAGTTAGAGAGGTTTGGGAGTGATAGAAGAGTTAATTAACCATATAAGTGGGTAAAAATCATATTAATAGCTAAATTGAGATCCTAATATATCTAATATGCTAGAGAATATAGAGGATATACCCTCTATTCTATCTCATACAAAGGGTATGCTAGGGAACAAAAAGCCTACAAGTTTTGAGAAAGAAAGATAATAATGAGTCAAATATTGATGGAGACATTTAAATAAGGTGTCATGAGTTGTAATATACATGAAAAAACTTGTTATAATTCTCTCATGTGTCTAAAGTGATGTAAGGTAACCCAAACTTATTGGTATGTAGGTAGACCTATTAGTTCTAGTCTAAGCCTAGGACCCTCAAGGGGTATAATAACACTATTGACATGAGAATAAAATTATAACCTATGTAAAAAATACCATTAGAGGTTATAAAGTGTGTTTGAGTTGTTGGAGTGCATAATAAGTAACAAGGAAACCATATTTGAATCCAAACCAACTCAGGTCTATACAGAATTGAGGAAATATCTCGAGTAGATAGTTTTGGAAGCTCACATCTAATTGGAGACCTTTCATGGGATCATAATAAGTTGAGAGATGTTATAAATGGTCTATAATAAGGTTTTAGTGCAATTTTTTCAAGAATTGAATTTCAAACTTGTATGAAACATCATTTAAGGTTAAAACATCTACAAACCCTCTCAAACCTTGGTTTTAGACCTGATGAAGGAAATGAAGGAGAAAAAATATCCTAATGGACCAAAATGACATGGGAAATGGTTGTAACTTATATAGGACTCTCTAAGGTTTCCCTCCATCCTATTGAAGTGCTCCTTACTTGTATGCATAGGAGGGGATTTGGATTCTTTTACTAATTTTGATGTTTTGTAGGTTTTAAGAGGTTTCAAAGGATGCAATAAACTTTGGGAGAGATCTTGGGACTTAACCTAACTAACTTTGGAAATTTAATGTATAAAAAAATATCTTACTTGTTTCTATAGGTGACTTTACTTTAGCCAGTTGAAACTGCCAAAGTGACAAAGATAGTGAGAAGGGTGAGAACTTCAAGTGGGAGTTTATTTAAGGTTTAGATGAAGAATATAAGGATATGATAAGTATTAAAATGTGTCATTAATTCCCATATATGTATTTTCATGGAAACCTAAATCCAAATTTGAAGCCAAGTGTGAAGGGTGAGTGAAAGAGGAGTTACTTGGACTATAGGTAGTGGTAACTCATGTGTATAAGAATTTAGATGATTAGATATTTAACCAATACATGGTGGATCATTTATAAAATACATACCTATAATTACAATAATTATATCTATCCTTATTTTTTGGGGGGCATTCCAAAAGCGTCAAATGATCAAGGCAATTTTTTGAGTAAGTAAGAAGAATCATATGCCACATTTCATGAAGTTGCATGCTTTAGAGGGTCATTTGTCTTATCAAGCCTTGCATGGTTTATCTAAAAATAATTCACCTATATTTATAACTCCTTTTTTCATAATCTAACTTTTCCAATTGAATCTTATACTTCTCTCTTATCACTTCTCTCTTCAACTATATAAATAATGGCCTTTTTGGCCCTTATATTCTACTTCCACTCCATGTATGGCAAAACCCTACTATAATGACATTATGTTTTGGCTTTGAAAAATAATTGAAAGTTTATATTTGAGATCAAGAAAATTTTAATAAGTTTTAAAAGTGATTTTTGGTGATTCAAAGTGATAATATTCTATCATTTCTTCCCTTAACTTCTCATGTTTATGGAAGAGTACCTATTCTAGTAGGTCATATGAAGTGTTGTCAAGTGTATGCTTTTATATTTTAAGTGTACAATTAAAATTAATGTTTGTAACTAGATTATGTCTAAATTAACTTGGATATCCTTCATTCATCCCACCTCCATATTAAAATACTCATTTTAGAATCCTTTAGAACTTAGAAGCTAGTTTGTATTCCTTATTTCTTAGTGCAAGAAAATATGATGGTCAGATGGAAATCATCTTGGTGTCTCACCCCCTGATAATAGGTTAATTTAATGAAAAATCCTAACTCTTTTTCCCACAAGAAATTATTATTTTAGGTGAAAATAATTTTGAGATACAATTAGGGAGTTATCCCTTAAATATAGAGGCTCACTTCCACTATAGGTAACCCACATACTTAGAAGTGTTCCCATGTTTCCCAAATCATGAAGAGGATTGAACACCCTATTCTAGGGTGTAATATTTGGTGACAAAATTTATAAAATTATTTTTGAAAAGGATCCATCCATTATAAATCATTACCTTTCTTAAGAAGAGAATTGATAGAATGGATATGTGAACTAGGAATTTGACTAAGAAGAGGATATTATTATGGTGTTAGTGAATGATACCAAATCAAAAACACACTAAGATAACATATTCATGCCCATTTACTAGGGTGAGATTATTAATAAAAACAAATTATAAACATAACTAGAAAGTAAGGAAAAAATAACAAGAATTCCTTTACCATCCTTGGATTCTCCATATGCCTTTGTAATAGTGGCTTACTCGATTTTGTACTCATGAAGTCCTTGGAAATGGAAGCTTGGATACCTCCATCTCTCCTTGGCACCTTTGGCTTGTGGCTTGGCTTGGATTGGAATAAATTTGACATGGTAACACTAGTTTCATGAATCTTGGCAGTCAATTCTACATTATAACTTTGCATAATCATGTGTTTTAAATTCATGTGGTAAGGCCTCCTATTTATATATTTTTTTCAAATGTCTAGAATCAACTTGAACTATCCTTCTCAGGATTGAGATGTGTGGCTAAGGATTAATTTAATTATGTAATTAAAATTGACAAATAGGCTCATCAATTTTTGGGATAAAGGAGCAATTAACAGGCATGGAGGGTTTTGATGAGGCATGGGAGGAATGAATCCTGATATTTATGGCATTTATGGCCTAGGGATGTCTTCCCAAGAAATGAAGTCACTTGATGATGCATTTATTCAATATTCATTTTTAAAAATAATTTTTTAAAAACTTTCCATGGAATTATCAATTAGGCCTTGATTTGGATTAATTAGCTCTTAAGCATGTTTAAGCACTTTGTGCACAAATTACTGAAATTTATCAGAATTCCTTATTATTGGTCCAAAATTTGACTGGCTTAAAATTAGAAGGTGATATTAGATGTGTTGGATACATTATCCCATTTAGGATATTATCAATATAAAATAACAAAGGCACATGTCTTGTGTAAGATATTTGATAGGAAAGAGAGATCTAGACCACTTAGGTTCAAAATTGGCATTCTGACTCAAAATGATTTGATCAAAGTTAGCTATACCATAAATTGAATTTCCCCATTTAGGGATAACCTAACCAAATTTGGCACTTGATATGTCAGTTTCAACTCATTTATCATGTTTTAGGGTTTTTAGGCCAAATTGTGCATTTTGGTAGAAATTGGTCAAAAGCCTAGTTGGAGGTTATCGATGGCTAAATTTAGGTGTCTATAGTTTTCCCCTATTTGGGAAGATGTTGAAAACTAGAGGCAAATCAATTTATTATAAAATAATGAGAAATGGCATGTGTGCTAAAAATAAGATGATGATTGAAGAACAAAGCTCCAAATGGTTTTGGGAAGCCTATGATGATGCCACCTCGAGAGAGTGGCCATCACATTTATTGATGGGTGATCACTCAAAAATAAATAAGAAGAAATGTGGAATTAATCAGTGGTTGAGATTAATCAAAATTGAAAAATGCTTACATGTATTGATTTAAAAAAGATGTTGATTTTCCTAAAGGTAGTTATAATTAGGAATAAAAGTCAAAATAATGATTTGCCCATAGGAAGTTATAACGATTAAGAGGACCTAGATTGGCTAAAAGTGATTATGCCCTAGTTAGGGATAATTAGTAATCATAACTCAAGGATATAAACTAAAATACATATTAAAAATTAGCAGATGCAAAGTGATGAAGGATATGGATAGAGGAATAAAATTGATCATTAGAAATGATTTAGTTGTACCTGCTAATGAGGAGATGCCCATCCTAATTATCAGTGATATAACTAGAATGGTAAATGGGTTTATTTAATCAAGGGTGGGATGGGAGGATTTTCCAAGGTACTAAGGAGAAATTTCTATGTCTCCATTGATTGTAAACCTTTGTGAAGTTGATTTTTGTTATAGCATGTCATGGTAGGCTTTATGATAGAACACCATGAAGACTTGGCTAAAAATTCAAAAAGACTGACTCTCAATCCAATAAACATTAGAAAATAATGCATCAATGATAGCAAACTTGATGATAATGTTGATGTATGAATATGGATGGACTTGAGAATAATATGCACAGGGAATCACCCATGAATGCATATAAATCGAGTTGAGGCAACAGTGCTAAAAGAAAACAAATCAGAAAGTGAACAAATAAAGAAATAAAAAGAAAAACATACAAAAAATAAATAACTTGAAATAAACAAACAAATAGAAATCCTAAAAACAAAAGTAAAAGAAAGCATCTTAACAATGATCATGCCCCAGTAAGGTGGATCAAGGATAATTGACTAGGCTTAGATATGATAAATATTTTTGGATTTTTGAAATGTTGTGAATGTTTTTGGCATTTTTAGGTTTCTTAACTTGCTATACAATGGCAAGATACCTACTCACAAAATGGCAAGAACATTTGGCTTAGGTTTCTCATAAAATAATGAGAGCATATGGAAAGGGGGACTGAGGTGACCTCAACATGAATTGAGCATGCCCCACATAATCTTGAAATGACCTCAAGTTATAGTAATTACATCCACACAAAAGGTAGGGAAAAACCAACTAGGTCCCAAGAAGTTCTCAAATCTATAAAGTGACCAGTCAAATGAAAACAATAATGGCAAGGTGATGTGGCAATGCATGGTAAACTAGTATTTCCCCTAGTTTTCCCATAGGTGGTTATAATGAGGACATAATGACATAGGTCAATGATACTAATTTTCCCATAGGTGGTTATAATTAGTATCAAAATTGGTGAGACACTAATTTTCCCATAAGCGATTATAATCATGCTCACATAAACAAACTTGAAAGGATGAAAGATATCTTGCCAGATCAACTGTCACACTACTTTCATAGACTATCATTTAAACATGGACTTGATTGATTATTGAAAATTGATCAAAATATTGTCATAAAAGGTGTGGGAAGAACCAAATGAAATAAGATTAAAATAGGAATGGGTAGGATGACTAAAAATAGGCTTTGGTCTAGATAGGAATGGAATGATAGGATGGTATGGTCTTTCTCTAAGATAATGATGGTTTGATAAATTATATAAAATGGTAAGAGGGTTGCCACTAAGTGATGGGGTAAATATATGGGATCTAAAATAATGGTAAATAAGCATATGTAATAATGGCAATGGCATGACAATGTCAAATGGTATGGTACATGTTTTTGGCCTAGGTGTGGTTTTTGATTCTATTGTTCCTACTAATGGTGAGATGCACATCCTAATCAACAAATGATAAAAACAAAAATACTTGATCATGCTAATTTCTATTCCACACCTCATCTAAATCGTTGCTCTATCAAGAACTAAATGTCAACTTAGATGCCAAGAATGCTTTTGTGATCTTCATTGGTCATTGATTCTGATTACTTCAAGTATCGATATAAGGTATCTTTATAGCCTCTATAAAGGAAAGTACAACCATGGATGGTAAACAAGGACAACTAATGGATGGTAGGTTTTATTTTGAAATAGAATGGTAAATGATAATGGAATGTGGAATGGTGGAGAAATAAATGAAGATCATGATTTTTAGTCACATGTAATGTTTTTGATGCCATACTTGACATAATTTTGGTTGTGGTGGGGCCAAAGACTTGTTCTCTTGATAAGACCACTAGATTTTTTTTGTTTGATATTGAGAGTAGCTACCATCTGATTAGGCTATAGATTAGAAGCTATTTTGATTTTATCTTCATCAAGTAGTGAAGAAATTTTATGCTTAGCTATTGGTGCCTCAAAGAGGTTTTCACCAATGAAATTCTCTTGATTATCCTATATGACCTTCAAGAAGGTTTCACTAAGGAATGTTGACTTTTGACTTTGATTTGCTTCTATCCCTTTCAAAAAAGTTTCACTAGAAGATGTTGAATTGGAACTTTGATTATATCCTAGAATCTCTGAAAAGGTTTCATTAGGAGAGTGTTCTTCTGCTACATGAATGAGGTCTTGATCTCTTTGATCTTCTTCAACTACTATGTCACCATGGCTGCAGTTCAACAAAGTGTGATTCTATCAATCCCAATTGATACTTTTGGGAGATGGAATGTCAATGATATTAATATTTTGGTTGATGGTAATGGCCTGTGGAATGGTAATGGAATGGGGAGAGGCTACACAATCCTCATAGAAGATACTAGAATAACTTGTGTTGAATCTAAAGTAATCATCCTTTAAAATTATAGAAGGATCACAAATGTATTCAAATTGATCTATAAGGCATGTGTAACCAATATTTTAATAACCATGAACATATTCTTCTTTTGAATTTGATTCAAACTCAAGGGACTCTAAATATGATATTGAGACTAATGTTGGTTCAAATTCTAATGATAATCTGATGTTGGTTTAAGAATATAACCTAACTCTAACTCTAATTCTTCATCTGATGGGTACTCTGTTATAATGATGTCTTGTGGAATAGTTGGTTTTGGACAAGTAATGGCCTATGATGGCATAATGGGCTCTATAAAGACTAGTTTGTCAAAGTGGGACTCCTTTAGGATGGTAAAAAGGTCAAGAGACAACTCCTCATAGATTGGATTGTCAATAGAGTCTCTTGAAAAATAGGCACATAGTTAAGGTAATGATTTGCCTAAAGGTAGTTATAGTCATTAAGAAGTGACTCGATAAAGATTGGATCATTAGTGTGAGACTTCTTAATAACTGGTATATGATCAATATGCAATTTATCATAGGTTGACTTATCACAAATGGTTAATTAAACATAAACATCTTAGATTAGTTGGTTCCCTTAGACTTGGTTTCTAATGAGTTGGAAAATACTAGTTTTGAACACAACTTGGTCTTCAAAGGATTGGATCGATCAAGGTTTGGTCAAGATTAGTACTGGATGAGAAATGAATTATGGTTGGATAATGGTAGGGTATTAGGGAGCATGATTACTCATATGAGCCAAAGGATGAAGTCTTAAAATGGTAATGATATGGAATTATGGGGTTTTATTAACTGCAAAAGTCAAAAGACTGGTCCTAAAATGATGAAGGGGTGTTGTGGAGCTTGATTACTTACACAAGCCAAAGGATGAGGTTTTGGTATAGAAATAAATGGGAATTATGGAGCTTGGTTTCTAAAACAAGCCAAAAGATGAGGTCTTGGTATGTAAATGGTGTGATTTTATGGTCCTAGAATATAAATGGTATGATGCAGGGGAGCTTGATTACTTTCATAAGCCAAAGCATCCGAGTCTTCCTCATAAACCATATCATCCCAATCATGAGTTAACTCATAAGCTGGTTCTTAACTATGTTCCACATACTGATTATTGCAAGGAGGGTAAGGATTTGTATCCCAAACAATATTATCTGTAGTTGGGTCTTTAGATTCCTCCTCATAAGCCTCTTTATGCCAATCAAGGTTTCAATTTGGATTTTGTGGGTTTTGACTATGTTCCCTATATGGAGTATTGTAGGGAGAATAATAAAACTCTTTAGAAAATCTTTCTCTATAGGGGTTCCCAATGGGATTTTGTGAAACCATTCTATCATAAGTTGGATTGCACATGCCTCCACCATAAGTGGAGCTAGACATATCCATTTAAATGATGAAATCTCTAAAATAAAAAGGCTTAGAGGTTTACAATATTTGAAAAACTATGTCCAAAGGACAATTAGTTCAATCTTGGTCTAACTTAGTCAAAAGGTGGAGCTGTATCTCCAATGTGGTCTAAAAGCGGAGTTGTATCTCCAAAATTATTTTGGTTAAGACTTGGCATAAAACATCCTAACATCAAATGTCTAATGTCAAATTTTCTATGCACAAAAGTTCAAGTTTCTGAATAAAAACTAACATGTCAAAGGTGTAGGTCAAAGTGTTCCAAACAAGGTAAAAACTAAGAAAGGGAAAATTTGAGTTGCTAGGTCTTTTATCCAAACATGGTGTTAAAATCTAGGATCACACAAACATGCATATGCTAAGGCTTTTGGCCAGACAGTGTTAAACACTAGACTTGAAACAAAGGTTGATGTGATTTGATTTAATCTAACAAGTTTGGAAACAACTTTGACATAAAACTAGCACACATAATCAAACATAAACATGATCAGTTGGCATAAGACATAAGATAAAAGGATCTTTGAGAAAGGTTGTGTTCTCCCAAATAAAGGCACAAATAATGATGAGGATAGGCATTAAACAAACAAACCATCAATAGTTTTCAAATTTGGGTAATCAATTAACCAAAGTTATGCAACCCAAAAGAGAAAGATATATGTATCAACACCATAAATTGAGACTTAAATAGAAATCAATCAATTTTTGGATCCAAACTTAACAAGGCTAATTGAAAACTCAATGTTGAAAACTAGGATTTGACCAAACAAGCTAGACAAGATTAGACAACATGACGACAAAAGATGAAGGTCCAAATGGTATACATGACATGGTTTAAAACAAATGGTTTTTAATACAAGGTAAACTAGTTTTGAAATAAATTAAGTAGCCTAATGACATAAGCATACTCGAATGATGTGATCACTGGTATGTTTCAAAATAGTCAAAGTCACAAATGGTTTGACATGATTTGGGTAGCATAACACTACCCTCCTCAACTCAAATACATTATTTTGACATGGATTATGAACAAATAAACAAGTTTTAGTCTCAAAACATACAAAGCAAAAATGACCAAAATACACTAAGTATAATCATCCAAATCCTAACAAGGGTGTGATAATGTGGGGTTAGCTAAACTATCAAGTTTATAACGTCTCTAAGGGAATCAATTTCATAATGAATTTCATGTCAAATGATGCAAAAGACAAGCATGGAAATTGGATGACTGTGGCATTGGCTAGTTGTAAAAAGGTCTAGTCCTTTTTACAACCACTACATCCTACTATTTTTTTAGTGTAATATGATTTCCAAATGCAGATATGCCTGTGTGCAACTTAGAAGGAGTAAGTGAAGTCAATTTTGGGAGATGAAACCCTGGGTCAAAGCTTCCCTGAAGAACTTGTGGGAGATAATGATGTCTCCCTCGTAAGCCAAGATGTAATGAAATGAAAGACATAAAAATAAAGACTTTAGGGTAATTTTAAGGGTCACCTAAACTTTGATGAGTTTTTGGGGAATGCTTTATATTACATTATTTCTAAGCCTTGGACTAGGATTTTTGAAATATGAATGGTGATTTTGATTCCAAGGGTTCCCTAAAGGGGATAAATGGAAGAACATACACACAATACCCCTCTCTTTGCTAAACAAAATTAGATCAAATAACTATTGAAGACAAAACACTTTTAGAAATATGAGTTCATTTTTAAGCACCAAATTTTAAATATTGGGTGGTGTTAATTTGACCCCTTGGTCTTAAGATTGTGAGCTTTGAAATCCAATGCTAAAAATACTTACTTAAGCACCTTAAATGTTACTTTAAGCACCAAAATAATGTTCTTAATTAATTTTTAAGCATGGAAAAAGGTGATCTAAACATGTTTTTAGAAAATTCAAAGCTTGTTCCTATAACAAAAATGTTAGCATGTCCTTTAGCCTTGAAGCTATTTTGGGTTTGAAATAATGAA
This sequence comes from Torreya grandis, assembly GCA_037957365.1. Taxonomy (NCBI): domain Eukaryota; kingdom Viridiplantae; phylum Streptophyta; class Pinopsida; order Cupressales; family Taxaceae; genus Torreya; species Torreya grandis. The sequence continues at coordinate 703,738 of JARHVA010004955.1, read as the reverse complement.
CTTAAAAAAAGAGCTCTCAAGTTTGTATTTTTAAGAGAAACATAGTGACTGACATTAGTTTTATAGCTGATGATAGTTATACTTACTAACTAATTATGGTTATCTAACTGACATCAATTATAAAAATAGTGACTAATGATGGCTATGCTAACTGATGATAGATTTACTAACCAATGTCAGTTACTACATAAACCTGTGACAAAGAAAACTGACAAAACAAAGTTAGAAAATCAAATTGCAAGGGTTTTAATGATCCAAATGAATATTTTAAATTTGTAGAATGATCTTCTTCATGTGTGGGATGTGTTTGGTCCCATCAGGCATGCCATATGTGAACTCAAAATTTTACTAAGAAGATGAGATTAGTATGGTGTTAGTGAATGAAACCAAATTAAAAACACACTAAGCTAACATCTTCATGCCTAGTTACTAGGGTGAGCTTAGTAACGAAAAAAAATTATAAACACAAGTAAAAAGTAATAAAAAAACAATAATAATTCCTTCACCATTCTTGGATTCTCTAAATGAATTTGTAGTAGTGGCTTTCATGACTTTATGCTCATGAAGTCCTTGGCAATAGAAGCTTGGATACCTTTATCTCTCTTTGGCACCTTTGGCTTGTGGATTGGCTTGGCTTGGAATCAATTTGGCATGGTAACACTAGTTGCATGAATATTTTTAATCAATTATGCATTATAACTTTACATAATCATGTGTTTTAAATTCATGTGGTAAGGCCTCCTATTTCTATATTTTTTTAAGTGTCTAGAATCAACTTGAACCATCCATCTTAGGATTGAGATGTGTGGCTAAGGATTAATCCAATTATGCAATTAAATTTTGTAAATAGGATCATCAATTTTTGGGATAGAGGATAAATTAAGAGGCATGGAGGGCTTTGATGAGGCATGGGGGACATGAATCTTGATATTTATGGAATTTATGGCCTAGGGATGTCTTCCCAAGAAATGAGGTCACCTGATGATGTAGATATTCAATATTTATTTCTAAAAATAGGTTTTCAACAAGTTTCCATGGAATTATTAATTAGTCCTTGATTTGGATTAATTATCTCTTAAGCATTTTTAAGCACTTCATGCACAAATTATTCAAATTGATTAGAATGCCTTATTATTGGTCCAAATTTTGACTAAATTAGAATTAGAATGTGATGTTAGATAAATTATATCCATTATCCCATTTATGATATTATCAACAAAAAATAACAAAGGCACATGTCTTGTGTAAGAGATTTGATATGAAAGAGCAATCTAGAGTACTTAGGTGCAAAATTAACATTTTAACTCAGAATGATCTGATCAAAGTTAGCTAGCCCATAAATTGCATTGCCCCATTTAAGGATATCCTAACCAAAATTGGCACTTTAATATGTTGGTTTCAACTCATTTAGTGTGTTTTAGTGTTTTTAGGCCAAATTATGCATTTTAGTGTAAATTGGTCAAAATCCTGGTTGGAGGTTATCAGTGGCCAGATTTAGGTGTCTACTAGATATAATAATCCATTTCAAGGATGCATCATCTAATTACCCCAAGTTTACTGAGATATGTGTGAATGTTTGTAATGGAATGAGGGATGGGCTTATTGGTGATAACATAAATATTATTATGGTCAACATTGATGCTATAGAGATAGAGACTAAGAATCCTAATAGTCTATCAGATGTGACACCAAAGACACATTTATAAGGATTTAGTCTAACTTTGTATTTGAGGAAATGGTTGAAGTTTATGGCAGGATTAGAAATATGAGTCTTGTAACTTTTATATTTAGTAATGAAGTCATTCATATAGGTTCCAATAATTTTATGGATAAGATCATGAAAGATATGAGTCATTGCTCATTGATAAGTGGCTCTGGTATTTTTGAGGCTAAAGGGAATTTTAATATAGCAATAGGTGTCCCATTTTGTGGTGAAAGTGGTCTTATGTTGGTCTTTAAGAGCAATGTGAATTTGATTGTATCCCAAGAATCCATCCATAATAGATATTTTTTTTAACTTACTATGGAATCGATATTATAATCTATTAAAGGTAAAGGGAAATTGTCCTTGGGACAAGAAAGATTAAGATTATAGAAATAAATGTAGATGCAAATAATGATAGTGATTTTTTTCCAAATGGGAACTATGTTAGAAACCCATTCAGAATATCCTACTAGTTTGATAAACTTAGCATCGAGAAGTTTAATAATTTATTAATGAGATAAGGTGGAAACCTTAGGTGTAAATTTCCATTACTTTTGATTCATAGGTTTGGCATCAAGATAAGTTATGATGTTGTGCACCATAATGTTAAGGTCAATACAGGCATGTCCTCACAGGACTAGGTGAATATCTCATGAAATGTATTGAAAATAGAAATAAATTATCATGCTTAGTAGGTGAGAGTTCATGAGAAACTATAATTTGTTGAGGGCATGATGGAGTACCATATTCAATGTAAGTAGTTTCTTCTCTAAGCATAACATTGACATATTAAAAGTGGTATGGTGTATTTGGTGAAAAATAAATTGGATTAGATTTAGGATCAATTATAGTGATGAAGTTATTGAAACAAGGGGATTTATTTTTGAAATTATTGAGTTCATAATGTTAACAAGGAAGTTGAGGTTCTCAATCATGAAGTATTTCAAAAATAGTGTCATCATTAGAAAAATTGGGAAGAGGACCATAATACTCAACATATACTTCAATATCATGAATCTGATTACCATGGAAATCATATGTAGAATGTATCTGATGGACATATGTGGCCTTGGAATCTAATGTAATCTTAGTAGTAGTAAAGGTATATGGATTGGATGGGATTTGTGTATCATCAATTTCTTTGATAGGGGAAGAATTGGATGTAGCAATGGGATCTATGGGTGGTAGAGAACATGTAAGAATATTTGAAGTTTTGAAAGGTATGATTTATTATATCACCCAAGGAGTATTAAAAGGTGGAGAATTAATATGAGGTCTATGAACTTCAAGATCTGATTCATGATCTATGGAAATGGTATGAAAATCCTAGTTAAAATCATGTATTTGAGCCAAGGTTTACTAATAATGTTGAACATCCAATTTTTGAGATTGATCTTGGGCCATTATGTAGTTATCATCATAAGTTGGAGAAATGGTATATTTTGAGATTTAAGGAGAGTTTTAGAAGGTGAAATCCCAATATTACATAATTTATGTGGAAACATGATGAGAGTATCTTTAATTAAATTGGCCACTCTATAATCATTATAAGTGAAGGCATCTTCTAGTAAAGAAGGCTCCCAAGTATTACATGGAGGGGTAAAACTAGTGATCTCATAAATGAGAGGAATAGTAGGATCATGAGGTAATAAATAAGGAGAAAGCCACTCTAATATATAAGGATGTAGCTTGGTAGTGTTGCAAGTATGTTAAAATTCATTAGGTTCATCATCATCCAAATTAGCAAGAGTGACTTGTATGTCTATATTGATGTTGATGAACTCAAGTAAGGGAATACTATTGATGGTAGTAATGGTAAGGATGTGATGTTGAGATTTTAGATTAGTAAGTTGAGTACCCCAAGGGTTGGGATCAGCCTCATGCTTATACCATTTGCCATTATGTAAGAATTTGATGTATTAGCTACTAGAAGAGGTGATATCCATAATTCTATGAGTCTAAGGGTGACCAAGGAGTATGTTATAAGATAAGGGAAAATCAAGGACCATAATTTTATTTTGAATAGTCTTAGGTCTAATTGTTTGGGGAATTCGAATACAACCAAGTGTATTTTGATTAGTTTTATCAAATCCATGATAGGTAAGGTGGGTTTTCTTGAGATGATCCTTATTGTATCCAATTTATTGGATAAGCCATAAATATGTCACATTAATACCAAACCCTTCATCAACTATGAATTCATGAATAAGGGTATTAGTAATGGTTATTTTAATGAAAATTGGTGTATCATCAACATGAAAAAATATTTCATCATTAATCATGTCTTCTTTAATAAATTTAATAGATGGTTTTAGAGGACACATGGTTTCAATGGTATGTAAATTGGTAGGTTGAGGTTAGATAGAAGGTGGTTCTTAATATATAGAATATGGATCTTCAATTTCTTGTAATTATTGCATAAGGAACTTAAGATGATAAGGGGAAGTACAAACTAATTCCATAAATGGAATCTTACAAGGCATGGTGTTAAGTTATTAAATAAAGTTCCAATGGGATTTAGAAGAAGAACTAGTGCAAGGTTTAGAGGTTAAGGTAGATTTAGAAGGAATAAAATTTCTTGGAGGTTTGGAAGGAGGTGGTGGTTCCTCATGGGCTTCCAAATCTAAATTAGTTTTAGTATATTTGAGAAGTTGTTCTTATAAATATGGTTTCTTAGGTTTTGTGATAGGATATTTGTGAGCTAACTTGTGATGATAATTGACCTTAGTTGTATTAACATTTTGAGAGTTTTTTTAATGCTTCTCATAGTTGGAATCAATAGCAAAAACATCATTGTTATTTTATTGATTATTATTTGTGGAAAAAGATATATGGTTATTAGAATAATAAGCTTTGAAAGCTTGTCATGTTTGAGAATCAGTGTTGTATTCTTGACAATGAAGGTTTATCATGGATTCATGATTAAAGGAATTACCAAACATGTAAGAGACAAAAAAATTAGTAATCCCTCTAAAATATTTCATGGGTATGACCAATGTCAGCATGGAACCAAAAAAAAATGATTCGGGTCATACCATTCAAGAGGATTATTAGGATAAGTAAAGTGTTTAAAGGGTGGTAAGAATTATTTCATTTGTTGCACACTAATATGTCAGAATAGGGAGTGTAAGCTTTGGAAACACTTAGTTTGTTTTGATGAGTATTACCAATGATGACATTGGTAGAATTTTGAAATATCCTTTAAGGAATTTAGGATTAGGTTCGAATTGCTTCATGAGAATGTCTTGACATTTAGCTTGGTCAAGAGCTTCATTAAGTGTTTAAGGAGAAAAAGTTTGAACCTAATATTGAAGAGAAGGATTTAAAGTAGTGATAAAGAGTTTTAAAAAAAAAATCATTGGTCATATTATGGTTAGTTTTATGGGCCAGAGACTTCTATCTTTTAAAAAAATCATGAGTTGATTTGGTAGGAGATTTCTTAGCATTGATGAAACGACTAAGGAAATTTTTGAGAAGATCATTATGCTGAAATTCTTTAACTAAAGGAATGAATAAATCCTCAAGTTTCCAAATGGACTATTGGGGAGATTGGTTTTACCATTCCAATAAATCACTAGTGAATGTTTTAACTAGAAGTTTAGTTGTGGAAAAATTATTAATTTGGATCCATTCTTTGTAAATATTGCCTAAGGATTTGACAAAGGATGCAAGGTATTTATCCCCATCATAATTAATAGTAGGATATGTATTACCAATATCAATGGGCATGATCAAAGGAGCTAAAGTCTCATTTTGGATATTTTGAATAATTTTATTATTCATGATAGGTTGAGGAATAACATTTACTAAGGCATCTCTAAGAGGTGGAGGAATGAAATTTGGATTGGCTTTAGGATTGACAGTCAAAGGTTGATTAGACATATTGGTCAAATGATGTTGTAATTGCATCATTTGAGAGGTGTTATAAGTTTGTATTATGTTCATTGGTTTTATAAATTGTTTAAGAAGTTGATTCATATCAATTGGTGGGTTGGTGTTTGTAGGAAAACTCCTCAAATTGGTATTAGGTAGAGGATTATTAGAAGATGGATTATTAGTGGGATTATTAGATAAAATTTTGTCAATTGATACCATATTATGTTGAAGATTTTGTAGATGAGAATTGTTTTGATAAGTATAAAAAATATTAGATCTACCTACTTCATCTTAAGGTGTGATTTTCACCATATTATAAACCATAGATGAATGAGGGGAAAAGGTGCTCCAAGAGTGAGGATTCTCTTGGGAGGAAAAGAGAGGGATAAATAAACACCCCATATAGTATCTAAATATATTTATATTGTCAAAGAATATTATGATAGGGGACTTCATGATTATTTGATAAAAATGAATAGAATGCTAAGGAAGGAGAAACAAAGAATTGAGTTAGAAAGATAGGTAGACAATAAGAGTACAGAGTCAAATGGGTAGACATAGTACTATAAAATGGAAAAAATAGAGTTTGATAAGAGTATAGATTCAATTAGGTCAACCTAGTATTATAATATGATTGGTAAAAGAGATACATAATCAACTGGGTCAACTTAGTACTATAGTCAGGAAGGAAAAATAGTTTGTTAGAGATTGTGTTGATCAAAATGATAGTGTACTAAAAGTAAGGAAATATTTTGTAATGTATTTTCAAATCAAGAAATGAAAATAAGAACACAATCAATTAGGTCAATGAGAATGATCCAATTGAGTCACACAACACAAATCCTTACACCAACACTAGCTAATGAAAGTTTTTGAAATATAACATACAATGAGAAGAGAGAAAGAAATAAATTGAAAAGTAAATCTCAACTAATTGGTCATCCTAAATATTTTTAGACTATTATAAAGTGTTATTTTAAGTGTGATAAGGAATTTGGCTGAAAATAAGGAACTAGAAACTAATCTATGGCTAGTTTTAGGATGATTAGGCTAAAAGGGATATGTGTTGGAAATAGTACTATCTTGGTATTGGGGCTTACCCCTTCACTTAAAAATATTATATAAATAAGGGTGTCAGGTGATTTTACAATATACACCATTAACCTTATTTTTATAATTGGCCAAAAAACCAAGTAGGCTTCCCCCTTGGTGATAAAATCCAAGTAGATAGTCCTTGGCTAGATAAATGTTTAAATGTGTTTTAAAATTATATGATTTGGTAGTCTATGAAATAAAGAGAAAAATAGTACAAATAAATGGTATATTGAAAAACCACATAATTAGACTATGTGAGCTAATCTAAGCATGAAAATAGTTAAAAGTGAAAGTGTGAAATAATTACTAGCATATAGTTGTTAATTCCCAATTTAAAATAGAATACATAGTAAATTCAGATGATAGTATATGTAGACATTACAAAAAATGATCGATACTATCTCTAATATACTATATAATCTAAGGTCTTTAATAACTAAGTCAACCAAGTTGACCTAGTATTTTAGATAAAAGATAGAATAGATAACTAGGTTGACCAAGTCGACCTAGTTTTCTATATGATGGTAGTTTTAAAGGCTATAAACTTTGCAAAACAAAACTATAAGGAAGAATTAAAATGAAAGAGAGAGAGAGAGAAAGGAACCTTGTGGGTTAAAGGATGTTAATGGTTGTCAAATTTATTGTTGAAGTTCCTTGAATGTTACTTATAAATTATGCCCACTATGTCAACTGGGTCGACCTAGTTATATAATTCCCTATTTTTTAAAGCCTATTAAGATGACTATACTGGCATGGTTAACCTAGTATGTTTTATAAAAGCTATCTAGAATACTATATCAACCTATTCAACCTAGTTTGATGTCTAGACCTGAATAAGAGTACTATGTCCTCCTATTTCATGAGTAACCTATATCTGATGAAGACCTTCATAGAAAAATAGAGTTATTTTTATGTGATTGTGTGTTAAACTTACACATAGAAGTTAGAAACTATACCAACCTTGTCAAACTAGTATCAAAAATATAGAAAAATATTAAATAAAATGATAGAAAATGAAAAACATGAAATAAAATGTTCAAGCTTTAGATTCATGTCATGTTCACTATAATGTATGCAATCAAAAATGCATCAGATCTATAAATCAATCCTAGCTCAAAGAAGATAGATCCTACTTACACTTTTAATTGGGGATAAATTAGATAATTAGGAACATGACCAATATGCAGATCCACTAGACACAATTAGGGGATATCTTATCATAAAATATCAATAGGAAAGGTTCAAAAGCCTCCAATCAAGAAAAATCATGTAATAACACTAAATAAGTCCTGTGTTTTCATATTCACTATACTAATAAAAATTAAAACAAAGTCTAATCTAGTGCTCACCAAATCTTGTGGAATAATATGGGAGTTACTAAATAAATAAGTGTAAACATTCATAAGAGAATTATAATTATCTATGTATAGGTAAGACCCTAATGTATGGATATAAAGAGTAACATTACTCAAAATCTAATACTTATGCTACTTTTATCTACTAAAAAAGGGATAAAATTTAGAGATAATTACCTAAAATATGAACTCATCAAGACTCAATCTCTCCCTTAGTCAAAGGGGCTTCACAATAGGTTGTTTTGGTTTTGTAAGGATCACTAAGAAAGGCCAAAGCATCTAAGACTTCTCCACCAGAATAGATTATCCAAGTAGAAACCCTAAGTTAAGATTCCTCAAGTAGAATGGTGGAAGAGTAGATTGTAAAGAATCAAAAATGAATAATAACTCTTGATGTCTCTCTAATAATGGTGAAATATATGTATTTATATAGAGGATCTAACTCTAAACCCTTCTAAAAGTTTTGGCTAACAAGGTTGACCTAGCTCACCTAGTATCATTATCAACAAAAACTCACTAGGTCATGGACTAGGTCGACTAAGAGTCAACCTAGACCCTAAATGAGTTTCACCAATAAGAGTACAAGGTTGACCCAATCAACCTAGTCATGTAAACTATTGAAATGGGTTTTAGGTTAGGAAAATGGGTACATAATATGGTGAATGACTAGAGGAGTGTGCAAAAGTGGAGTATTAGATTATGGAATGATTTCTATGAGCTATTTGGATTGGTAATAAGTGTCAATAAGGGATAAAAATCCTACAAAGCACTAATGTTCTACCCACCCCTTTCCCACTGCACCCCTTAAGGCATGCACTTAGAGAGATTGAGACTCGATGGGTTCCTACAAGATAGAAAGCATTATTATTTGATAAAATTTGAAAATATTATGTGTATACAAGCCATTTCTCTCATTTGGAACAAAATTCAGATCAACTCAAAAAATTCAAGAACATTTAAACTTCCTTAATTTTTGAAAATATTACAATATACCAAATAAATATCACACATGCTTAATTTTACACCTTCAATTCTCTCTATCTCTAACATAAAAAAATTATGAAGGCATTGTATTAAGATCCAACATTCCTCAACTACTATCTCAAAATACATTAAAAACTAACAAACTTATTGTATCATAACTATGATTCAGTTTATTTGAAAAATTGGAAAGATGTTACATCTAATTTCCACAATCCAAGGGAAAACATTAGGAAATAAGGTATAATAGAATGCATGGATGAAAGTGGTTATAATGTATTGATTCATAATGTATTCTTGTCATTGGTAACCCATAATATTACAATGTCTATAATGATGGTTTTTTGCAAACATTACTATAAACAATAAGACTATAAATAAAATGTTATAAATGGTAAGTATCTTGGATAATGTCACCTAAACATCATGAAGAGATGTTTATAACTTTTCCCAATTATAAAAATACATTTGATGATATTTTCATATGAATGAGATAACTTTGGTGTTCTACTTATGCATTATAGAGCTTGAGTAATGTGTTTTGGAGCTTTTTAATGTGTTCCATAACTAGCTTGTAGTACTCCATAACTCTATTGATGTGCTCTAGATATTTTTGATAGAATCCAAAACTTCTCTCTTTGACTCTATAGCTTGAATGTCAAACTTCAGAGCTTCACTATTGTATTGTAGAGATTGATTGATAAACTCTATAGCTTCACTAAACTATTTCATCATATACTAAGCTTTCTTTCAAGGTTTGAATCACTTGCCAAAACTTATAGCATTTAATCATAGTGTATTTACATTACCTGTATATGTAAAAATGTGAGGTAAACATAAAAATAATTATAACATAGTGGTATAATAAGTAACATTAACTCACACACATAAACTAAGACATAAGCACTTATCTCCTACTTTAGACTAGAAGTAAGTTATAAAATGCATGTAATACTTATTGTAATAAGTTAGATTAGTAGGTGATACAATGTCAATATAAAAATATATCAATTCATAAATTAGGCTCATCATTTCCCCCATGCCTTAACTTTTTCAAGTCCTCTTTTAAACTACATTATTCTCTCTTCATAGTTAAATACCCTTTGTTTTAGCCTCTAGCTAAGATCATAGATATCAAGGTGAGTATCCCTATTTTCCTTAGTTTCATGTAAAAATCTGATATCTCTAATGAAAAATGCCATCCATATCTAAAAAAAATCACTGAATTGGGGTAATGTATTCTACCAAGGTGGCATAGGATTGAGAAAGATTGGTGGTCTAAATATCATACAAATCCAAAGTTTGTTTCCTCTTTCATTGATGACTTTTGAGATTATTTGTATAACATCCTTGGTCCTATAAAGACACCATAGGATATTGGTGGGAGAGATCACTTCTCTTATTTTTAAAGGGATGTTCAATCTATCCCACCATTTCATACATGACACTTCTATGTCTTCAAAATTATGTTGGGTGAATCTTTCAAGTTATACAATGCTTTATTATAGAGTCAATAAACGATCTTAAATGTATAATAAGTATTGAATATTGTAATAAACCTAAGTCTTATTTTGGTCTTATAAAGAGTCTTATTGTGTTTACTTTATATAAATATTCATCAATTCATTATTCCCATGAAAATATATCTATAAAGGTGTAAAGGAGAGATTTAAGGTGTATCTTTCCTATGAAAATATTTATCAAAAAACTAGTATTATTTCCTAGCAAGAGATCACACAAATAGAATTCACATAAGAGGTCTTGGTGGTCTGGAGTACTATTTACAAAAATTATTTATTATCTATTATTTCATGGTTTTGATCAAGATAAATCCTCTATAATTTCCACCTAAAAATTTGTTCTTGTAGAAAAATCATGTAAACATAGGAAGGTCTTCTATAGGCCAAACATTTTTCGCCCAACTCACAAGTTATTTGAAAGGTGGTGTTGGTTTATTGAGTTTGTTTGTCTACCTTATCACATTATTCTTTGAATTTCTTATTCTCTTCCTCAAGTCTCCTATTTAATACCTTTATCTCTATAAATTTTATATAGGTTTTATCCTATTTGGACATGACATCATGAGAGTACAAGGTTTGGACTTCTCTATTTATTTATTATTTGGGATTTGCAAGATATTTTTGGTCTAATGATGATTTTAGTTCATCTATGTTTTCCCAAATAACTCCTATATTGTTTATATACTAATTTTTTATTTTGTCTAATTATTTTTCCAAAGTAGAAATGGGATTGTCCTTAATTTATAACTACATTTTTAGGAAGGAAATTTCTTTAGCTTCTTAATTCATAGTAGTTTAAGATTTGGAGAGAAAGAGGGATTGCTATAATTTAGTTTATTAATATATATTGGAAGAGTGGACATCTTCTTATTCTTATTATTCTTCTTCCATTATGAATTTAAATTCATCAAGAAGTGTTTTATATGATGGTGTTGGAAGAAATTATTGTGAAGGAGATGAAGGTGGAGTAAATGTTGCAATAATGTCTTCCAAGGATTTTGTCATATCAACTAATTCTTAAATTCCTACTCCAAGTTCCTCCTTAGATTCTTCATTCCTAATTTCTCATTATTAAATCCCCTTAATTTTAGGTTCTTCCCCCACACTTTGAATCTCCTCAGGGGATTTTTTTATTAAGAATTCCAAGTGTCTCTACTGAATCTCTCTTTAAATCCTCATATTCTTAGAAAATCAATTTGTTTCTTCTTTTTGATGAAGTAATAGGAATAGGTATTTTTTGAATGGTTCCTAATTTTATTCAAGAATATCTTTATAATATTTTGAGTGAAAGCATATTTGGACTATGTCTTTCCTCCTTTGAAATGAGTATAGGTTTTAGTTCAATAGTTGGCTCGAAAGTAACTAAAAAATTTGCTTATGAAACCCTAGGTCTTAGATTTATTATTTGTAATGTCTTCTCGATTGGCTTCAAAGTGACCTCAAAGCTTAATATTGTGACTCATGTTCTCAATTTATTTGTCTACACTAGCTCCAAAGATGGTCCTTCACAAAAGGTTCCTTATTTTGAGATAGACCTTGGTGTCTCAACTACATAGAGGGCTCTTCTATTTTTTGTAGGTCATCTCTTTATCTTATTCTTAAATATTTCCATCCAAGTATCTTTTTTATTTAGTTATTTGATGAAGTGTTTAGAAATGATCTAAATGAGCTCATGATGTCTTATAGAGGTTGTGCATCTCTTGTTTCTCAATGCCATAACCTATATAACTCCTATAAAAAACATAGGAAAATTTATCCTATGTGAAAGTTTATGAAAAAAATGCTTCATGTGTGTGAGGATCCTCATGGAATCATAGGTAAGAGAGCCATACTGACCATCACAGGCCAAGTATTTGATCACCCAAAAATCAATTATCTTTCATGGATTAGGTAGGATTTCCATTTTTATCCCTTTAACATCAAATTAAGGGATGATTATAAATTATAGGGTTGGTTTATATTATTCATTGAATATATTAATAAGTTCATCAAAAGTTATCCTTTATGTAATTCTTGAACCTTCATCTAGAATGCCTAATAGATTAATAATTACCTTATTAAAAACTAAGATTCTCACTCCCTTAATTGTGTTATAACTATATTTAAAATTAGAAATAAATTCCTTCACTAATAATTCATCATACCCTTGAAATTTATTTAGGAATCCAATCCACCCTACTAATTTTGAAATTGTATAAACTACCTCATCTTCCAACAATAATTCCATAGTCTTTGGATAGAATTTCATTTTCTATCTAATGATTATAATTAGTAGAGCTTGGTTGTATATAAGAGTGTAATTATAAGGATGGTAACATGGAAGAGGTGAAATTTAAATCAAGGTAGAGGGTTTATGAGTTTCAAAGAATTTTTAAAAATAGGGCATGATTTATATTGAATTCAATCATCATTTCCCTTAGTTCTGAGATATGTTTGAATATTTTATCTTAATGATGGGACATGAATGTTATAAAGAATATGGTTTGTCAACACATGTAAGGTATAATAGTAAAGATTTAAAAATTGTCCCTTGTCTTCTCCACATGTTATATAGGTCATCCACCTCCTAATTGATTACTCAAGTGCTCTGATCTAACAAATCCCATCATTTTTCCACCTAATCACTTTATTTTCTCATGATTTATCATCATCTCATGAGAATGACATCATGCCTCTTTTTAGAAGATACTATTCTTTTAGGACATTGTACCTTACCTTATAAAGATGTGTTTCTAATTGGAATAATTTAGTTTGTGTACCTTATTCAATGAACCTTCCTTTTTTGGATAACCTTCCTTCAAGGATAAATAAACATGACAATTTAAAAACATAAATCTAATCATACATATAAAATAAAGTACAAAATACCTCAATTGTTGTGATGTTACCTCTACTCCTCAGACTACCACTTGTCTTCTCATGATTAGACCACATCAATTATTTTAGGATCATATTCCATAGATTAAAAACACCAATTTATTTCTTCAGTCCCTGAGAAGATATCATCTCTAGTTTTTAGCTTCTTTTCATTTATACATATTTTTATTGTCTCTTTCTTTTATTATGTTTTTTGGAGAAGGACCACCATTTATGGCTTTTTAATACTTCTCCTTTATTGGGAGGAATACCATTATTTGTATTTTTCAACCTTCCCCCTCATTGCCTTCAATACTAATCTTATGAATATGATGGAAGAACAAGGTTATTCCCCATAGCCAAATTCATATTGAGACTAAATTTGCCTAAAAAATCCTCCTTTTTTGGAGATTGTTGATAGAGTCTTATTCTATACCCATTGACTAAGAATGTCTTCTTGTTTCCATGTATAGGTAAAAGTTGAATTTATCCATTGTCAAAGATATTTTCTATATGATAAGGTCCCAACATATAGGCTCAATCTTCCCTTAAAAGTTTTAAAACTTGGAATCAAATAACAAAGCCTAATCTCTTTTTTTAAATCCTTTTTCCTTTATGTGAGTGTCATGTTATTATTTCTTATGATGTTATAAATGTTTTGTCTACTCCAAGGATTTTAATGTCATCTTATCCAATTCATTGAGTTGGAGAATTAACTCTCTATTCTTCATCAAGATCTATGCCCACCTATGCTAATATTCTTAAACCCTATAATTTAAGTTATATGGTCAATAGAGTCATTTTTATAAACACAAGTTCATAGTATGAGAAACATATAGTGTATTTTCATATGGTGTTGTAATCCCATACTTCTTCAAGTAGTTTTTGCCCAATATTTTCTTTTGATGCTTTCTATCTTGGTCAAGATGCTCTCTAACTCTCTATTGGTAAGTTCAACCTATCGATTAACATGTGGATGATATGGAGATGATTTATGGTGGTTAATTTGGTAATTATATATGAATTATATGATCATATTATACATTAATTGAGTGCCTTAGTCAAATACTATGGTTCTTGGAGCTCCAAACTATTGCATTTTCTATAATATAAAAAATTAGAAACTAGTTCTTTTATTGAAAATGGGAGAGCTTGAGCATCTACCCATTTGATAACATAATATGTGCATACAAGTAGATATTATTTTCATTGAGATGGTGGATCAACATGTAGATACTATAATTATGCATAACAAGTATTTTATGACATGTACATTATGGTTGAGTCTAATATAATGAAATCCTAAAATAGGCTAAGTTTGGTATCTTCAAATCCTAAAATATGTTAAGTCTAAAATATGGTAGAACCCTCCAAAACCTATAATTTGTATTGTAACTCCTAGATGTCTAAAACCCCTCTCAAACATCCTAAAAATATATACATAAAATAAAACTTAAAGTATAAGGAAGTAAATGTCTATATATAAATGTCAACTTATAATTAAATATTTATTTTATGTATATACTACCAGATTCAACTATGATAATTAATTTTACTTATTACCATTGTAGTTGTCTTAACTACACACAATCTTAAATATCTAAACAAAATCCATTATAAAAAAGTAAATAATATCATTAATAACCTCCCTCACAATCCAAAACCCATGTAACAAATTTAGGTTATATTTACTGAGCTTAGCACATGGTTGAAAATAAGCAAATATCACCTAAGACTACAAAGGATGAATCAGTGATGATTCTACCATGATTGGTGCTGATTCTCCTAATTGACATCAATCCTTTATGTAGACCACCTTTGGTTCAGGGACCACAAATTTTGATCCTAAAAATCTATTAAAATTCTCTTAGGCAAATTATAGACATTTACCCAACCCCATGCTGGTGATAAGCATTGAATTCTATAGTTTTAGATATCCACCAAGAGGAAAAGGATCAATTTATCCTCCATCCACTATCACTAACCCAAATAATTTGAAAGGTAAGCTTATTACTTTATTTTTTTATTTAATATTTTGTTCTATTTATTTCATTTATGAATTTCTATTAAAATTTCTAGAAACATCCTAAATCCCACTAGTATTATCCTCAACCACCCTTTAGGTTTATGTTTATAACATTTTTAGTTTTAATGTAATCAATGTCAATTAATTTGAATTGAAATTGATTTTATAGGATCAACATTGATCCATACATTTTGTTTTAGAACCTAATCTTGTTTTAACAACTTAAATTAATCTTAATCAAAAGATCTACATTTTTATCTTGATCATCTACATCTATTTATATTTGCTACCTTATCCATATATCTTAAATAATATATATGAATTTATCTTGTTAAATATATTTAGCATGATCTATATTTTGTTTATCAATATTATCCACTTAATGTTGAAAATAGTGAGTTGATGTCCCCTTGAGGAACTTCAGAACTTCTCAGGACTAGTTCCTAATTAGGAAGCTCACCCATATATCTATTAATGTATTTTTATTCAAGTTATTTATTTGTGTACAAGTTAGTATTCCAAGCCAAGAAGAAGCTCCCTCATTCACTAGATTTAAGCAGTGCATAACTATCTTCATATCTTCAAGTATTCATCATAAACCCTAATTTTCATTGAGTTCTTAGTAAGTTATCTAAATCAAAAGAAAAATTGAAAAACTACTATAGCATTCTAGAACATCCAATGGGACCCGTAAGGTTTAATTTTCCTTATTATAATTCATTATGAAATTATTCATTCATTTCCTTTTCTCTTGAGTTTTATCTTTATTCAAAATAAAAATCTAAATTTTTTAATTTCCTTTCTAAAGGTTAAAAAGAACTGCATCCATTTTTTCTTACTTAAGAAATTCATAGAGAATAATTTATGTAGAAAAATTAATTATAGTAATCATCTCTTTCACACACATACCAAAATACTTATATAATAAATCCATCAAACATTGATATAAGGGAACTAATTGGGATCTCATCACCCAGTGGTAACTTTCATCTCAATCATTCTACTTGGATTTCACCACTAATGGGAGAACCAAATTAGTACATTGACTAAGTATAAACCTTAGTTATTTGATATATACTAGATAAGTACCAACAAAATTATATTGTGGTGTGTGAAGTGATGGGGTGGGCCCTGTTTCTTGGGCTAATTCGCTTTCTACATTCGAAAAGTTGAATAAAGAAACTAGAGAAAATGGATGAGGTTAGGAATACCTGGATGTCGACTGCGCACCGTGATCCAGACGCTTGTGAGCACTCCTCTTTGGCTGTGGAGGAATGACACCTGCAAAAGAATGGAAAACTTGGACAAGGGGATGTTAGATAAATAGACGGTGGGTTGCCAAGCACAAGCTTGTTCTCGGAAGTGTAAAAACTTCCTCAAAGGGAGGTCAACCCACAGATGAAAAACAGATAAAAGACTGAGAAAGTATAAGATGCCAGAATACAGAAATGATGAATAGCTTAGAAATGAAAGAAAACACCAAATGGTTACCTGAAATAAGCAGTCGGGTTGATGACAGTCGCCGATGTCGGAAGTTCTGCCGGCGTCGGTTAGGAGGTCTGCCGTCGTCGGTTATTCTGCCGACGTCGGTATGGGAGGTGACCGGCGTCGGTCGGGGTAATGGCCTGTGGTCGGGTCTGAGATGTGTTCTGGACTGTGGACAGGTCCGGGATGCTGAGGATGTCGAGACAGAGTCTGGGGATGGGTCAGAATGGACTATGGAATGGTCTTGCCCTATACAGGGTCTTTTGTGGACAAAAGGGGAATGGGGAGTTGTCTGGAACTGGGATGAAGAGTGGGACAATGGGAGAGGAGGATGGGCAGAGGACAGGGCCTGAGAAGGCCTTGCAGCCTCTAAAGGGGGAAGGGTAGAAGGGAAGCAGATAACAATAGATAACTGAAAGCTTAAAACAAAGAATCAATTAACAGATTTGCTTACCTCCCTCCCTGCTGAATGAAGAGTTGAAGGAGCTGTTATTGAAGCCAGAGGGGATTCTGCAAGAAGAGAATTCTGATGAAGGGCCTTTGCACCTGCTGCTGTTGTTGCACGAGGTTCAAAATGAAGACCAGGCAAATGCCAAACGCCAGGAGAGTTCTGTTTGCGAGCTCAGGAGTCTAGGGGTTGCAATGGATACAGAATAGGGTCATGAAGGCTGCCAACGCCGGCAGTTTCGCTGACGTCGGCCGAAGGGTCGCCGACGTCGGCGGTCGCAGGATGGGCACAGAGGCTAAAAATAGCCTCTGCCCATTCTTGCACGCCGCCGAGCGAGGGGTCATGGGCAGAACGGTCACAAGGTTGCCAAAATGGACGAGGGGGGCTATAATGGTGAGATTTGGGCTAATAAATGCTAGGGGAAGGTGGAGGGATTCAAGGGAGGATCCAAGGAGGCAAGGGTAGGGTGGAAAAGGGGGCCTCAATTAATTAAAAGATGTTAATTTTTAATTAATAAGACCTAGGTGGGTTAGGGACCAAGGAGGACTAGGAGGGAGAAAGGACCAAGGGGGAGAACCAAGGTGTAGACACGTTTGCGGTGTCTACATTTGCCCCTTTTTGTCTTGTTGGTTGTTCTAGACGAACTGCAAGACAAAAACAGGAGTTGGTTGCCCCAGAAAAAGGATGAGGTGTTCCCCCCTCAAAGCGATAGTCGAGAGAAGGGAACCGAAGATCGAGTGTCGATTTGACAGAGAAATGGATAGAAGAGAGTGAGTGAAAATGCTGCAAAAGTCGTGATTGCGCGTATACCACGTCACGGGATGGTCGGGTCAAATTGTCGCATGGTCAAGGGTCAAGGAGTGCCAAAATTGAAGTAATCGGGCCCCAGCATTTAGTCGTCTGCTGATCGGGTCACTCAATCTAAGCTGAAGCTCCAAATGGTCGTCATGTCCCAGGTATCCAGGGCTCAGGAAGTGCTCCCAGAAACACGAAAAAGGCGACAAGTAGTAGGGATCAACTGGCGCGTGATCCTACACTTGTGAAGGGTCAAAAATAGTCTGCGAACAATTCTGCTAACCAGCCGTGGAATAGCATACACGCAAAAACAACCAAGGCAACATTGTCTTGGAAGAAGGTCAAAGAAGAAGGAGATAGGGATGGTCGCCAATGGTCATTGGTCAAGAGGAGGGATGGACGAAAGGATGCGGCCGAGCTAACCCCAGAAGACCCCATGTCAACTGAGTGCTGCCTACATAGCCCCGATGATAGGGCCTCAGGCCGATGTAGTTCTCCCTTAAAGGGAGGGAGGGTCAGAGGGATTGATTGGTCTTGGTCAAAGTCGAATGAGTTGTCGTGGACAAAGGTCTTGGTCAAAGGAAATGATTGGTCTTGGTCAAAGGTCTATGATTGGTCTTGGTCAAAGGGAATGATTGGTCTTGGTCAAAGTTGACGAAGGGAAAGTTTGTCCATCTAAGAGACGAACAAACGGGGGTGGTCGAGCTAACCTCAGAGGATGTGTTATCTGAGTGCTGCCTACATAGCCCTGGTCATAGGGCCTCAGACCAATGTAGTTCGGACTAGGAGACAGAGTGATCGATGATTGGATGTGGTCAAGTGTCAAGATGATGTTGCAAATGTCACAAGAGTCGAGAGTCTTTCATCCCTTAACAAGTTTCCATAGTCGTGATGGATGCATGCTAAAGATGAATGGAAGTCTATTTATGTTTCAGCAAGTATTGGTTTATGCTTAACATAAATTGGGTCTGGTCGGTAGTTTCCATGTGTATTGGTGTCCGTGGAAACTATGTGGAATAGACGAGGATGATGTCTGAAAAATGATGAAAAATGGCTTGGTTTGAGTTGAGTCGCCAATTGATGCGGTTAAATGTGACCAAAGTGTAGAGAAAAGATGGAAGGCAAATTGCTCTTTCATTGACAAGGACCAGAAAGGAAGCATAGATAGGGGTGATTAGAACCAAAGCCCCGTTCATGCATTACGTCGTTGACCAGTGTTGAGTTAGAACGGTAATCGAATCACTTTTGACATTAAAGTGAGCTCGAAGTCCCTTGAGCCGGTGATAGGAGGAGGATAGGGTAACCCAGTGTAAGAGCAGGAATAACCTTGCCCCTTTTGTAGGAGACCCTGAGACAACTACAAGCCAATGTCCGTGACTTTTTTTTTTTTTTTTTTTTTTTTTGCGCAGGCTGATCGATGCGGGAAGCCTACATAGAGATGTCTTTTGATTTAGTGGTCATGTTGCGAAGCTGATCGATGTGGGAAGCTTCTAAAAAAGGTTGCTGTTGGTAGCAAGATTTAATTATAGCCATCCTTCGAGGGAGTGGTCTATATCTTTGCTTTATAATGTTTGATAAGTTGGCCTAGCTGTCCTTCAAGGGATCAGTCTAGTAATACAGCAATGATAGTACAGCTGTCCTTTGAGGGATTAGTCTGTCTTTTTGGATTGACTTGACTTGATTTAGTGACCATGGATATGTTTTGACATCTTGTTTTGGATTTATTGATAGGAATGAGAGTCACGGACAAGACTGTAGAAGCTCAAGGACGCCCCTTTTTATTAGGACAAAGCATCACTGCATCCTAAAAGGGTTGTAGAGGACTTGTTAAAGGGGAATAGGGTTGAAAGGGATGAGGATTAAGGGGACGAAGATTGCTCAAGGGACGAGCTCAAGTTACGTGTCAAGTAGACGAGTACTCGACTAGCAGAAGAAAGGTCGAAGATGCAAGACAGAAAGGGGGGCTCAAGGTCTGATAAGTCCCTGGGCCATGCTAGTGAGTTAAGGTCTGAGTCAATTAGGAGCGGACTTGCCCCATTTGGCTCTTTCCAGATTGGTCAGATGTTGATGGTGGATGAGAAGTTGACTGATATGGTTGTTGATTGGTCGAGACTTGGTTGAAGATTGGTTGAATGATATTTGGTTGTTGATTGGTCGAGGATTGGTTGAAGTGTGGTAAAATGTTTTGTCAAAGTTTGTTGAAGGTTTGGTCAAAGGTTTGGTCAATGTCATGGTCGAGGGTTGGTTGAGACTTGGTCGAGGTTTGGTTGAATGTTTGATCGAAGTTAGGGTAAGGTTGGATCCCCCCAGTCGCTTAGGGAGAAAGTTGGATAGATTAGTCAAAGTTGACTGAGGCTTGGTGATTAAATGGACTGTGTTAATGTCAAATAATGGGGTCAAAGGCGGTAAAGAGACCATAGTCTGCCGTGGAGATCTCGATTTAGGCGATGAGGTTGGAGAGGCATGGGTCGGGGTTGATGTTTTGTCGAAGAGGTGGTTAAGAGGGTCCTTGGTGAAAAGGAAAGGATTTCTCCGTTGTTGACGAATGACAGCTTTAAGAGCGCAACAACGCTCAGTGTCATGTCCCAGAGTGTGATGATAATGGCAGAATACGGAGTTGTCGAACCAAGATGGCCTTGATCCGAGAGTTGATGAGAGGGGTGGTGTTGAAGGTTTGTTGATGACGTGGTCAAGAAGAGAGGTGTCATTCGCCAGACATTGGCGAATGGCGACCTTAAGGGCATGACAATGCTCCGTGTCGTGCCCAAGCGTGCGATGATACGCACAAATGCAAGTGTCATCGAACCAAGGTGGTTTAGGTCCGAGAGAATGATATGGTTTGAGAGGCGGAAGGTTGAGGCGAGATGACTGCAATAGGTGCCGTAAAAGCAAGGTATAAGAACCTGTTAATGGGTCTAGATGTTTTATTGCAGTGAGGGTTGATGATGTTGGTTTAATAGGCATAAGAAGCATTGGTCGATGGTTTGAGGGAGATATATGTTTGATGGGTTGAGGGAGTAATGGAGGCGACGTGCCTCTGTGAAGGATGGGAGTAGGCAGTACTCCTATTAAAGTGGATGGATGCGGGCCTAAGATTGAAGGCAATGATGAAGGTGGGGGAGAAATTCTCCGATGTGGTCTAGTAGCTTTCGTGAGTTTGGGTCGAGGGCCACTATTATGTGAGGCAAGGTTGGATGTGGGTTTGGGTTTGGATGTGGACGAAGGTGAGTGAGATGTAACAATCTCAGGCAAAGGGCAAGAGGAAACCGTGACTAGGTCTTCCTCGATTGAAATGGGTAAAGAGATTGGTTCTTCTCTTGGTGGAGAAGAAATAGGAGAGGGTGGCTCCTCCAGATGGCAAGAGGCAGGGATGATTATGCCTTCCGCTTGTGCTTGAGGAGTAGGCAAGGTATGGTCATTGGATGAAGGTGCGGCTAATGGTATAGGTGTGGTCAAGGCGTCCCCCAATGTAGGAGAAATAGATGGAGGACTAACAGGAGAAGAGGGTTCTTCATCTTGTGATAGATGAATAGGAGAAAACTCTTCTGCCTGTGAAAGAGATTGATCAGAGATAAGAGGTAAGATAGTGTTAATCGTGTGAATGTCATGGTCATGAGGATCTTGGGTTATGGTTTGGACGTTGTTTTGAGTAGGCGGATGATTTGGAAAAGGGTGTTTGAAGATGTCGATATGTTGATTAGGTGGGGCGTTTGGGTTATCTAAAATAAGATCCCCCTTGTCGATCATGTCCTGGATGATGTTTTTGAAAGTTCGGCAGTTGTCGATGTCATGGCCTTGGACGCGATGAAAGGGACAGAAGTCGGCCTCCCTATACCATGTAGGGAGGGCTTTTGAAGGGTCAAATTGAGGTGGTCGGATTGGAGGGAGATTGAGGACCCCCTGCTTGAGAAGTTTTTCCAAAACGGAAGCGTATGGTTCTCCAAGTGGAGTGTAAGAACGCTGGATATACCGTTGTTGGAATTGTTTGGTAATGCTGGAAGAAGTCGAAGGTTGGGAATAATTCGTCGTTGTTGAGGATGGTGATCTAACGACCACAGTGTTGGCCACTCCTTTGGATTTGGAGTTGGCAGAAGAAGAAGGTCTGAAAGAAGAATGGTCAGTAGATTTTGCGTTGGTATTACGCAATTTGACCTTGTCTTCTTCAAGGGCACAGAGTTCGAGCTTTCGCGCCATGATGAAAGCTTTGTCAAAAGTGCGAAATGTCTGAATCTGCAAGGTAGAGGAGATGTGGTTGGCACATGCTCGAGAAAAGAGCTCGATGATCTCGGGTTGAGGCAAGGAGAAGGAGAGCTGGTTAATCGAGCCTCTCCAACGAGCGATAAAATCGACCACAGATTCATCGTCAAATTGTCTGATGGAGTAGAGGTCTATGATGGAGACTTGTTTAGTGATGTTGATTGAGAAATGGTTGAGAAATAATTGAGCGAGTTGGATGAATGAAAAGATAGAGTGTCTGGCAAGAGAACTATACCAGTCAAGGGCAGGGCCAGAAAGAGACATAGGGAACGTGCATAGAGGTAACGCATCGTCGTGGGTGATAAGATAACAGGCATGTCTAAATGCCCGTAGATGTTGTTGTGGGTCTTCCTTACTCTGAAAGCGAGTGAATTTAGGAAGCTCCCAATGGTTAGGATATGGTCGAATAGGGACGGAAGGATGAATGGGCTCGTTGCAAATTTGCTCATATGACAAAGTATTGCTTGAACCGGAAATAGAGGCTTCGAGACTGGACATTTTATCCATCAGCATCTTGATAAGATTTGCTGACGGATTGGCAGGCTGAGCGCCCCCTAGGTTGTAAGGCGCTTGGAAGAGGTTAGAGGAGGTGTGCGACATAGTCGGTTGTACAATGTATGGATGACTAGTCGCAGGGGCGGAAGTGGAGGCTAGAGGTGGTTGCGTTATGAAGGTTGAAGGCATAAGTTGACTGGGCACCGCCAAAGGTGGTTGAATGGCGGCACTGGTAGCAAGCGAGGTGGGCACTCCTACATTTGTGGGCGCAAGAGTGTAAGGGGTCAAGGTAATCAAGTTCTGATATGATGTAGAACTTGGTTGAATTGCAGGTGGTTGAGGGGGTAATGGAACCCCGATGGAGGTCGGTCTAAAAATAGACGGGGAGGCCAAACTTTGCGTATTGGCCATGGTTGGGTTAATAGTTGAGGCGAAAGGCTGAGTCAAAAAGGGTTGGGTGGCGAATGGTGTGGATGTCGTCGCCACGTCACCCGAAAGGGCTCACGTTGGGTTTCTCACGAGATAGTTTTGGAGGGCTGCGGTATTGAGGTCCAAGAATCTCTTGAAATCTCGGTCCCCTTCAGGGATGATGGGAATTTGAGTCAGGGTCGGGGTCGGGGTCGGTCTTGTAGGAGTTCTTTCAGTCTCTGAGTGGAACTCCATGATAGGACTGGTTAGAGGCAGGATAGACGGAAGCGGCTGTTGGCTAAAGTGGTTAAGAAGAGAGTCCTGATTCCAGAAACTGTGTTTTTGCAGTCTCAGAAAACCAGATTGGAATTTTTGACAGAGAAGGGATAGGTTTCAGGCTACTGGTTTTGAAGACAAAGGACAGTGACAGAGACCGACGTCGGTTGAAAAGCCGATGTCGGTATGAAATAAGGCCGGCGTCGGTCATATAATCGATGCCGGTAACATATGAAGCCGACGTCGGTAGAATAACCGATGCCGGTGACAGGGAAAGCTGACGTCGGTGGAAGAGCCGATGTCGGTGACTGTGTTTTCCAGAGAGCCAAAAGGTTCATGGAAAAACAAAGAAGAAAGCGCCCTCACACACTCAAACAATCAGATGAGAAGAGGAAAACAGAGGAAGACAGACAAGCCTAAGCGATAAATCCTAGGAATTAACCTTAGAAATTTGTGGCTTATGCCTTAGATGAATGTTTGGGGAGATTGGCTGAAAAATGGGTCCTAGAAGAAGGCAGTCTAAAGATAGTTTCAGGTGTTGTTTTAGGTGCTCAAAGATCTGTGTTAGGGTCTGGTACGTGGCCTGGTGCTAAGGAGCAAGCTCCCCTCACTTCACGATTCCAGTGGTTAGCTGGTCTCGCTTAGCCAAGATATACCTCGCCTAGAGTTTATCCTCCGCCAAAGAACGGAGTGGGCTTCCCCCTTGGTGATGAAATCCAAGTAGGGTCACCGGGACGGGTAAGGTATCTGCTGGGGGATGAATTCCCAGTCGGGCCTTGTCTCAGGTAAGTTATATGTTTGTTTTGTGCATGTGAGTCGGTAGTGTAACATCAAGTGTCTAGATTTATTCAATATGTGTTTAAGTTACTAGATGTGGACTACGAAGATGCAAGCACAAGCAGAGATGAATGCAAAGTGTTTTAATGCCCAAAGTCGAAATGTGATATTGTTATGAAGACAATGTTTTGAGAAAGGGTCAAGAATATGACGTTTAGACTAGTCTAAAATGCACAAGGAAGAAAAAGAAGGATTCGTTTTAATTCTTGCTTATGGTGCCATTGAGAAAAGAAGAAAGAGACAAGAGAGAAGGAGCCTAAATGCACCTAAATGAATAGAAGAGAAAAGGGACCCAGGAGGAACCTAGGGTCCCACCGGGTGTGCCAGAATGTTTCTTGGGCTAATTCGCTTTCTACATTCGAAAAGTTGAATAAAGAAACTAGAGAAAATGGACGAGGTTAGGAATACCTGGATGTCGACTGCACACCGTGATCTAGACGCTTGTGAGCACTCCTCTTTGGCTGTGGAGGAATGACACCTGCAAAAGAATGGAAAACTTGGACAAGGGGATGTTAGATAAATAGACGGTGGGTTGCCAAGCACAAGCTTGTTCCCGGAAGTGTAAAAACTTCCTCAAAGGGAGGTCAACCCACAGATGAAAAATAGATAAAAGACTGAGAAAGTATAAGATGCCAGAATACAGAAATGATGAATAGCTTAGAAATGAAAGAAAACACCAAATGGTTACCTAAAATAAGCAGTCGGGTTGATGACAGTCGCCGATGTCGGAAGTTCTGCCGGCGTCGGTTAGGAGGTCTGCCGTCGTCGGTTATTCTGCCGACGTCGGTATGGGAGGTGACCGGCGTCGGTCGGGGTAATGGCCTGTGGTCGGGTCTGAGATGTGTTCTGGACTGTGGACAGGTCCGGGATGCTGAGGATGTCGAGACAGAGTCTGGGGACGGGTCAGAATGGACTATGGAATGGTCTTGCCCTATACAGGGTCTTTTGTGGACAAAAGGGGAATGGGGAGTTGTCTGGAACTGGGATGAAGAGTGGGACAATGGGAGAGGAGGATGGGCAGAGGACAGGGCCTGAGAAGGCCTTGCAGCCTCTAAAGGGGGAAGGGTAGAAGGGAAGCAGATAACAATAGATAACTGAAAGCTTAAAACAAAGAATCAATTAACAGATTTGCTTACCTCCCTCCCTGCTGAATGAAGAGTTGAAGGAGCTGTTATTGAAGCCAGAGGGGATTCTGCAAGAAGAGAATTCTGATGAAGGGCCTTTGCACCTGCTGCTATTGTTGCACGAGGTTCAAAACGAAGACCAGACAAATGCCAAACGCCAGGAGAGTTCTGTTTGCGAGCTCAGGAGTCCAGGGGTTGCAACGGATACAGAACGGGGTCATGAAGGCTGCCGACGCCGGCAGTTTTGCCGACATCGGCCGAAGGGTCGCCGACGTCGGCGGTCGTAGGATGGGCACAGAGGCTAAAAATAGCCTCTGCCCGTTCTTGCACGCCGCCGAGCGAGGGGTCATGGGCAGAACGGTCGCAAGGTTGCCAAAATGGACGAGGGGGGCTATAATGGTGAGATTTGGGCTAATAAATGCTAGGGGAAGGTGGAGGGATTCAAGGGAGGATCCAAGGAGGCAAGGGTAGGGTGGAAAAGGGGGCCTCAATTAATTAAAAGATGTTAATTTTTAATTAATAAGACCTAGGTGGGTTAGGGACCAAGGAGGACTAGGAGGGAGAAAGGACCAAGGGGGAGAACCAAGGTGCAGACACGTTTGCGGTGTCTACAGGCCCCAATACCAAGCCATGTATCAATTGCAGTACAAAGATATTTTGAACCTAAACAAAATTGAAACCATCTCTATATTGTCATTTTTTATAACCCTTGTTAACCATTTAGTTATCACACTTTAAAGTTATTTTCCTAAAAAAGGGGTAAAATATTTCTAGGTACATTTAATAGTGTGTGTGCCTTTTTCCACTAAAGTGAGATAAATCTAAAAAAATCTTATTCTTATTTGTGTTATATTTTATGCATTTATTTTTCTTGTAATTAATTTTACTCAATGTAATATTTTCCAAGCCCCCTACATCTCTTTAAGCCTTTAGGGATAGTCCTCCACAATTCTATTTGCAAGGATACCTTGGGTTTGTTAACATTTTAGATAAAAACCCAATAACCCTTAACCCTTATCTTACATCATGAGAAAGACATATCCCTATTTATTCCCTTTCTAAATCAAATTTATTTAGACATATCCCACCCCTAGAAGGATATGATATATACTCAGTGGCTATGGTTTCAACCATGGGCCCTGAAACACCACCACCACCAACTAGTCCTCATGCAATAAATAAAAGAAACATAATACCACCACAGGTGAATAGTAGTCATCCTAATTCTACAATTAATGTTGGAACAAATAAACCACACCCAATAACATCTAATCCTTCCATAAATACCATTCAAACTCATAAAACTATTACTTCACAACTTGTCTCATATATCACCTATAACCCCCTTACAGAACCTAGTATTTTCCATACTTATGACACTACCACCAATCCAGATACATGTGCCCACTAGTCCTGAAAATTTAATACCTATAATACAATCCTCTCAACAAATACCTCAATAATATCAATATTTATCATCTTTCAATCCATCCTATCATCAATCCATACCCCACTAATATCATCCTTATGTTACTTTAACTACATCAATCAACACCAAAACCATTGTCTACCACCTAAATCAATCACTTCCTATGTCATTACCTCCTCAAAAAAATCCTCAATAGAATTAAACCCCTCTTAACATCCTAAGTGGTCTCCCCCCAATGATCCTCAACTAGACATCCTTCGCATCCTCATGGGTATAATGTCCCATCTATAAGCATCCAACATAGGAAATAAAGGTATACCCTCTTATGAGAAAATATGTAATGAGCCTATAAAATCAGTAGTCCCCATTTGACCATATAATATAAAGTTTAAATTACCTAAATTTACCAAATTTTAAAATAAGGTTGATCCTCAACAACACTTTTAAGCATTCAAACATGTGTGTTACCTCATAGCCCACGATGATGCCCTCCTCTTAAGAACTTTTCCAATATCATTAGTTAGACCTACTTTGGATTGGTATAGTTTCATTCCACAACACTCTCTATTTTCCTTTCGTCAATTATCTAAAATTTTCCTTGAGCACTTTTTGATAAACATCACAATGAAAATAACCATCATTAACTCATTTGTTATCTAAATATTTGAAGACTAATATGTTACTAACTTTGTTGCTAGGTGGCATAACATTGTCAATAAATTATCCTTTTCTCTTTCCCAACTAGAACTTATTGAATTATTTTATAGGTCTTGTGCTAGGACTATCTCATCTACACTCCAAATCCAATCCTTTAAAACTTTCAATAAAGCCTTTTTTATGGATCAAAAACTAGAAATTTAATCCTTGGATTAAGGTGAAGTTAGATTACAGAACCAGAATTATAAATTAGAACCCTTTAAGTAATTCAACTCTAAGCTAAATGGAACTACTAATGTTATATTTATAAATGTTACCACTCCATTGACACCTAACCAGTCTAGTCATTCCTCTTCCCTAACACAAACTAGATGATCATGCATGTAATTTCCCCCCAAAAAGTATACACCTTTAGGGGAATATTATGATTTCATCTTAGATAACTATTTGAATGCCTTTGCCATAGAGCTTCCTTCGATTGGGACTATTGATGATTCCTATCCTAAACCAAGTTGGTTTAAGGAAAATGAATTTTGTGGCTATCATCCTGTAATAGATAATGATGTTAATGGATGCCACTACTTCAAAAGTCTAATCCAAAATCTTATGGATATAGGGGAAATTTAATTAGATAACCCCAATGCTCCCCTAAATTATTCCTTATAAATATCTAAATAACCATTTACCAATCATCCCTCCTCAGTGCATTATGTATAAACACACACTAAATATCCCAAACAATAGGGAACTCACATAATCAATACTATCAAAGACCAAATTCTACCAAAAGAAGTTATTCTATCTTTGGACTCATCCATTGATATATCAGACCTCCCTATAGGATATACCTTTGAGTAAAAACAATTTGAGCTAATTGAAACCATCCCCATCACCCATTATAACCCCATTAATCTCATTACATGTAATACCCCAGAGGAGTGATCTTCTGAATATATTCACAACTTTGATCCAAAGATATAAGATAAAAACATAAACCTAAATAAATGCCTTGGTATCCTGAAATAAAAATCTCTCCAATACCCACCTATAAGATTAAATATCCCATCACCATCAAAAGGTAAAAATATTAAATCAAGTTATAAAAATATGAATAGCACATCTAATATCATTAAAAAGGGAAAATCAATAATGCCTCTAATCCAAAGTGATCCATCCATTTTAATACCTCACCCATCATCCAAACAATCTATCATGATCATTGAGTCACCCTCTAAAGGGCCTATCCATAAGTATTCTCTTATCTTACTAACACTAAAATATGTAACCAAATAATCCACCTCTAAAGATTGAAAGATATCAATTAAATACATAGAAAACACCTCTTGATAAGCCTATCTAGATGACAAATTCTAGAGCCAAATCAACTCAAAAGTTTTTACCCTAAAAGGATGATAAACTATAGCAAGATTTAATATGAGGGTCATACACAACCATTATTAACCAATTTTTTCTATCATCCCTCATTTATTTACCACCACCCCTTAAACCTTTCAGTCCCCAAACTAAAAAACCTCCCTTGTATAGAGAAGATAAGGTGTGAACCTATCATAGGTATCCTAGACTCAAATTAAAAATTATAATGCATTTGAAGCCATAATTTGAGATATTTTTAAGGATGATGACCTTTTAAATGATAATTTTTTACATTGATCCAATCTTAGACTAGGAAATGTAAATCATTCCTTCTGGATCTTCACAAGAGTTTTTAAAGTAGACCCAAAATTGATCTCCAACCTTGATAGGTAGACCATTCCTATAGATAAACACCATCGATATAGCTATAATATCATAGACACAAGATCCTAAAGCTCAAAATCCAATCAAGGCTAACACACCCTTCATAGGGGCTCATGCCTCTACATTACATTAATACCTCAAATACACATATGAAAGCCAAACCCACACTATCCTAGAAAACCCACATCATTTTAAGTAACTCTCATTGGGGGAATATTGGTTATCAACACTTGATAACCATCTGACCCCTCAAATATATGGTCATCCTAATCAATAATTTGATTATCACCCTATGTTTAGATAGGTTACCTCCCTTAAGTTTTTCTTACCTTTGTACCCATTTAATGTATAGGGGATAAATCAATCCTCCTTATAAAATTAACATGTCATAAGAATGAGAAAAGAGTAATCAAGGAAAATTTGCTCCTAATTAACTTGGATCATATGGATTTGGGGCATGACATTTTGTATCCCTTTAAGGTAAACTAAAAATGAGTCTCCTAATGCTTTACATCTACACTATATTTATTGCTAATAGTTTCAGTTATCCACAAATCAATGCTGGCTTCTTATTACTTATATCCATAAGTCCCCACACATATAACCTATAATGATATAGAATTATGTGATTATATGATATCACTTTATTCATGACCTTAAATGTGATAATCTTGACTCTACTCTTAGTATTTTTCTACTAGATACGCTCTACCTATATGTAGGATGGAACCCCAAATCATTATTTACTATAACAAGGATTAAAATATCACCTTATGTCATAGCTTTGTCTTCAATAACGTGACTTAAGCAAGCTCAAAGGTAGTTCGTATTTGACTTAATCAAAAATAAAAAATATGGGATAAAAATCAAGAAATGGGAAAAATCATAGACCATTCCCTTGAAGGACAACTATTCATAAAAGCATAAAAGTGCAAATTACTCCCTTGAATAACAATTTTTCATAAATATATATAGACCACTACCTCAAATCATGTCCATCCATAGTTAAAAATAAATAAATCTTATAACATTGATAAGCTTTTTTATCTTATCCAAAATTTATCAAGCATTCCCATCAAAATATAAAATCAAAAGTTAAATATTATCCCAAGAAATCTTCTTGCATCGATCAACTTTCCAAAATTTAGCAAACTTCTCATATTGATTATTATATGAAAAAATTAAACATGGGTTGGCACCAAGTTGGTTGTATTTTCATTATTATACTAAGACTTAGCCTCCTACCTAAGGAGAAAATACAATCCTAAATCCATATCTACCCATCTTCATATCATTTCCCATTTTTAGGAATCCTAAACTTAGTTGATTAAAAAGCACCAAAGCATTATATAGGGCTTGTAGAGTGCATAAATCATAAAGGAGCTCATGCCTCACCATAATCCCAACAAACTAAGGAGTTAAAGTCCACCTTGATTACTCTTTTTCTCATATATCATTTATCAAATCCAAAGGCATCATCCATCCATATAATGCAAAGCATCTAAATTCATTAGATCTGATTGATGTTTATCTAATAATTAAATTATGTGTGGACCATACTATTTATATACATAGCAATTATTTATGTCATTCCCTTGTAATCGACCTCGATCCCTTGTTTTGTATTTACTTTCATGCTTCATAATAGATAGTCTTATACCTAAATCTAATCAGATTATAACCATTAAAATTATGATACTTACACATAGCACCTTAGGTTAGTAGAGGATGACCCCTACATGTTCCAAAACCTATCCTAGATCACCCTCTATTAGGGGAAAGTCCCTGATGGATCCTAAAATAGCATGTTTCACCTTACGATAATAAGTCTATAGATGATTCCTTGAATCTTAGCATAACAGATGTTTTGTTTAGACTTTCCTATAATTTATTTCTTGGTATCCTTCATTTAAATCCACTTGTTCATAATGCTATTAATTTTTTTTAGCTTTGGGGAATTTATGTATATAATACCCCTATCTTTATATGTACAAACTAGTTTCTCATTTGAAAATCCATGTCATTTGCATTTGTTTTTATCCCTTAGATCCTCATCATATCCTACCATCCACATCATTTAAAACCCATCACCATCTTGTTATCCTATATCAGCTCTTTATTTGAGTTGGAATACTTCCTCACATACTTGGGGCATCATAAACTATCCTAGTTTTTGTCTTGTGGCTAGTTTATACACACTACTCAATAAAAAGGGGAAAAATGTAACCACTAGAATTATGCACCATAAGTATCTTATGATATGTGAATTATGGTAGAGTCTAATATCTTAAAATCTTGAAATAAGCTAAGTATGGTATCCTTAAATCCTTAAATATGTTAAGTCTAAAATATGATAGAACCCTCCAAAACCTATAATCTGCATCATAACTCCTAGAGGTATAAAACATCTCTCAAGAATCCTATAAGTAAATATATATAACATAAAGTATAAGAAAGCAAATGTCCATATATAAATGTTAACTTATACTTTAATGTTTATTTTATGTATATACTACCAGATTCACCTATGATAATTAATTTTACTTATTACCATTATAGTTATCTTAACTACCCATAATCCATTATAACAAATTAAATAATATCCTTAACAACTTCCATTATAATCCAAAACCCATGAAATAACTTTAGGTTACATTCACTAAGCTTAGCACATGTTTGAAAATAATCAAATCCCACCTAATCCTAAAAAGGGTAAATTAATGATGATTCTATCATGATCAGTGTTGATTATCTCGATCGATATCAATTCTTAAATATTCAGACCACCTTTAGTTTAAAAACTACAAATTTTGATCTTGAAAGGTTGCTAAAATTCTCTTAACCAATTTTAAACATTTACCTAACCCCATTTTTTTGAAAAACATTACATTCTACAATTTCAAATATCCACTAAGAGGCAAAGGATCAGTTTATCCTCCATCTACTATCACCATTTGAAATCATTTGCAAGGTACAATTATTAAATTGTTTATTTTATTTAATCTTGTATTCTATTTATTTACTTTTTAAATTTCTATTAAAATGTCCTAAACCATCCTAAATCCTCCTAAATCCCAAAAAACTTATCCTTAACCACCTTTTACATTTCTATTTATAACATTGTGTAGTTTTAGCAAAATCAACACCGATTTATTTGAATTGGCACTGATTCTATAGGATCGGATTCAATCCCTACATTCTATATTAGAACCCAAGATTATTTTGATAACTTAAAATAATCTTAATCAAAATATCTATATTTGTTTGTATTGATCATCTTCATCTATTTATCCTTTTTATCTTATCCATCCTTAAATAATATGTATGCATTTATCTTGTTAAATATATTTAACATGATCTATATTTCATTTATTAGTATTATCCACTTAATTATGAAATTAGTGACCTAACATCCTCTTGAGGTAGTTCATAACTTCTTGGGACTAGTTCTTAACTATGCAACTCACCCATATATCTATTAATCTATTTTTGTCCAAGCTATTTATTTATGTGTAGGTTATTCTTCTAAGCCAAAAACAAGTTCCCTCTTTCAGTGGACTCAAGTGGTGCACAACTATCTTCATATCTCCAAGTATTCATCATGAGCCTTGATTTCCATTGAGTTTTTAGTAAGTTGATTAAAATAAAATAAACAATGAAAAAATTACTATCACACAACAAGAACAACAAAATCCAACCCTTATTTCTAAAAACATCCTAGAACAACTTGAGGATCAAGAGGCATTT
The DNA here is from genome assembly GCA_037957365.1 of Torreya grandis. NCBI lineage: Eukaryota > Viridiplantae > Streptophyta > Pinopsida > Cupressales > Taxaceae > Torreya > Torreya grandis. The sequence continues at coordinate 670,608 of JARHVA010004955.1, read as the reverse complement.
CATTGGACAAGGTGGGTTTTTCCATCCTTTGGAAAGGATCACATTTCCATCCATATATCTTCACGTCCCTATGAAATTAAGGCGAATAATATCCATCCCCAATGATCTTATGCATAATCCTCTTGGCTAAATAATAGCCTCCTCTAGGTTCATCATGACAATCCCTTATGATGTAATCATTCTCATATTTTCTTAAAATCCTACAAATCACATGGTTAGGTCAACATTTAAAAAAAATACCATTAATCATTTGAAATGAGCACTATTACTAACCAAATATTTTCTTTTTTTATTAGTGAAATCATAAGGAAAGTTTCATGTGGCTAGATAGTTTTCCATATTAGCAAACCATGATGAGTGTGTTGATACTATAAATAGATACTAATCAGGAAAATTATCTTCAATTAGATCTTCTTCACATTAAGCATTTAATCTTGATAACAATTTATCAACCATATTAGATTTCTTAGGTTTATCAATAATGGTAATGTCAAATTCTTTTAAAAGTAGTAACCATCTAATGATCCTCCCTCCTACTACTAGTTTGTTCATTAATTATCTTATTATTGAGTGATTAGTATAAATAATGATATTATACCTAGTGATGTAGTTATTGAATTTTTTTATTATATATATAACATTTAGGAATTATTTTTAGTGGTGTTATAGTTTATTTCAATGGGGGTGAGATTCTTATTAATATAATAGATAACATATATTTTTCCTTATTCATCATTTTATCCCGAGAATACCCAACTAACATTCTTAGAAGGACATGTATGAATGTGAAAAAGATTATCCCAATTAGGACCTCTCATAATTAGAGTAAAAATCAATATTTATTTCATTTATTCAAAGACTTGTTGAAATTTATTAATCAATAGGAACTCACATTATTTGGTATGGAAAACGTGGGGGCAACTATCTTGTTGAATTTTTATATAAAAAATATATAGAAAATTTAATGTGTTGGAAGTAAAATGACTAGGGGTGTGAATCAGCCTTCAAAAAAATTCTTATCAATTTCACTTAATCAATCATAGAACATTCAAACAAGCATATAGATCTAGCATGCATAAACACCTATCCACATAAGAATGAAACACAAAAACACATCACATATGTGGGAAAACCTGAAGGGGAATAAAAACCATTTATATATTCAAATGCAATACATTCTTATAAGACAAACACCAAATTTAGTGAAGCACCCACTTCACATGGAGCACCAACCCCAACTAACTAAACACCAACTTAGCTAGGCTTTAGCAAGCACCAACTTGAAAGGAGGAAACAACGTCATAGATGAATCAACACAACCTTAGAAACATAATTAATTTTATAACCTTAAATAAACCTTGTTTTTCAACCAATTTATGATGACCACCTATTCATCTCCTAACACTTTTAGCCCTCTCAAACTACCTTCTAGGTCTCTTCTCTTAATTAGGTCTCTTTAAGACTAATTAGGTCATATGAATTTGATATTCACACCTATAATATTTTTAAAATATTCATAAATAATCTTATATACTAATCTTATGGTCTATAATACCTCCTTAACAAAGTGCTACTTTGTTTGCTTACACTGTTCACACATAAATAGGCCTAAAAGTGCCTTGCATTTATACAAGTCTCTTATTCCTTTCCTTCTTGCTAAAAAAAACACACTTAATATGGATATTAATACATCTCATAAACATGTATCAAATCTTATTTTATTCCCTTTATGACTGGCATATCTCAAGTAGGCCTTATTTCATCTTTAGGTCTCATTGAGACCTAATCCCATTAGGTCTACTATAGAACATGTTATCCTTTGCCTTCCTTGGAGCACATTAAAAAACCTAACACAGGAATAAAATATAATATTAAAATCATATATACCCATTATAATATCATATATTCTCCATAATACCTTTTAGAGCCAACCACCACTTGAATCACACCGTTTGAACTATTTATAAATAGAATTGTGCATACCCAAAAAGTATGTCTTGAACTAATAAAGATAAAACACCAATTAGATAAAAAACCATGGAAATAAATCAAATATTAATATACCTCATGACCTCAGGTTCATCACAAACTTCATTATATTATTCAACTTAGGGTATACAAGATCAAATTATTCTCTGCAAGATGTTCACTATGAACTGCCAACTAGCCTCAAAACACATTCATAGAAACTTGAATTTTTGAAACATAAAAGAACAAAATAAATGCATTAAAATTATCCTATAAAATCCTTATAACAACCTCCAACAAAAATGTTATGATCTTATAATGTAAATTATTGGTCTTGTAGACCAATTTGTTGACCTTCTCTCTTACAGACCTTACTCAGCTAGACAAGCCATTTTGGCTTCAACATTTCAACCAATTTCACTAGATTTAAATATTTATAAAAGAATTAAAAAATAATTTAAATTCACAAAAAACAACATCATATGAATTATATACTTTAATTCATATCATATATCCCCAAACTCATCACTACAACTTGCTTACCTAGAACTACCAGTTTGCATTAAAACAAATCATGGTGACAATAACCTTGAACCACCTATATGACCAATTTAAAAGACTCATAATTAATGTGGATGATATTATTATATCATTATATAATTTTTAGTTATAATGATAACATTTTCAAATAGAAATATTGGTATTGTAGACCAATCTCATGACCTCACTATATACATACCTCACTGAACTAAACAAGTCAACTTTTGAGAAACTTTTTACTATATACAATGATCTCAAAAAATCATATCAAAAATTAAAATGTATTAAAACTCTTGAAAAATGTATCCATACACTTGGATTCATCCATTTTTCATGATAACATGTCCTTAATCATCTTTTCACTTTTGCTTGGGTTTCTCACTATTTACCCCATTAGGTCTATTAGCAATAGGTTAGACTAGTTTATCACATCTGAGGGATGGAACCTAACAATAAAATACCATGGATAAAAACTAAAAATCTCAAAAATTTTCCTCCATTCATTTATAAACTTTGACTTGGTCAACTCTGATTGCTACATCAAATTTTCAAGAAACTATCACTTTCTTGTAGGGTCTATTCATACACCTAAAAAACCAATAACACCTATAGATTATTGGGTGAGTTTAATACAACCTAAAATAACTTAAATATCCATACCAATACATTATAATCACTTTAGAATGACTTCTTTCATATCAGGTCACTATTAGGGTTTTTTAAGGGTTTAAACCATCATCTAGTCTTAACGATCATTCATAAAGCATAACCCCTTAATCTAAAAACTAATTCATAAAATTTTCAGATTTAACCCTTAAAAATTTATCATGAATATCTTAGGTTCTCATGCAAATTTTTCATGTGCCAATAGACACTTGAAATTCCTTAGGTTGAGAACCCTTCATTTTGTACACTTGAGAGACCTTAAAACACTTTTTCAAGCCCAAACCTTCAAAATTTGACCTCAAAATTGGTCAACACACCTAGGATAAAATATTAAACCATTTAAATTTCTCACATTCTCATTATTATCTTTAAATCTAAATCTTATACCTCATTTAGACACCATCTCTCTCTTTGCTTTCTATACCTTGACGTATAAATCACATTAGGCCTTGAAAATGAACTTCATTACTCATTCCATGTGTTATCTACCTAAATCATAAGCTCAATAAACCTATTTCATGTTCAAACACTAATTTTAATCCTTAATGGGCCTTGATAATAGATCATGATGCCTCATTAAATAAAGCAGGGTCTAGAACTAATCTAGATGCATATTTGGACTTAAGGTCTTACCCTTGTAGGATCATATTGAAAATATTATGAGAGATTTAATTCCTCATATGCATGATAAATCAACCTTATATATCCTCTTATGCCTTTGTGTATCCATATCAACATGCCACCATGCTCAAACCTTCTCACTATGACTTTACATGTTATGAGTAGTACCATGACTAGGCTTCTCAAGCACTTAAAGCTTGAAAACTAATATTAAAACACTCTTTGATGATTATAAACATTGGTAAAATTTATTACATTATCTTCAAACAATTTCATACATTTATACATACCTCCTTATGATCACCATGCACATGCTCATGATATGACTATGCTTGTTATGACTAGGCTTGTCAAGACATCTTGTACTCAAATACTAATACTTAACCATGCTGACCTCAATCATGTTATCAAAAAATAACCTTGAAAATAAATATAAAAATAATTAGGTTTAATTTTTAAAAAAATCAATAGAAAGACATTAGGTTACCTTAAAATTCTCTCTTATCACATGGCTTCCTTATCACGTCAAGTACACAAGCTCATATCTTATAGACCACTCATCATGCATCTTTACCAAATGCACCTTGACATGAATGAAATAAACCTTGAAATAAAATTACATAAACCTTTAAATAAATGAAAACTCTTCTCAAAAAACTCACTCTTTGTCATTGATGGAAAAAAATTATTTAATCTGATCATTTGCATCTCTCCAATCTGGTCAAAATCTCCCTTCTTAAAATTTTCCCCCTTTGACATTAATGATAAAGGGTCTTCAAAAAACTAATATCTAAAACCACACCTTATTGTAACATAGGTAATGAATAATCATAGGAATATAATCCCCCTTACTCTATGTATACCTCCTTCTATATGCACCTAAAATTGCTTGCTTCATTATTTTCAACTAATATTTCTATTAGTCAACACTATCTTCATTTATCCTATTTTATTCTACTAATTTATCCTATTTATAGCCATATATTTAATAACCCCCTTCAATAATCCTTCATTCACTATCCTTATTTTAATATTATTCCCTCATTAATTCCTCTTAAATCCCTATTATGTATTATTTGTTAATTTTTTATTCCCATCACCCCACCTAACCACCTACTAGTCTACTCCCTAAGCTTTCCCAAACCCCTAGTCATCTAATACTTATCTAATCTCCATTTTACCTTCCTATAATAATCATTAACTCCTAAATATAGTTCTATAACTCTCCAAATCTAAAATTCTCTCTAACCTAGCCATCATCTCTAGAAACCTCTAACTCTAGAGTTTTTCAAGGAATATAATATTCCTTGAATAATATACAACCATTAATCCACTCCCTCTAAGTTTTAATCTCAACCCTTTATATTCCCTCAATAATCCATATAATCAACCCTTATCCTCCATAGAAGGCCATGTCATGAAGCTATAAAAAATCCATGTTCAATTATTCATTGAATCCTCCGTCAACAATCCAACATCAATCAACATCCTAATGTCAATCTGAGTCAAGGTAATCCATCAATCTCAATATATTTATCTTTTTGTTTTGATCATGGCTTTAATAATTTAGGATTTATAATTTAGGTGTGGGATTTAATAGTTATTTCATCCAATTGCACTTGATTCTAATAGATTTAAGATTTACTTAGGTATTTGGTTATTTGAGTGATTGAATTGCATGATTTAATCCTTGAGCTCAAAAAGTCACCTACATTTTGGTGACCATGGTGTTACCTTCCCTTCCAAACTAACAATTTATCATCCAAGTGTTCTTTTTGATATTTTGTAGGTCAAAATTTTGAAATTTTGCATATACAAGTTAAAATCATGGGTTTGCACTGATAGTCATGATATTATCTGAGCTGATCATGACATTGCCTTTGTGAGTAGTGATTTTACACTAACTAATTATTTTTTTGTAGGTTTTTTACCCTTAGACAAAATTTTGATTCATAATTAGAAATATTTCTAAGCCCAATCATAATATTACCTAACTGAGTCATGATTTTGTAAACCACTAATAATTTGTGATGCAGGTCTATTATTGACAATATCATGACTCTTCCATTCATGAGTTTATCCTAAAAATCATATTATTATTGATGGTAGTCATGATATTGAAATTTTACATAAAATCATTAATGGATGATATCTATCCATTAATATGTAGGGACTATCTTGATATTCTATGCTTTTTAAGGGATTTTTGATATCAATATAGTCCTTCATTTAATATTTTTGTGGATTTTCACTTTAAATGCATATCTATCAAACTAAACCCAAATTTTATATCAACATTTTGTCTTTGTGTGGTTTTTGTGTGGTCTAGGTGTCGTGAAAGTTAAACAGGACACCAAGATAGGAGAAATCAACTAAGGAATCAAGACAAAAACATAGGCCTTTACCCCTTTTTCCCATTTTCATCAAAATAATGACTATTAACATTTTCAAACTTATGAGATTTCCATTTACAATATTGGTATTATAGTTATAGTCATGATTTTATCATTCTCTTCATTTTGAATTAACTCTATCTGCATAATATCATTATAAGTTTCATAGGACAAATTTACAGTATAATCTATTTGAATACACATTTTTTTATTATAATTTTGATTTTGATAAATGTCTAAAGTGTTTTATGCATAAATATTTAATAAAATTGGTCTTTAAATATATCATAATCATCTAAAAATAGATATTTTTATCCATTTGAAGCAAACTAGTTATAAACATCTTATTCTGACCCAAAATATAAATATAAAAATATAATCATTATGCATAATACTATGACTATCATTTTATTTACAATAAAAGGTTTGTCATTTTGAGTTATGGTTTTGTAGTTTATCATAAAACCACAATTTTCATTATATAGTGAATCATGATATTGTTGATCCTAGTAGTGAGTTTGTCTAAATAGTCATGTTTTTATAGTTAACTATCATGGTTAACTAACATCTACAATACTACAATTCGCAAGTAGTCATTTTACATTATGTAATTGTAATTTTGCATTAAAATTTGTCCTTTTTAAGATCATTTTTGAGTAACTTTTCATGAATTTTGAGTCACTCCAAGCCTCCAATAAATCCAAAATTTTGAGTCACTCTAAGTCAATTTTCATGAATTTTGAGTCACTCTAGACCCAACAAGGGGAGTTGCCCCTTAATCCCACAAGGGACACTACCCCTTGACCCTATTGGGGGATATTATCCCCAGACCCCCATATCACGTCTTGCTTACCCTAAAGAATTTATAGAGCCAAAACATGTTTTTTTAGGGTGTTTTTCTCTATATATTTAATATATTAGTGATTATCTCCATACTTAGTGCATTATTTCTCTTTAGATTTTAAGATATAAATAATTATCTCCATCTATGATTCAATTTTATTGATGATCTATTCATACTCCTTAGATGTGTTCAAATTATTCTCAAAAAAACTAATATGATCTTCATATTCCTTAACTAATGATTTTAGTTTTTATTCTTCTTTCTTTGGAGCTTTAACTTCTCTAGAGAACTCACCAGTTCTACCTCAAGGTTCACTTTAGCTTCTTCATCATCTGATTCTATACCAATCATAAGGCCTTTCCCATTTTATCATCCTTCATTATTTAATTATATGGTCATGAATAAGTTTCTATTATTTTCTTTTTTAGGTTCATTACTATCATCATCACTATCATATTTACTTGTGTCACTTACATTAGATGAGTTATTACCTTCATTGGTGTAAAAACTTATCTTGGTCTTAAATGGCCCTTTCCTACCTTCATACTTCTTGAAATCTTTCATGTTATTTTTAATATTATAGACCTTCCTATAATCTCCATAATGTTCATCATGTTCTTTATCATGCTCAATTATATCCCTGTTAAGACACTTAGATGCAAAGTGACCAATCTTACTATAGTTGAAACATTTGAAGGTCAACTTACCCTTGAACTTACTAGATCCAAACCTTAATTTTCTAAAAACATCGATATTAATTCATAATCATCAACATCTAAACATACCTCATATTTGATCTTCTTAGATTTTTAATTATTCTCAACTTTTAAATCTACATTATTCTTGGGATGTCTTCATTTGTTCTCATCTCATAGGCAATAAAGATACCATGAAGCCCATCTATCTATAGTTTATCCATAGACACCCTAGAGTTAAACTTAAGAGATAGAGATATCAAAAACTTTTGAAAAATTGTATATTATTTCACTTCTTTTTCTAATCCTCTAATTACATTGATAACTTCACCAACCTTCAATAAATAAGATGCAATGGTTTCATCCTCATTCATATTTAGACTTTCAAACTATCTCTAGAGGGTATGCAACTTGGACATCTTCACTTTGGTGTCTACTTAATATATATTATTTAATTTATCCCAAGTCACCTTGGTTGACTCATAATTCATGACCTTTACAAACAAAACCTCTGATAGGCCACATAGAATGGCATTCCTTACCTTAGAATTGCTCTCACTTTCCTTCTTGCCTATTTCATCAATGAGTGGTGTAAGAGGTGGAGTGTATCCATCCATAACTAACTTCCATATGTTAGTTACTATTTAAATTATTTATTTACTAATTATAATTCCATAAAAATCATAATTGGTTCTATTTAATAATGAATCCTTGCTTGTATACAAACCACCTTGAGTCTGTTGACTAACAATCCTTAAACAAGCATATAGATCTACTATGTATAAACACCTATCCACATAAGCATTAAATAAAAGAAAGAATCACATATGTGGGAAAAATAAATGGGAATAAAACCCAATTATATCTACAAATGGAATATATAACTATAATAAAAACACCAAATTTAGTGAAGCACCCACTTTAAGTGGAGCACCAACCCCAACTAGCTAAGCACCAACTTAGCTAGGCTTTAGTGAGAACAAACTTGAAGGGAGGAACCACCCCCATATATTAATCAAAATTAAATTATCCACATAATTTATTTGATCACCTTTACGACACCTTATTACTCAACCAACTGATGATAACCACCTCTTCACCTACTTACACTCTTAACCCTCTTAAACTGCCTTCTAGGTCTCTTCATTTAATTAGGTATCTTCAAGATTAATTAGGTCATATGACCTTGATAATCATAGATATAAAATTTTTAAAATATTAATCACTTATCCTATATACTTATATAATGTTATATAATACCTCCTTCCTCTTAACAAAGTGTTATTTTGTTCATTTACACTCTTTAGACATAAATAGTCCTAACATTACATTGTATTTATACAAGCCTCTTATTCATTTCCTTCTTGGTTAGAAAAATAAACTTAAATTATTATCTAATTCATGTAATATATCTTAATAAATATCATAAATATGGATCAAACATTCTTTGAGTCCCTTTAGGACTGACATACCTCAATTAGGCCTTATTCCATCTTTAGGTCTCAGGGAGACCTAATCCCATTAGGTCTACTTTTGGACACATTACACTTTTCCTTCCTTAGAGAAAATTTAAAAACATTAAATAATAATAAAATATAATATTTAACTCAAATACACCCTTTATAAGATCATCTAGGCACCATAATACTTTTTAGACCCAACCACTACTTGAAGCACATCATTTGAAATGTTCATAATTAGAATTGTGCATACCTAAAAAGTCTATCTTGATCTACTAAATATAAGACAAAAATTAGATTAAAAAAAATGGAAATAAATAAAATATTTATAAACATAATTTCCTTGGAGTCATCAAAAACTTCAACTTAGGGTATACATGATCAAATTATTCTTTGTAAGATGCTAACTCTGAACTGCCAACTAGCCTCAAAACATAATCATGGAAACTTGAACTTATGACACCTAAAATAACACAATAAATGAATTAAAATGCATTAAATTTATCTTAAAACATCCTAATAAAAACTTATAACAATAATATCATAATATTATAATCTAAATTATTGGTCTTATAGAATAAATTGTTGACCTTCTCTCTTAGATCTCACTCAACTAGACAAGCCATTTTAGATTCAACATTTTAACCACTTTTAGTGACTTTTAAACTTTAAAAAATCATGATAAATAATTTAATTCACAAAAAAAACACCATATTAATTAGATACATCAATTCATAGCATAAATCCTCAAACTCATAATTGTAACTTGCTTACCCAAAATTGCCAATTTGCCTTAAAACACAGTCATGGTGATAATGATCTTCAACCACTTGTATGGACACTTCCAAAGATTTTTTTATGAATTTTTATGATATTATGATATAATTATACCATTTTTATTTATAATTATAATATTTTAAAATATCAGTATTGGTCTCTCATACCAATCGCATGACCTCACTATACACCGACCTCATTAAACTAAACAAGTTAACTTATGAGCAAATTTTTGTTATATAAAATGATATCCAATACTTATATACAAAATTAAAATGTATTTAAATTATATAAAAATTTCTCCATTCAATTTTATTCATTCCATATTCCATGATAAATTATCCCTAATCATATTCTCACTTCTACCTAGGTTTCTCACTATTTGCACCATTAGGTCTGTTAGCGATAGGTTGTCTTGGAAGAATGGTTTATAATAATTTAGGGATATAAAATATATATAAAAAACCATGGACACACACTAAAATTCTCAAACTTTATCCTCCATTCATTTATCAACTTTGACTCAGTCAACTCTAGCTATTACAATAATTTTTTGATAAATTATCACTTTCTTATAGGGTCTATTCACACACCTAAAAAACCAATCACACTTGAAGATTCTTGGGAGAGTTGAATAAAACATTCAATAACTTAAATATCCATAATAATCCATTATAATCACTTTATAAAAACTTATTTCATATCGGGTCACTATTAGGGTTCTTTAAGGGTTTAAACCATCTTCTAGTCTTAACAATCATTCATAAAGCATTTCCCCTTAACCCAAAAACTAATTAATTTAATTTTGATCTATGATAATTATCCATATACCATGAATATATTAGGTTCTCATTCAAAGATTACACGTTCTAATAAATACTTGAAAGTCCTCAGGTTGAGAACCCTTCATTATGTGCACTCGAGAGTCCTTAAAACACTTTTTCAAGCCTAGAGCTTCAAAACTAGACCTCATGCTTGGTAAAAAACCTAATATAAATTATAAAACCATTAAAAATGTTAAAATTCTCATTATTATCTTGAAATCTAAATCTCATACCTCATTTGACCACCATCTCTCTCTTTTCTCTCTAGACCTTGACCTATAACTCACATTAGGCCTTGAAACTGACCTTCATGCCTCTTTCAATGTGATATCTACCTCTATCACAAACTCAAAAAACCTATCTCATGTTAAAACACTTCTTTCCATCCTTAATAATTCTTGACAATAGATCATAATGCCTCATTAGACCATACATGGTCTAGAACTATTCTAGGTACAAACTTGAACTTAAGGTCTTACCCTCTATAGGTTCATATTGAAACTCTCTTGATATATCTAATGATTCATATTCATTCTCAACCAATGTTATAAAAAATATTATTCCTTTATGTATCTATATCACTAGGATACCATACTTAAACCTTCTCATACATGTTATGATTAGTTCCATGACTAGGCTTCTCAAGCATTCGAATCTTGAAAACTGATCTTAAAACACTATTTTATGATTCTAAACCTTGTTCACATTCCCTACATGATCCTAAAATAATTTCATACCTATGTACATACATCATCATGCTCACCATGTACATGCTCATGATATGACTATGCTTGTTATGACTAGGCTTCTCAAGACATCTTATACTCAAATACTAGTACTCAAACATGCTTACCTTAATGATGTTATAAAAAAATAACCTTGAAAACAATAAAAAATAATAATCATTAATTTTATTTCAAATTTTATCTCAATAAAAATATATTAGGTTACTTTTAAATTCTCTTTTGTCACATGGCTTCCTTATCACATCAAGTACACAAGCTCATATCTCATAGACCACTCACCATGCATCTTTATCAGATTCATCTTGACATAAATGACATAAATATTGACAACATATGAAATCAACCTTGACATCAATGACAACACTTCTCAGTCATATGTTTAAAAAAAATTGATATCAATCTAATTTTTAGGAGTAGGTAGATTTAAAATGACTTCAATCTTCTTAAGGTCCACTTTTATCCCTTGGACTGATATGTGATGTCCTAGAATAATACCTTGGTTAGCCATTGTAGTAGGAAATTTTGAAATTTTTACCTAAATATGCAATTTAGATTCAAAACATCAAACTACCTAGTTAAGATATAGAGCCATTGGGATAAAATACAAATATATGAATGAGCAATTCAAATCGGTACTCTAATCCTAAAGCTAATTACTCTAAACCATGATTAAATAGATATGAAAGTAAGAGATTGGATTGAGATTAACTTAGATTCAAAATTTTGAAATTATTATTGATTGATCATGGATGTTGATGATGGATTAGATTGGCATGGAGATTTTATGGATTCCTCTATTAATTGCTCCTTTAGCATGGATATGGCATGAGAATTCAAGTTAATTTCCATTGGAGGTATGGATTGATTATATATAAAATGGAGGGAGAATATTTTTAAAATACAAAGTTGGATTTTGGAGATAAAGGGTTGTTAATTTTCCAAGAAATTTTAAATTCCTTGGAAGCCTCTATATTTAGAGGCTTTCATAAAAGAAGGGTGAGAATAGTGAGGATTCTAAAATTAGAGGATTATAGAATCCTCTTAGGGGTGAATTATCATTAGTTAGGGATTAGGCAGTTTATTAGGGATTAGGGGTATAGGAGAGCCTAGGATTAGGATAGTAGGTGGGCCATGAGAATTTAAAATTCCCAAATAATAGATAAGTGGGGATTATGATAAGATAAAAGATGATTAGGGGAATTAATAAAGAAGTGGGATAAGGCTATAGTTAGTGAAATATTAATGGGGGATATGAGTTAATGATTATAATGGTTGATTTTATGATGGGATTAGGTGAGATAAATTAGATAAGTAGTATTAACATTGACTAATAGTAATATTATTAACATTAAATGAAGCAAGCAAATTTAGATGCAAACATTTTGCCCCTATTTTAAAGGGAATTATGAGTGGAATGAAGTGGAAGGATTGATTTTATTTCAAATAAAAACCATTTCATGGATGATGTTAGTAAATGAAATTAGTGTATAAGATGCCCCCTCAAGGGGATATTTATGGAAGAATGAGATGGATGACCTCTCGAAATAATAAATAGTGAGTGGGATGAAATAGATAGATAAGGGTATGGGATGCAAGATACAGCATATATGATGAAGAATATGAAAATATACCTGAGTAATGAGCTAAAAATTAATGATTTCCTTGGTAAATACATATTCATAGGGAGTAGAGATGAATATGTCATAATTCTTGACACATCTTAAGGGGGAACCAACCATAACATGATGATGATAAGATTAAAATATTTCAAGCTTTAGATGCATCCCAAGCAAGGATACATGTGAGGGAGAGATATATGCCAATATAGATAAGGATTAGATAATATTAATGATGGGTATAACTCCATGCCAAAGTTTATCAATATGATGAAGAGGATAAGAGGGAATAAGTGAAATGATCGAGTGACCAAAAGATGTATGGGAAAAATTAGATTACAAAGAATCAAATCAATGAGCCATAATGTGATTAATAGTAATGATAAAGTTATGATTATATTCATGCCCCAATATAGGGAGGAATTGATTAATTTACCAATCAATGATAATGGATGATTGATGAATAAAATATGAATGTTGTGATGTGTTGGGCCCAATCGATAGGTGTGAGAGATTGATGAAAAGATTAGGGAGATGATTATGGTATAGTGATTGGTTAATAGATTGATTGATTGATATTATATCTCAAATATTATATTGATTCAAGACTTTAAAATGATGAAATATGAGAAATATGTGATGATGGATGATGAGGAAAAAGGAGATAGTGGTTGAGTTATCCTTAGGCACTAAAAAGTGGCAAGTGTTACCTACATATTTTTGAAAGGTTTCATGCTAATGTAGTTCTAATTAGAGGAAAATTGACAAGATAGACTAGAGGATGATGATGATAATTATGATTATATCTATTATTTATTATAGGATAGTTTTAGTGATTATAAGATGTGACTGAGATGATGAGATGAGGATAATGAGGATAAAAGATTAGATGCTAGTCGAATGGGTCAAAAGGATTAGATTAGTGATGAGAATAAGGATGATAAGATGATTATATAAATGATGAATTTGTAGGTGATCAATCCATCATATTTTTCATAAGGCTCATCATAGTCTAATAAATCCAATAAATATGTCACTTTATAATATACCGCATGATATAAGTACTACCAAGGGGAAGTTGTGCTAAAGTGCTTTTGCAAATAGTGAACTTTGCATCATCAAGGGCACCTAAAAGTATTATTAAATATTTGGTGACCTCATAGAATTTTTTTCATTTCCAAATAGACCAAAATAGACATGATGTAAAATATATTAAAAAAACAAAGACAATCAAATATTTACATGATAAAAAAAACCATGCAAATAGATGTGTAACACACATAGGTACTTACATGCAATGTCACAATGTCTTGTCTAATGATGGGATGAGGGATTAGGTGATGGGATAGACTATGATGATCATGATGTGATTATGGTCTTAAGATAGACTTAGATATACTAATGATGATGATTAGGATTAGGACATAGGTAAGGATATGGATGTGGATATAGATTAGGATTAGCCTAAGGGACTTGGATGAGGACTTGGGTATAGGGAATTAAATTTGGAGGTTTATATGAGAGACATAAGAATAATAAGGTGAAAGTGAGACTAATTCAATGTTAACTCAATGTATACTAGAATTTCCCCTAGTTTAGAATAAGAAGATGGATAACATAATTGTGAAAGATAGAGGTGGATGCAATAAGAGGTTTAGGCATAAGACAAGACATGATGGACTATTTTTGGCTATTTTAAATTTTATAATTTTTAGGGTTTTTGGAATATTTCAATTTTTAGGGATGTTTGGAATATGTATGTATAGTATACAAATGGGTTTACTAGCAAAGCTAATACCAATCCTAGAAACTAGGATAAGGATGTATGGGATGAAAAAAGGATGAAGGTGATGCGGAAGAGGGGATGATCACTAAGGAATAAGTGACTAGAGATTTATGATGACCACATCATGAAAGAAAGAGATAATTATTTGTCTGAGTGTCCATTAAATAATATGCCAAGATGATTTTAAAACATTTCTCAAGATACCCTTCTTGTCCTTACAAAGGTCAATACTAGAAATTAATGATTGACACAATATGATGCATGATATGGATAGAGGGATATAATACATATGGGATTGATAAGGAATGTATATGATGGATAAAAGGATGTATTTTACCCCCAAGTGTTGAGGTATAATGTGGAAAATAAATTATTTTACCATTATGTTAGAAATTAGTTTTGATCATGGTACTTACTTGAGGTGCTAAAAGACTGGTTTTCACCATTGGATGAAGGATTTTTCATTTTATTTTTACTTTTTTGATTTTTTATGGATTTTAGGCATCTCAATTTATTATATGTGGGTAAAATATGTAGTAATGTTGAATTTGGCTAAATTTTTATCCAATAATTATTTTGGATATGTGTGATGTTAAGATCATGTTGTCATTGATGGATGTATTAGGGTCTATATGACCTTTAGTGATTCTTGATGTTGACCCATCTAGATATCTAGACAGGTGTTTCTATCACCCCTATAAGATATGATGCTTTCCAGGTGAGTGATGTGGAACATGAAGTGGATTAGGTTTGGATGTTGATAAGGAGTAATATATTAGAATAGATGTTAGGACTTGATGGGATTGTGGGTTTGTGATAAGAAGGCATGATGTGTTATTTGGGATTAGGACTAAGAGTTTCATACATTTTTATATATGATGGGTGTTCTAAATTTGATTAGTTCCATGTGACAAAAGACTTTAGGATATTTAAGACATTTTTACTTTGTAGTTTATCTTTGATTTGATCATTTGATGGATTATTGGACATGTTAAAAGTGCTTTTGATAATATTTTGATCTTCTGACTAGATTAGATTTTGAGTAGCCCCTAGTTCTTGGTTTTGGGATTCACCAAAGGATATTGATTTTTGACTTGATAGATCATGATTATTTTGACTTTGATGATACCTTAGTGCCTAATATCAGGATTCACTAAGGAAAGACACTTTGTGATTAGGTTGATGATTTAATTCTTCTTGACTTTGACTTATGGGATCAAAGATGACTTGATCTTGATTTATGACTTTTAGAATATGGTCTTAGACCTTTGTATTTGTGGAACACATTATATTACTCAATAAAATGTCCAATGATGTATTGTCTTGTTTATCCCTATGTAGTGAGGTAATTAAATGATCATTAATAGGAAGAAAGGGGTCTATGATGCATGAAGGTGGGCAAAATGATGTGATGAGGTCAATGAGTGGTGATGGGATAAAATCATCTTGATGGGTGTTCTTAGGAGACCCAATTTCAACATCAAATAAAATATCCTTAAGATTAGCAAAAGGATCACTAAGACTAACTATATAATAGATGTCCATAGTAGGATCAGATTCACTCTAACAATCTTTAATAGATAAAGATTGTAATAAATTTTTATGACTTCATCATCATGATTAGGATCCAAAGGTATCCCTGGAGACATATTGGAGGTATTTATATTATAGGTATACTTGAAGAGATAGGAATTATCAACATCTAATATAATATATATGGGGGATGACTTTTTTTATGAGGAATATGATTTGGATACTAGTGTTGAATATTATCTTAATGCAAATAAGACTCATGTTGACTCTGATATTAACTCTGATGTACAAGATATAATGCTACTAGTAGAAGATTTAATTTATATAATTAACCTCTCAACATGGGGTTTTAGATATGATAGATAAGGGGAATATGGTAGAGGGATAATGGATTTGATAAAGATAGGCCCATGGAAGGAATTATGAGTACTAGGTTCATGGGGAATAGACCTATCTTCAATGGAAGATTTGTCAAATATGGGGGGACCATAGAATATGGATGTGGTGTCTTGACCTTGGCTTGGAAAAGGAAGGGATTGATCATGATCAAGAATAGAATATTGGCACTCTTCTTCTTATTCACCTAGGGATATAGATGCATTAGTTCATCCTCAATTTATATATCACCATGGTTAATGAGTTCTTGGACATAGTCTTGGAAATGTTGACATCCATTAATAGTATACCCCCAGGTTTAGTGATATGCATAATATTGATTATATTTACACCCTAATGGATTAGGATTGGTGGGATTAATATGTCATATGGATGGATAGACCATAATGTTAGTGGTGATAATTTGGTGGAAAAGGGCTTCCAAGAACATAATAAGAGTATAAGGACCCAATTCACTTTATGATTTGGATGTGGAAGAATTGGAATTTAGATCATATGGTTATTGACATGATTGGGTGGATGAACTAGTAGTAGATGAGGTGGCCAAAATTGTATTCCATTTGCTAGTGTAAGAAGGGGCAGATAATGGGTTATGACTAGTAGACGAAGGATTGGAATGGGACTCATATAAATGGGTTTGGACTCAAGGAAAAATGAGTTGAATGTGGTCAAGGTCTCTAAGAAGTGGGACACCCATCTTAAGGAGCCACAAGAAGATCTCATCCTTGTTGGTAAATACATATTATTCTATGATAATAAGGTCTAACTTCATGGGGATGGATTATAAAATATGGATGATGAAGGGGGATGATGTAGAGGTAGACTAAGGATTATATATGGTCTCTTGAAACAAATAGGTCCAAATAACTGAGCTAGTATGATAGGTAATGATGCAGACAAGATGGATAAAATATGGTTGAGATGATGTAGGACTAAGACAATATTTCAGACCAATATGATAATAAGGGTTAGTGATCTATCAATAATGCCAAGTTTTTATGATAGAAAAAATATTGGGGATTTGATGTGTGCCTAGGTTCAAACTAGTAAGGTAATGGTTGGATGGGTGTTAGTTATGAATAAGCAAGATGATTGGATTAGAGATGGCTATATTGATGATCAATTGGGTGATATATTGGAACCAACAAAGTGACAAGATGATATTAGGACATCAACTAGGTATGAGACCTATCCATGTGATGAGTGATAGTGGACTAGAATGATAAGATAATATGGATGGGTAACAAGAAGACTATCTCAAAACCTCAGACGAATTTTCTCAAGGTGAGATGGATATGTGATTAGGTGATGGGGTAATGGGATGATTGGATTAAAATAAGGATAAGTATATATATGTGATGATGAAATGATAATGGGTAATGTAAATGATATGGGGTTAGTTTGGACACATGTGTGACCGAAATATCCAATTAGGATAAGATAGGATGAGGTTAGACTAGATGGGGGATGAGGTGACTAAGCAAAGGCAAGTTCAATACAAATGATTGATTATGGATAGAGTGAACTTAGGAAAAGATGTGTATGATAATATGTGATTAGGATATGTGAGTGAATGGGTATGATCAATGATGAGTGAATTAGACTAGGATGGGATGAATACAATATGGGAGGTGGGATAGGATGACGAAAAGGATATATAAAGACAATATGTACAAGAGGAAGATGTAAAAAATTATATAATAATGAAGAAAAGATATATAGAATGATGTGTGCCAAGAAACTAGATAGGCATGTATAGGTTTGGGTAAAAATATGACTTAGATCATAAACAACACAAGTCTAACATGACACTCACCAAATCAAGCAAGCCACCAACCTATGATTAGTAAACTCAAGGGTGTGTAACCTAAAGACC
This sequence comes from Torreya grandis, assembly GCA_037957365.1. Lineage (NCBI taxonomy): Eukaryota > Viridiplantae > Streptophyta > Pinopsida > Cupressales > Taxaceae > Torreya > Torreya grandis. Next base: position 651,867 of record JARHVA010004955.1, on the reverse strand, counting down.
ATACCATATAATGGCTTTGCAAGTGAGGTTTTAGGTTGGGGAATCATTATGGAAACTCCCAAATTATCTCAACCCCATCTACACATGATATTCACTTAGGAGCTGATAATAACTTTGATAGTGTATCACCTATTATGACTAAGAGATCCTATGATAGGATGAACATACCCTCTAGGGGCATACTCAATATATAAAAATTTAATATGGGGCCTAAGTTCATATATGATTTTTTCTAACAACTTTTTTTATTGGATCTTAAAATATCCTCACTCAATGGAACCCTTTATGTGGAATTCTTCTTTAGCACCTAACAATAGTTCTCCTGATATGTACACTCCACTAGAACATGGAGTTTAGTCTAGTGTATACTGTTTAAATAGACATCACTAACCCCTATATAATAAAAATATGAGGGTTTATTATTTGTTTTTTATCCTCTAATAATCATCATAAGGATGCAAGGAGGAGAGCATACACCACCTAGCCCTCAAATAACAAATAAGTAGACCAAAAGGGGTTAATTAATGGATTAATTAGATATGAAATATATGAAATAAAAAATAATTAAAGAGATATATATACAATATGTAAGACAAAATGATTAAAATAATTTTCAAAATTCCAAAAGGGGTCTTTGATAGGCATCATGCAAGAAAATGATTATTAGTTTGATTGGCACTTTTAAAAAGGCAACCTATAAGACAAATGATTAGTTTTGATTGATTATATTGAGGGGAAATACATAATGTTAGACCAAAATAATGACCTATAAATTAAGGTGTTAGAAAATAAAATAGACTCTAGGTTCGCCCTTTCAAGAAACAAAATGTTAGTATAATAGGCCTTAAGAAAAACACCATAAATTTTTTGATTTGACTCTATAATTATTTTGGGTGAGGGGGTCATAGTGCATGGGTCTGGGGATGGTATCCCCTAGTGGGGTCAAGGGGTAGTTCCCCTTGTGGTATTAAGGCACAATTTGGGCCTTGTAGAAGGCCTGTAATGACTCAAAATTCACTAAAAATGACTTTGAAATTGCATCAAAAAAGATAATTTTAAATGCCAAAATTAGTTCAAAATCATAGATTCAAACTGTAATATCATAACTACCAATGAAATATTTCAATTCATAACTTGTGATTTTTCCACTGGCAATTAACCATGATGGTTAGGATGTAAAATTGTGACTGTTAGTGTAATATCATGACTCTTAGGGCAAAACCACTAATTCTAGACTATTGATATTGCAATAAAGTATAAAAGCTATAAATTTTGGATTATTGACCAAGACATATGTTTAGTTGATTATGAAATATTAATATAGATGACTTGAAAAAATGCCTATCTAAAGATTATTATGGTATATATAGAAAATTATAACTATTTATCAAAATTTTATACTAAGACAAGATTTTTATCAAAATGGACAAAATCATGGATAATTGCCAAACAAAAAGGTTATTTTCACTTATATTTTATCTTAAGTCTACCTTATGGATTTAGAGATATTAAACCAACAATTTTTTTTTTTAAAAATGATTAAATTATAATATTGTTACTAGAGATGCAATTTCACTATTTTTAGGTCAATATTGCGATTACATTATTAGAATTTTTACAAAAACATGGAAAAAAGGTTATGACTGGGATATTTAGCTTTCATATGACCTCCCATTGATACTTATTATAGACAAACAATCATAATATAAGGTTGTGTGTTTATATATATATATATAGAAACCCATTTTCAAAATGTGGTTAACAAAATATATGTGTTAATACCTAAAACCACTTAAACAGGATGTTATAATGGGTTTATATGGTGTTTTATGAGATTGCCAATCCCCTTCAAGGTATAAAATGACAAGATGAAACCTATAGGTTAGAGATCAAAGTCAAATTTTAGTATTTATAATAGAAACTACAATTAGTGACTATGTATGGTAATATCGTGACTTGTAGGGCAATGTCATGAATGTCAAAGTTGCCATATTATGGCCCAATATTTACACACCTACAAAACCATGATTAAAAAGGTAATATCACCATTATAATTTCTATACCATGATTCTCTAATTCATGGTATTGTGGAGGAATAATAACCTATCAAAAAAGAGTCTGTTAGTGGTTAAATTAGATAGTTAATACAAAAATATGATTTCTAGGGACAAAATCACAACTACAATGTCGTAACTTATAAATAAATACCACATATTTCACTTGTAAGTGAAAAGTTATTCAAAATCTAACACTTATCCTTCTCTAAATAGACCTAAAATCTACCAAATTTTTTTTATGATGCATAATTTTTAAATTGGGAGTATTTCTCCCACCATGTTCACAAAAATGTAGTAAGAAAATTTGAGCTTATTACCTAAATATGTAATTTACACTCAAAACATCAAAATACCTAGTTAAGATCTAGAGCCATTAAAATCAAATGCAAATAGATGAATGAAAATTTTAAATTAGCACAATAATCCTAAAGCTAATTACTTTAAACCATGTTTAAATGGATATGAAAATAAGAAGATTGGATTGAGATTACCTTAGACTCAAAATTTTGACATTGTGATTGCTTGGTCATGGATGTTGATGATTGATTAGATTGGCATGGAGATGCTATGGATTCCTCTATTAATATACTCCTTTATCATGGATATGGCATGATAATTCAAGTTAGTTTCTATTGGAGGTATGGATTGCTTATATAGAAAATGGAGGGAGAATAAATGGTTAAAATTCAAAGTTGGCTTGTGGAGATCAAGGGTTGGTAATTTTATAAATAATTATAAATTCTTTGTAAGCCTATATATTTAGAGGCTTCTAGAGATAAAGGGTGAGAATATAGAGGATTATATAATTAGATGATTCTATAATCCTCTTATGGGTTAATTAGAATTGGGTAGGGCATTAGATAAGGATTATGTGGGTGGTTAGGGACTAGGGGTGTAGGAGAGCCTAAGATTAGGCTAGTAGGTAGGTCATAGGAATTTAAAATTCCTAAATAATAGATAAGTGAGGATTAGGATAAGATAAGATATGATTACGGGAATTAATGAAGAAGTGGGATAAGACTATAGTTATTAAAATATTAATGGGGGATATGAGATAAATGATTAGAACAGCTGATTTTAGGATAGGATTAGGTGAGATAAATTAGATAAGTGGAATTAGTGTCAACTAATATTAATATTAGTGATGTTAAATTAAGTGAGTGAATTTATATGCATACAACTATTATTACATATTTTTTATAAATTAAAGATAATTTATGCTTCTCACATTTGGTAAATACTTTATCTAGTTTGCTTATAGAGTCATCAAAATAACCACTATGCATAGTGAATACATCCATATAAACCTATAAACAATCATTGGTTAGATTAGAAAAGATAACCAAGACTTCTCTTTTAAAGCTGGAAAGAACATTATAGAGGCTAATGGGTAACACTCTACAAGCAAATGTTCCCCAAGGGAATGTAAAGTTTATTTTTTCTTGGTATTCTAGGGATACCCTTATCTGATTGTAACCACTAAACCATTCTAATAAGGAGAAATACTTATTCCCAACTATACTTTTTAACACCCTATTTATGAAAGGTATAGGGAATTAATCCCTCAAGGTAGTTTTGTTTAATTATCATTAGTATGTACATATTCTCCATTTTCTATTCTTTTTAGGAACTATTACAAGTGGTGAGACCCACTGACTATCTGATATGGAGTAAATGAATCCCACATGTAATATATTTTTTATTTACTCTTTAACTAAATGTCTTAGTGTTGGGTAAATTCATCTTTGAGGTTGTATAATAGGTATGATGGTTTTAGTATATATATGAGTGCACACACTTGGGTGGATGCCTGTTTCTATAATCACATGAAAAGGCTTTTGTTTGGTTATTTAAGATGTAAAAAATATTGTTTTATTGTTCATTATTTAACCATTTATTTATGTTCATCATTCTTTTAGGTTAAACAACATTTTCCTCAGTCTCTAGGTAGATGGAGATGACCTATCTAAATTTAATCATTAAAAATGTTAGAGGGTGTGGATGTGGTAATATCATATGAAGGTGGTGAATATTTAAGTAAATTATACCCCTATGCAATTACTCTTTCCAATTGACAGCAAAATTTTGTTAAAAATATAGCTTGGCTATCCTATGCCCATGTGATAATGTTCTATTAAATGGGTTTATGGCCATAAATGTCATTAGGTGTGAATGAGCTAGATGGTTTCTCTATAGAGTAAAATGTCTCATAATATATATTTATGTTGATATACTTTAGAGCTCATCTAATAGGTTTTGGAGCCAATTTTTTAGACTCCAAAATTAGACTATCAAACTTTGGAGCTAGTCTAATAGACTCTAGAGCTAGACTATCAAACTCTAGAACTATTCTATCAAAATCTAGATCTAGTTTTATAGACTCTAAATCTATCCTAGGATATTATAAATCCCACATTAGTTTTTCCTCTAATTAATTCATGTGATCTTTAGTTATTACCATGTCTAATGTGGATAGACTATTACTATTTTGTTCAAGTTTATCAACCCATGGGTGATTTGAAAGGTCTATAGATGGCTTTGTCAGTGGATAAAAGGAAATCCATTTTGATTTTATTCCATTTTAAATGGTCATGTCTTATGACTTGTAGCCTATTAATGCTACAATTGTGGCTAACCAAGGTCTTTCTAAGATTAATGAATATCTAAGTTTTTTCTCTTAGGTTAGAGTATCATGAAATCTATAGGATATTCTTAGGATTATACTGTCATAAAGAAATCTTATATTATTCCTTAAGTTTTGGTAATAGTCCAATCTACCATTTTAAATATTTTTTAAGTAGGTTACACCTTTGTAAGGGACAAGGATTTTAGAGTTTTTGTTGTCATCACATTGATGTCAACTCCTAATTCTATAATTATATTATGTATCTCCTTCCTTCCTATGGTCATATAAATGATAGGTCTTCTAATATATCCATATTAATTTATAATTAGTTTAACTACTAATAAATAAAAAAGTTTTCTATCTACCTATATTATTTTTGGATATTGTCTCTTTCTGGCTAGAGTTCTTATGCACAAAAATTTAATGATTCTATTAAGTTTTGGGATATAAATTATAACTTGAAGAAATGGAATTTCAATATTCAACTTCCTCAACCCTTGGAATAAATTAGATTCTTCCTTATTTCCTATTTATTTAATTCTTTCAGGAAATGGTATGGTTATAAGAACTATAGTAGCTTTTTTAGGTAGTTCCTTTTCCTCATTTGATTTTTCCTTAACTAGTTCAATAGGAAGGTATAGTTTTTCATTTTTAACCTATCTATTTATTTAATTATTTCAGGAAATGGTATGGTTATAAGAACTATAGTAGCATTTTTAGGTCTTTTCTTTTCCTCATTTGATTTCTCCTTAACTAGTTCAATAGGAGGGTATAGTTTTTAATTTGGAACCTATGTTATGGTTATCAAAGGATTGATTAATGCCTTACATGATATAAACATTACATTTCCATAATCAATGACATAAACTCCTAAGGTTCCATATACAAGATTTTCTTGTCTAATTTGTAGGTTTGATAATGGATATATAGGTAGTTAAGGATGATCCACTCACTTTGTATATGGTGGTTGATTGATATGTGGAGGCATAAATATTTGTTGGTGTGTAAACCTCTTCTATTGATTAAAATTTTAATGGGAACCCCTTCTTAGTTTACTCATAGTTGAGGATTGGGTTGAGGTATCCAAGGATGTTAGTGAAGCTGAGGCATCCATTGGTAAGGTGTTTACTCTTATGTACCCCATGATGGAGGTCCCAATGCCTATGGAGGTGTTTTTATATTATATTGCATCATATATGGGTTATAAGGAGATATAGGATCATAATGGTTTTTATTTTGATTGTGGTAAAACTAGTTTCCCTATCTTTGTATGTTGTTGAGCTTTTCAACTAGTTAGATTGCATATATTAATTATTTTTTAGGATAGGTTGAAGGAAAAAGTTATTAGTATTATATTCATTTATATCACATATCCCACACATATTAGTCTTTCCTAAAATGAAATCTTTTAGGGCATGCTTCAACCTGTATTTAAAGCAATATGTGGCTAGTGGTTTCATAGCAGCATTAGCTTTATCTTGTAGACCATCTAACATAGTGTTAAATTGCACTAAAATTTATATATTGAGGTTGTATACTTATCTCATGAGTTTTCTTGCATCACTACCACTCGTTCATTATTTTATCTTCCTAATACTACCTCTAATTCTTGAGTAATTCTTACATATTTTAGTTATGCCATTGAGATCAAGCTTGTTTATGTCTCATGACACATTCTTTGATGGTCTTCTATAGTGATCTTTATGATCATGATTAAGTTATTGTTAGTGGACTCTAAAAGTCCATTACCTTGAGGATAATAGTTTAAGGAAGTACTGAGGTAGATTCCATAATTTAAATCTCATTCACTTATCCTTGCACTACTTAAAGCTAATGCATTTTATGATATGTTTTTGGAGGGGACCCCAAACTTGGTCACTAGGCTATTATAGAACTCCAAGACTAATTTTTCATTATCCTCCTTAAGGGATACTACATACACCCACCTAGTGAAGTATTCAGTGGTAATCAAGATCTATTTGTGGCCTACACTAGATGGACAATATATCATGCTTATAAAATCTAGTCCCCATTGCATGAATAGTTATTTTACTTGGATGGGATTGAGGGCCAAGGTAGCTAGATTATATTTTAAAATAAACATGGTATACTTTTGACATATCCTAAATTGAGTATAGAAGTATTTGAATAGGTTTTTATAAAATTAGCATATTATTATTATACTTATTATTTTAGTCCTAGCTACAAAGTGGTCTCCTAAAATCCCATCATGAAACATGACTTGAGTCTAGATAGAAGAAGGTGTAGGTGTAACTAATATGGGATCACCATGCATTACCAAAACTACCTCTTTGCTCTCCTAAACATCTAATACCATGTAATCTCATAGTCCTCTACCACTTACTAGCTTGGTGACCTTCACTTTTATGTCATACTTCATACATCTAGTACCCAACCTTTTTTTCTCACTCAAATCTTGGTTAAGAAAGAAGTCTTTGATGCTAGGGTAGGCCATCATGACATAGATATTGTTTTTAGATACCATGTAACTAAATTTTTTAAGAATCCTCATTAATTCAAGCACATGCATTTCTACATAAATGTACATCTCCTCATATCCCTCCAATCCTTGGATAATGAATGGTATGTGATTCTCAAATGCCTCACTATTTTATTACATTAGCATAGAATATATGGTGTTATTAGTTGAGAATAAATACAATAGAAAGTGATTTGATAAGTTAGGGTTAAGGAGAGTGGGTACTTGAGTAATAACTTATTTAATTGATTAAAACTCCTCTTTCCTTCCCTAGTCCAAGTGAAGTTCTGATGTTTCTTAAGCATACAAGTTACGATTCTAACCAACTCAAAAAATGGATAAACATTATAATGAAGTTGATATTATTTGGGAACTATATAATCCTTTCTTATGATTGGGAAATGATAAATTTATAATTGAACTTAGCCTCTTAGTTTCTATGGAGAGACCTTCCTTAGACACATTGTGGCCTAAAAGTCTTCCCTCATGGACTACAAAAATGCACTTTTTGGTCTCCAAGGAGACCCCATATTACTTTAAAATTTCAAATATCATCCTTAGGTGTGTCATGTTCTCCTTAACATCCTTTGATAATATTGTAATGTTATCAAGGTATATGAGCACCACCTCATTAATTAGTCCCTAAAAGGATAAATTTATTTCCCTTTTGAAGGTAGATCCTACATTAGATATCCCAAAGGGTATCTTTTTATAGGCATAGGTGCCCCAATTAATTGTGAATTTAGTCTTATGCTAGTCCTATTCCTTCACCAACACAATGTTATACTCTAAGTACCCATTAAGTAAGGAGAAAAATTTTAAACTTATAATCTTTTGAAGGATATGATATCTATGGATGGCAAGGGGTAGTGGTCTCTCAATGACAACTTATTAAGATCCATGAAATATACACATAACCTCCCCATTATTTTTACTTACAATTAATAGTTAGCCACCCATGAAGAGTTTTTGATGGGGAATATAGTGTTGGACTCAATCAGTTTAGTCAACTCTTTCTTCATGAGGAGCTTAATTTTGGGGTTGACTGATCTTTGCTTCTGCCTCATAGGTTTAGCACTTGCCTCCAATTCTATTGTATAATAAGATAAAATACAATCAAACCCTTTCAATTCATTATATTCCCAAGAAAATATGTCTACAAAATCTTTACAAATATCTATGAAAGTAATCCTCTCTTCTCTAGTGTTCACCTTGACTAGTTTGAGCAGCCTATCTTTAAAAATGGTGACCCTCTCATAATGTTATTTCTTGGTTAACACATTGAATTTATATCTTATTAATTGATAATATTCATTAAAAATTTTATTAAGTGTCACTAAACTCTTAGAAAGTTTATTTCTCTTCAACTAAACAATCTGGTCACCATATTGTTTTTGAAATCTGCATTGATTTCTTGAGGAGTATTATGCCTCTTCTTACAATAAGCATGCTATCTACTTATCATTATCAAATATATACCAGATAACTTAATTATAAAATACTAATGGTATGCATACCACCTTAATTTTAAACTAATTTTTTTGGTTCTTGACTTCACTTGGGATGTCATATTATGCCCCTATAGCTTCCATTCTATCTACATGTTATTTATTTTATATTGGTATTGAACCAATGTCAAAGGCATCAAATTCATAGATGAGGTCACAAAACTTATGATTATATGACTTTAATAGTGGATACTTGATTTTATTCTACCCTCTCACTTGGTGGACTACTAATTCACTGTTTCTAATAGCTTGTAGTAGATTCACACCTCTTTTACTTGCCCATTATAACCCATGAATGAGGGAACCATATTATGTTGTATTACATGTGAAAATAAAATAAAACCTTATGGTATAAAATTAGTCTTGTTTATATGGATAAATAATAATAATAGTTGCTCCATTTCCATTATTTCACCTAGATCCATTAAAAATAGTGTCCATACTCCATCATTATCTTGTATTAGATTGGTAAGGTCTGGTATGACTACCTCTTCTTCATAAATATAATATATCCTTATAAATGATTTATAAATTCTATTTTAAGTATCATACCCATGGTTATCTATCCCCCACTCATAAAGGATTAGGTTTGGTATGCCTTGAAGTGGCACAATTAGATATTGATCATTATGGTGCTCATATTCATCAATAATAGTAAGGTTGATATTTGATAGGTTAGGCATGTATGGGTATAAATAAAAAATATACATTATATTATAATTAATGGTTACTTTGGTCCCATACCTAGTTCTAAATACCATATAAGACTAGTTTGATGATAGGTAGCCTTCTATCTTAGCAGTGAAGTCCCTAGGTATACATAGGTTAAAAAAGGGGGTGGATCAACAAAAAAAACATCTTAGGATATGGTATAATTGTGGAAATAATATAGGATAATATTTATGTCCTTAATAACACCAACTATCATGGTAGGAGACCCATCTAGTTGTAAAACTCCCTTAGAATTAGGCTCGTATTTTAACCCTAATTTGTTTGCTACTTAATTTGGCATAAAAATGTGCTTGCCCAACTATCTATCATAAAGTTATGTACTAATAAATCCATTATTATGATATAAATATATAAGGGAGGGGTTTTTACACCTTGATTGGTTGGGGTTCATTAGGTTGACTAATATTGGTCAGGACTACACCTTCATTTTTTGCTTGCTTGTCTAAGATGTTGATCTTTGATTAACTCTTATTTAAGAAGGTATTTATATCCTATAATAATAAATGTATCTAAAATTTGTAAGGTGACATGATCCTTCTTCATATAGTCTAAAATTTTGATATGAGGGCCACCGGCCTTTGATTGTAATTTATGATTAGCAACACTTCTTGGAGATTATGTGAAATTAGGTATAAAGTGACCCTTCTCATTCGAACCCTCTTGGAGTGTTTGAGCTTTAAAGGATACATATTGTTAATTATTTTTATGAAGTGGTTGATAAGGTTAAGGATTTTTTATCCATACCTCTGAGTCACTACTCACTTCCCTTCTTTTAGCCCATGTATTAGATGCAATAGGGTTATCCACTTTATTTGCATCTCCAAGATGATTGACTGCACAATGTCCAAAATGGATTTATCCTTATTGAAATTTGACAAATTTAGACTCTTAGTGAGTCTTATATACACCCAATCCTTATTATTTGGAAATTAAAATTGAGACATAAGAGGAACTTCTACATGTTTCACAAGAAGAACTTCCTTAAATTGTATATGAGGAGCCTGATTGTGTTGTATATGAGGAGCTTGATTGGCATCTTCAATTGAGATAAAATTTGTTCATGAGGTTGTCCCAAAGGTGTATACCATTTAAATTATTTAAAATATTTATTTTTATTGGGAACTAATGCTTTATAAATTCTAATAGAGTTAGGGTGGAAACTATTGTATGGCATTGCATGAGCGATCTGCCCTTGCCCTTCAGGATTAGCCTAGTATGGAGGTCTTTTGAATTGGTAACATTGATAATGAGCTTAGTAGGGAGATTGGTAGGGTACATGGGTTGGAATTTTTTCCCTCTCCAAGGATACTATCTTGTTTTTTTATGCTTTAAACAACCCTTTAAGCTTGACTAATCTACTTTTTTTACTAGCATATGCCTACTCATTGTTGGTTGGCATAGGTATGGGGGAAACAATAGGAATAGGAGGATGAATATATATAAATAATGTCATAATATGAATTGGTGTAAATTTCCCTACTTGAATAATAGTTTTTTTCCCTTTTTACCACTTCATAAACATTAGGCAGTGTGTTCTCACCCATTAACTAAATCCAGAATACCACCTTAGAATTGAGGGATATAAAATAGTATAAGAAGGCATAATCTAGGGTGAGTTTAAATAATATTAGGATATTATCTCAATTTTTCTAAAACTCATAGTTAAAATCCACCATAAACTCTTTATGGGCCATTATGTTTGTGGTCAACTATTCTACTAGGGACAAGTGGTTAACAATATCTTCAAAGTACTTACATAGGTGCTCCCCAAAATCATCCTAATTATTGATGGAGGTATGTGCTATACCTATATACCGCTAAATTGATTTAAATTTCAATTAGGTGGCTATCATCCTCATTGCTACAATCTCTTGAGTCACATTATGCACAAAATAAAGGTTTGAAATGTCTCTGATATGTTCAATAGGAGTGGTGGATTTATCTATTATAAATTATGGTAGGATTTTAAGAGAATAAATTGGGATATCATCTAATTGGTTTAGGTTTATAGGCCTTCCACCATTGAAGGTTACAAAGGCCTAATTTTTGGGTCTATCTATTAGAGATTTAGGGTATGTAGTAGGGCTATGTTGAATCAGACTAGGTGAAGTAGGAGGTGTGGAATATGGATTCAACCTAGGGTACTTCTTCCTTATACAAAAATCCAAATAAAATTCTATGAATTCAACTTCCTTACCCTTAGATGAAGACATTATGACAACATTTGGCATGAAACTTGAATGTTAATCTACCACTATAACATCTAAAACTACTTGAGGTCACCAAATTATGAGAGTAAGTGTTATAACCTCCTTGAATTATAGTCCTACTAGGTGTACCAAAAAATATTATCAGTCTAGATTGTATCCTCGAGGTAGGGGTTTCAAAATTGACTCATATAGCTAATACAATGGAAACACCTCTAGGTGTGGGTAGATTAATGAATGAGGTGAGTCTCTAGATTTTTGGCTAACTCCCATTATGCATCATCTATGATTAAATCACTAAGTTTACTTGTATTTATAAGGAAAAAGGGTATAAAAGGCTAGAAAACAAACTCTAAACTATAGGAGTTGATGAAATAATATATTATGTTTCCTTTACTTGATATTTCAATAGCACTTATGGATAAAACAAGGGATAATCACTAACACTCTTTCCACAAGGACTCCTACACATCAGTATTTCACATGGAGGCCATGCTAAATGCCTGTAACTTGAGGTTGATGAATGATAGGTTAGATAGAAGACACTACCAATCAGTTTCCACTACAAGTAGAATCATGAGAACCTTCATACACCATGTGACTTGTATAATACCAATCCACTAGCATCTAGGTGAGAGATAAGGACTTGCAAAGTAAGAAAGTATTCAACCACTAATGCAAATAAACAAGTATAAAACATAATAGAAACCACCATAGATAAGGTTGAATTAATCATTATATTAATTCAAAGGGTTAAAGACACAAATGATTAAATTTCTTCTATACCTAGTAAAGGGATGTTTACAATGGATTTATAAAGCCTAATTTATATAACATGAAAGATAGAGGGAGAATATGGCATAAAGATTGAGTGGAGAGGCCATGATGACCATCACCCATTAAAAAAAAGTCACAAACATGAATGAGGGGAGTAAAATAATATCATAACTCTCCCTACGCATTGACTTGGTGACATAGTGGATTTCATTCAAGGTGGCCTAGTGATTAAATGAGTTATAAATAGATTCCTTTGACATCTTCACCTCCATGCTACTTCTATTAATAATCATGCTCAATTAACTATTTAATACATAACATACCATTATTTTTTGGAAACTTTCATGTTATTATTTACCTCTTCAAGGCTTTTCTCATGCTAGACCAGAGTCAAAATCAGATCATTACCCCTCCACACTCATTTCTTCCACCGATTAAGAAGACTAATAGACTTCAAACCCTACAAAATACCATAGAGGCTTACAATATACTTGTTATTCAATTTTATGTCCATTTAAGATTGTTTTTAAATGACCTTAAATGGTATTTTTGATGTTTATATATCATTGATAACCTATACAATGTTTGGAACCTAGCCTTTCTTATTCAAACAAAAAGATAATATTCATCGAAGATTTGTTTTCTATTTTGAAATCTATTTTATCACCATGGTAGTCTCTTGAAATTATTTTAATATATAATTTTACCTATTTCCAAGTCTAAGAGGTCTATCTTATTGGTTAAGGATCTCAAATTACTCAAACATAATGAAATCATCCTAAAATATGCAAATTTAGGCCCTTTTTCTATGTTTTTTCCATCACATGTGCCAATTTACTACTTCAATAGGTGTCTATGAGGTATAATAATTTTATCTAATAGTTTTCAAGTTCATTCACATCTATTTTTATTCATTTGTGTGCTCATATTCTCTATTGGGTTTTATTCTATGTTTTAGATGGTTTGGAGTGGCCTATCATATTAATGATGGTTCATAAAGAATAGGTCATGGATTGGAAACTTAAGGCCATGAATACTTAGTGTACATACCACATAAGTTTTAAATAATATATCTTACTCTGATTCATCTTGTTCAATGATATCTGAACAAATGTTGGCACCTCCCAAGCTTCTTTTAGGTAGCTTAGGTATACCTATAGTCTTAAGGATCAATCATAAATTTGTCCACCTGAATATAAATCTCTCTACCATAGATGTAAATTTATTAAGGATCATAAATTTTCCATAATAACACTAGTACCCATCCACTTCTTCATGTAAGATATGAGCATCTTAATATATAACTCGAGTTGGTAGACTATAATGAAAAAACTTGAGGAGGGTTTTAGGCCAAATTGTCATTTTATTTATCTTCCCATGCCTGTGATACATTTTTTAAGACTTTTATATCACTACACAACATCCTATATCTATGAATATTCCTAATTAATTCATCTTGTCACAAGTGGAGCTAGAAGTCTAAGGGTATGTACAAAGTTTTAGGCCTTATAGGCCTAAACTAATATTCAAGGCATAAGACCACATACAGATGATTATGGTGGTCTCAAAACCTTATTATCATATATTCCATTCAAATTAAAACCTATATATATTATCATATTTTCCCATATCTATGTCTCTACCTTTTCTCCTCTTTAGACTAGCTATGACCATCATTAGTTTATGCTAGAGTTCTCAAACCAATTTATGCAAATGACCTTGGAAACCTATGTTTTCCAATTTTATCAATTATAAGGGATTAATAACCTTAATTGAATGTATCCCAAGATATATCAACACCTTTATGATATTTATGTCTCCATCTTAGTTGAAATAAACACACTCTAATAACTATACCCACACAGGATTGTTAGTTTGTGAGTGATCACTTAAGCATGGATAGATTTTTATAAATCCTAACATTAACTTAAAAGATAATGAAGACTATTCAAAGGTCATAATACAATTATATTTTTATTTTCACATGGTTTTTTTCTTCTAATAGATCTCATCATTCAAACCAATTAAGCATTCCAACTTTGACTAGGTAAACCTATATGTACTAAACTAACTGTATATGTAGGGTTAGAGAGTCTTGTTTGGTTAGCGTAGTCTTGTTTGGTGGCATCTTATTTCAAGTTTGGATACAACTTGACTATAATCATGTAGGTGATGATTGGAGGATTTTGACTACAACTGAAGTCTTAGGATCTTTCTAAAGATAAGTGATCAAGAGAAATATTTTATATATAATAATTATAAAATATTTTATAACCTCTTCAAATATTTAAAGGCATTCATACTTCACAAGCATACAATCTTTCCTTTCATCTATCTATTCCTAGTTATATGTGACTGTTTAGTAGAATTATAAAAAGTTGAGCTTGAACTTGGATTTCTCAACTATGTTATTGAAAATTTAATAGTATAAAAAATTTATTATAAATACCTTCTAATTATCCTAAAATGTTTCATTGACCTTTCATAGCTTTCTATAAGATTTTCTTCTTACCTTCATACATAGGCTTGTGTATACGGCTATAAGCCTGTAGGCTTTTTCGTAGTTATGACAAAATCAAAAAAAAAATTGACTATTAGATGAATTTGATTTATTAATTATTCTCAAACAAAACTTTTGATACACTTTTTATATCTCAATATTCCTTATGATCTTATCACATTGGTCAACAAGGCCTACAAGGTAGTTAAGCTCATTCTTACTTGCTACTAGCCATTGGAATGGCCATGAAACCTCCTTATAAATATATAACCAGGTTGATGAGCATGTTTTAGGATATTAAATACATTTTATTATAATTTTTTAGTTCAAATATGATGGTTTAATCTTTCTTCAATGACCACATTTCCCTTTCTCTCTCAACACCTTATGACTATCTTGCTTTTTATGTCTATAGAAGCACCTTTAGGGGAAAGTGAATGCATTTTTGGAATTTAGGGGGTTTTTAAAAATTTAAAAAAAAAACTTACTCTATTATCTTCAACAATTCACATAATTAAAACCCTACTTTCCTAATTTAAACCTCTATAAAACCCAACATTCCTCATATTCATATAGGTGACTATACAATTTAACTGTGTAGGGACCCTTAATGGAGTGTGAAACATGACCCATGTGTTTCCATGAAATATTAATGCATTTGGATCCATTTCCTTTAATTTTAATCACATCTAGTTGATTTTAGGGTTTAAGGATGGTTTAAGACCACCTAGGCACCTTAATGATTATTTACAAAGCTTATGGCTTTGATCTACAAACTAATGCCACTACTTATAATCCCAATAGGGACTCTATATATTACCCAGATCTTGGGCTTTGACTCTCCTTGTATGAACCATACCATTCACCTCAAACTGACCTTTATGATCTAACCAATAGCTTGATAGGGATTATACTACATTTTCTACCTTTCTTTTAGCTTTATGAACATGGATTCTCCTCTAGCATGCTTGAAAGGAACCCCATATGATATATTTGATCATCTATAACCTTGAAATTATTGTACATGTCTATATATGTCTTTACAACACCTCTAAAACCACTTTTATTTTTATTTTTTCATGTTTGAGATCTTGAGAAACCATTGGAGAATAAAATGATCTAAATGAGAAGTCAAATAAACTTTTAATTCAGAGGGTAAGAATGGATAGAAGTTGAAAAGTGACTTTTCAAGCATTTGGGGACCTTTAGGGTGAATTAAGGATGTTTGATCCTTTGAAAGGACACTCTTTTACATTAGAGACCACCTTATAATGACTTTGCAATGCCTATGGTACCTTTTGGAGACATTTTACCCTTGGTAATGATTTTGGTGGTTGAATGATGTCCTAGGGTCTATTAATACTATTTACATGGTTTGAAAATCCTTGGAATAAAATATAAACATGGTATGAAATACAACAACAATTGAATTATTTACATTAATATTTGATAACATACCTTAAAATATGTTAAAGGATCCAAACAAACTTACCATTCTTCTTTCAAATTAATTCCAATTCCTTTGATTTTTTCATATTCTATAGATTGTTGCCATGCTTTAATGAACACATGACAAATCATGGGATTAAACATCATATGTCATCTTATTATGTGTGATTTTAGACCATGATGATCATTCTAAGACATGGTGTAGACTCTTAGACATAGTCAGCATAAGATTGAACCTTGACACAAGTCCAAAATAAGATGAGATAGTGACTACCACATCATTTTCTGACATTAGCTCACCACATGAACATGTTGTATGCAATGGGAAATGTAACAGGTCTACAAATCAATACTATCCTAGAGAAGATAGATAATACTTACACTTCTGATTGGGGATACATTATATAATCAAGTTCATGACTAATATATATCTATTAGACCTATCCAATGGATATCTTACCATAATATTATCACTAGGGAAGGTTTCAAATCCTTCATTCAAGTAAAACTATGGAATAACCCTAACTAGGTCTTATGTTTTCATAATCACTAAACTAATAACAAGTAAATAAAAATCTAATTTAGTGATCACCAAAGCTTATGGAACAACATGGGGGTTATTAAAAATAAAAGTAAACATACATAAGAGAATCCTATTTAATCTATGTATAGGTAAAACCCTAAAGTGTTTAAAGAGCAATATACTCAAAAGCCATTACTTATGTTATTTCTAAATACTAAAGAGAGCAGCAAAGTTAGATATACTTACCTGGAA
This sequence comes from Torreya grandis, assembly GCA_037957365.1. NCBI lineage: Eukaryota > Viridiplantae > Streptophyta > Pinopsida > Cupressales > Taxaceae > Torreya > Torreya grandis. Next base: position 634,736 of record JARHVA010004955.1, on the reverse strand, counting down.
GACAAACCCATAGAGAATAAATCTCTCCTTTATCTAAATTTTCTTCACAAGAGGTTTTTATGGTTTTTAAGGATCATTAAGAAAGGCCAAAGCATCCAAGACTTATCCACAAGACAATATTATCCTCCAAGTAAAAAACTTAAGCTAATAATCCTCAAGTAGAATGGTGGATGGGGAGATTATAAAGAAGCACACATGAATAATTAAATATTCTTATCTCTCTAAGAATGTTGAAATGAATGTCTTTATATAGGTATATCTAACCCTAAACCCTTCTATAAGTTTAAGCCAACAAGGTCAACCTGGTTGACCTAGTATTGAAATTGGCAAAAACAAACTAGGTTATGAACTATGTCATCCATGGCCAACATAGTTCTTAGTAATCCTTGTAAATAACAATACAAGGTAGATGTGGCTGACATAGTTATGAAAACTACCAAAAAGGGGTTTAGGCTAGGGAAATAGATAATGAAGGTGTTAAAATACTAGAGGAGGGTGAAAATAAGAGGGAAAGTTTAGGGGAATGATTTTAGGAGTTGGTTAGATTGATATGAAGTGAAAAAAAGGACAAAAAATCCTATGAAGCACCAATGGTATTCCCACCCCTTTCTAAGTGCACCCCTTAGGGTGTGTACTTAGAAATATTGATACTCGATAGGTTCTTGCAAGATATAAAGAATCAGTAATTGATACATTGTGAAAATATTATGTGTATATATATGCCTCACTCAAATCTCATCATGCGTCACTCAAGTGTAATAGGGGATGGTGCTTTGAGAAAGAACATAGTAACACACAATGATGAAGCTTAAAAATATTGTAGTATTTTAAATCATGAAATAACTAAACTAAATGAATAAAATGGAAATAACTAAAAGGTAAATGTATGCATACCTTGACTTACTTTTATCACTATATGGTTGTTTGTTGTGTTTGGAGTTCTAATTGGGGAGGGTGTATAAAGTACTTTCTACAAACCTAAGGATACAAAACTAAAGAGAAAACAAACAAATGTACGAAATCAAAGATAACTAATGCTATGTGGATGGTACATACTTTTAAATTTGGCAAGTTGGGGTGACAAGTGCTATGTTAGATCAAATGACTAAGTCAAAATTTAGAGTAGATCAAATAATCAAAAATCCAAGGCTACTAAAGACCTAAAAAATCAAATAAGTAAACCTTAAGTAATAAAGGAAAACTCACCAAATCAAACCAAAAATACATGTCACAAATATGGTAATCAAACATCAATGTGAAAGAAGTAATAATCCTTAAATAAATATGGGCAATCAAAATGGTAAAACAACATTGATGAGTAGTAACAAGCCTTACTCAATCATCAATGGAAAAAGATGCATAAAAAGGGGAAACAACATTATTTAGTGATAAGTAACAAACCAACCTCACTGAACAATGGAAAAAGTACATGAAAGTAAAAATGAACATAGGTGTCTACAAAAATGGTAGGAAAATAATGACAAATGGTAAAATAAATCAAAACATGTCTAGAAATGGAGAACAATTATGTCAAGAGAAAAAATTCCTAGTTAATCAAACATGTTGTTTTGTTTTAAGGATAGATAAAACTAAAACAAAGTAGTACTATCATGTTATTAAGATGTGAAGAATAAGGAATATAAAATAAGGGAAAATAGATTTAGAATCACATTTTGCCTATCAAGGGGGGAAATGAAATAGGTAAAGGGGAGAATGAAGAAAAAACCAAGGTAGATGAACTCTTTATCAAAGTTAATATACTCAAAGTAGGTTTGTCAAAACAAGAGGACTTTTGACCTTAAGGACTCTAAAGAACTTCTCTTATCCACACAATTCTTAGGTTAGTAAATAAAGTATGTATATCATCCCATGAATGCTATACACATGAAAATTAAAATAAACATACCTTCCCATAACATGTTCCCCATTCCTCATGACCCCTTATAGAGTCATCGATCTACTATGAAGATTAGGTACTTGTGTGAGAAATTAGGTAGCATTATAGAGTTTTTTGAATTCTCCTATTCCAATATACTGGCCTACCACACCCCAATGGATCTAGGCTCTAACATGAGGCCAAATGTGAAGTTTGAGTTTAGATTAGAGATACTTTTATTTCAAATGATTTATATTTTAACTTTCTTGATGTATTTTTCTATTCCTCCTCCATACAGATTCAAAAAACCAAGCATGCATGTTAAACATGACTTTCATTTTATTACTTGGGACTTGGTTTCTAAGAGAGAGAACTCAGAAAGCATGGTGTCTAAGAGTCTCATAAATTTGGGTGAAGTAAAAGTTCTATCTTGAATTTGACCTTATTTTATCCAATATGGAGTGAAATGAAAGAAAATCAAGAGGAATGAAACATGAAACAATTTAAATTACTTCAAATCATAAAAAATGTGACAAAGGGAAAAAAGGGGAGGGATACAATGATAGAAAAGTGTGATTCATTATTATAAAAATGAAGAAAATGGATGAAAACATGCTATCACAGGTTACTATGAAAATTTCATCTAGTGAAAGTAGAAAAAGCTAAAGATGAGAATAAAGATGCAAAAATCATAACCATTGTAAAACATATTCTATATAAGAATAATAAAAATATGGTGATTTTATGAGGAAGTCTAGGTCCTATCCATGGTATTAAACTAAAAATTATAAAAAAGAAACCCAAGGGGTGTCAAAATAAAGTGAAAAATAAATGGGATAAGAAAAATATGGTATTTGTGAGGAAGGTCAGGTCGTAGCCATGGTCTAACACTGTAACTCACAAAGAGAAAGCCAAGGGGTGTCAAAAATAATTAAAATTTGAGAAAACATTGAGGATAAAATTACAACATGAGGAAGACTAAGTCCTATCCATGGTTTTACAATGCAACTCATGAGAAAAAGGTTAACCAAAAGACCAAAAGGAAGGACTAAGGTTTATAAAAGGAGAGAACTATTGTAGAGGGTGAGACTCATGTAAGTATCCTACAAAAAGTGTTAGATAAATGGCATATAGAAAGTAAGAAAAATAATGGAAGGATATAGGTAAATACTTCTTGAGTAATTTCACATTGGTGAGATCTTTGAAAATATGGTCTTCATTCGTTTGAAGGTGATAGGTACTTAGACCAAGAATATCTTTAACTAAATAGGGGCCTCATTATTTTTGGTCATATTTTCCTTCTTTTTCATGAGTGTATTCTAATTTAATGATAATATCACCAACATTAAATGTGAAAACTTTAATTCATTTGTTATGTTGTTTGGTAATATGAACCTTGTATTGATGATTGGGTTGTAAATCATAAAGATGGTGGTCATCAATGAGATAGAAAGCATGAAGGAAAGCTTTACATAATTATTCATCAAGTATGATACCATGAATATATATAGAGAGATAAGGAAACTTGACTTTTATTGGGAGGATGGATTTAGAACCATAGACTAGAGATAACGGTGTTGCCCTAATGGAAGTGCATTTGCTAGTATGATAGGCCAAAAGAGTAGGATATATATGAATGTGTCAATTCATGTGGGTTTCACGAATTTTATTTTGGAGAATCTTATTAAGAATTTTGTTTGTGTCCTTATCTTGGATATTACATTGTAGATGATAAGGTGTGGAGAATTTATGATTGATTTTAAATTTAGCACAAAGTTGTTTGACATCTTTGTTTTTGAAATTACCACCATTGTTTGAAATGATAGTGTGAGGGACACCAAAGTGGCAAATGATTTGATTAAGGATGAATTTAAATATGGTGGTACTCATGACATTAACAAGGGGCATAGCCTCAACCCATTTGGTAAAATATTTTATGACTATGATTATAAAGACATGCCCATATTGAGATCAAGGTAATTTACCTATGAGATATAATCCCAAAATCAAGAATGGCTAGGGAGATTATACAATTTGAAGCTCATCTAGAGGTGAAAAAATTAAATCATCACGAAGTTGATAAGGACTAAAATTTTTAGGAAATTTGATGGCATCCTTTTGAAGAGTGGACCAAAAGTATTCCATATGTAATAATTTTTAGGATATATCATGTTTACTATAGTGGCCATTATAAATGCCTTCATGTGCTTGTTCAAGAAGAGGAGGAACCTCATATTTAATAACATAGTGGAACAATGTACCTATTATGATATTGATTTTCACCCATGGAAAGAATTCTTCAGGCTCCCTCCAACTAAGCCATGAAATGGGAACAACATTAGGATGTGGGTGTCCAATGATGAGGTTGAACCTTCAAAGAAGGCTAGCTTCCTTTTAGATCTATCACCTAAAATAATCTCTTGATTGGAAAATGGAGAGAAATAAACACTAATTCCATGAAAAAATATAAAAGGAGGTGATACACCAATGTTTTAAAAAATTATAATTTTATAAGACATACTATTAGATACTTTTAAGACTATTAAATATCATTTCATCTACCCTTTAATAAGATTCCACATAAGTATTTCATAAAAGGAAAGAACTAGTTATGAATCTTGCATGGGAGGGTATTTATCCACTTCTAAACCAATCAACACACTATCTATCACACTTAGACGGACCTATGAATGTTGAAAGACACTTCATTAAAGGTGAGAAAACTTAGACAAAGGCAAAGGAAATCATACATTCACTTAACCACATCAATGAATTCATGAAAAACACTTTAATTCAACTTTCAAATGGAGGAATTCAATATTTTATTACATTAAATAGGTTTTACAATACAAACTTGGCATAACATAGGCATGCCAAAAGGATAAGAGTCTCTTTTCTCTAATAAAAATATCTAAGAGTCAAAAGAGAGTCTTGGGGAAGAGAATGAGAGATATACATAAAATGGGGAAGAGAGATAGGGAACTAAAAAAGAAAAACTCAATAAATGGAGCTCAACTACCCTTGATCAATTAATATTGATCTGAGGATGTTGAGTCATGATCCATCCAACATGGGAAAGTCCCCAAAGGCTCTTAGGACTACATTTAATAATCCAAAATATTACTCAATCTCTGAACTCTCCACCATGCTTGATTTTTCTATGTTATTTATGTTATCAATCTTTAACTCATTCCTTGGTGTCCCTTTTGACATTTCTTACATAGTCAACATTCTATCATTACTCCTAAATCTTGAATATAGGTTCATTAAAGATGAAAACCAATCATCTTATTTGTTTTCATGTATCCATAATTGTAGTGAAGATCCACATACTAGGGTTTATTGATTATGCATAAGATGTAAGACCTATGCTTGAGAGCTATTAAGAGGTTTTAGAAAATATTTAATGGCATCCTACAATCCTACGTGGTTGGATCAGGTAACCCAGATCAGACTTGATCTTGAATTTATTCATTTCCCTACCTGGGGTGGTGAAATATTTGATCAACATGTATATTTTCATGGCTTTTCCTTAGGTTGCTTATTATATTTTAAAACCTAACCATTGCAATTTTTGACACATGTCTACATTCTATGCCTTCCAGAGATTCAATCAAAACTTCTCCATCGATCTCCTTAGGAGTCTAATGTTTTTAACCGTCATCACTATCATTGATATTTTATTTGTTATCTAGATAATGCCACTTAGTAGTCCTAAATTTATCCTTAGGATTGTATTATAGTTTTTATCTATTTAATGCACTTATACCATGTGGTAGATTTGCATGCAATCTAGCTCATTGACCTTTTGACATGATACACACCATCAATCTTCTTTTCATGGTTGAACACATGTCATTGATATTCCTTCTGATTGATGAAATGCACACCATTGATCTAGTTGGTCATAAATATTCTGACACTTATCATCTTCACATTTGTCTTTAGGATCCTCTCACCTTTTGATCATGAGCTCATTGTTGATCTCCAACTGCTTGATTAACCATGTATTATAGATCCTTATTTGACTTATCAACCTAGATGAGCACTCACATGTTGTTGATCCTTGATCATTGTTGGGGATCAACCAACAAACTTGATTACTATTGTGCAAGCAATTAAACACATAATTAAACCAGAATGATAAGCAACTAGAATCAGAAATAACAAAGAATAAGAGATACAAAAAACCACCCTGAAAACTTGTATTAAACTCTTCCAGAAGGAAATACAATGAAGAAAAATCACACTTTCCTCTCACACCTCTTAGATGTATAGATCTCTTTCCCTCAAGAGTTTACAATCAATTCCAACAACCTAGATTGATACACACATATACAATATGTCTTGTACTGTTCTTTCTTACACTTACACAAGCTATGAAGATCTATCCCTATTATATAAGATTAGGGATCATGAGAAATGTATTCACAACCATCAGATACACCTCCTAATCAAAGGCTTAAAATAGTCCTACTAAAGATAGAGATGCAAACATACAACTAATAGCTAAACTAATCATGCAAACAATCTGTTCATTTATAAAAATCGACTTTTTAGATGCATAAGTAACTGATGTCAGTTCCTACCTGTCTGCTCATGACTGACGTCAACCGATATATGACCAAAGATGGAAGATGTTGGTCAACTCCTTGCCATCGTCGGTGACTATGTAAATCCAGCAACTTCAGCATCTACTCATTTGGTGAAGTTTTTAGCTCCACACCTTAACAATCTCCCACTTGGAGATAAATAGCTGCACTAGTACCTGTATAGCAACATATTCTAACTTCTCCATCTTTAAACTCAATCTTGAAGATCAACAGAAGTTGAATGAAGATTCAACTTCTCCTTTGTTACCAGCTTGGATAACATATCATCAAGGTTCTTATCTGTATGGACCTTCTCCAGCTTCAACTCACCATCCTCCAATACCTGTCTTATGAAGTGGTACCTAAGCTATATATGTTTGGTTCTTGAATGAAAGGCTGAATTCTTAGCCAAATGAATTGCACTCTGACTATCACCATATAATTTTCAACTCTCTTGCTCCTTTCCCAACTCTTCCATGAATCATGTCATCCATATCATCTCTTTACTAGCCTCTGTGACTGCAATGTATTCTGCCTCTGTAGTAGACAAGGCAACAACCTTCTGCAACTTTGAAATCTAGCTAACCGTCATTTCACCAATAGTGAAAACATATCCTATGGTGCTTCTCCAACCATCTAAGTCACCTGCCATATCCGAATCTACATAACCATGTAGAGAAGTGTTTGAACCTCCATAGCATAAATGCCTACTATTGGTCCCTCTCAGATATCTGACAATCCATTGGACTGCTTTCCAGTACTCCTTCCCTAGATTGGCCATATACTTACTGACAATTCCCACTGCTTGGGCAATATCCAGTCTAGTACATACCATTGCATACATTAAGCTCCCAACTGTGGAAGCATATGGAACTCTACTCATGTACTCTACCTCATCATGTGAATTAGGACACTGTTCTTTACTCAACTTGAAATGTCTAGCCATAGGTGTACTTACTAGTTTTGAATCCTGCATATTGAACATCTCTAACACCTTGTTCACATAATCCTCTTGAGACAAAATCAACCTATGATTTTTCCTGTCTCTCTTGATACTCATGCTAAGGATTTTATTTGCTGCTCCCAAATCCTTCATGGCAAATGTGTGAGCTAATTTCACCTTAAGCTCATAAATATCCTGCATGTGTGAACTTGCAACCAGCATATCATCTACATACATCAACAAGATAATATATCTACCATTATCCAATCTCTTAAAATAAACACAATGGTCAGATTGACACATACTATAGCCATGCTCAGTCATAAACTTGTCAAATTTCAAATACCATTGTCTAGGAACTTGCTTGAGACCATACAAGCTTTTCTTCAATTTGCACACAAGTTTCTCCTTACCTTTGACCTCAAACCCTTCCGACTAATCCATATATATTTCTTCATCCAAATCTCCATGAAGAAACGATGTCTTAACATCAAGCTACTCAAGATGCAAATCCTCAATAGCAACTAAAGACAATACAGTCCGAATAGAAGTCATTTTAACTACTGGAGAAAAAATCTTACTAAAATCAATACCTAGTTTATATGCAAATCCTTTCACTACCAACCTGACCTTATATCTCATCTGTCCATTCTCTCCTTCCTTTAACCTATAGATCCATCTGTTCTTCAGTGTTCTCTTTCCCGCTGGCAACTCAACCAAATCCCATGTTTGGTTCTTTTTCAAGGAATCAATTTCCTCATTCATGCTTAGCTCCCACTGATTCTTGGATTCCACCTGTATTACTTCATCAAAACTCTCTAGTTCTCCACCATCAGTAAGCAATAAATAGAATAATGAAGGGGAATATCAAATTGGAGGTTTACTTACCCTTTCTAACCTCTTGATGGGCGTTTGAGACTCATTTTCTACTTGCTATCCATCCAAATTCTCTGACAGTGACCAACCTCAGTCACCTCCAGGTCTGTTACTGACTGATGTCGGTTCCACATGACCAACCTCAGTTCCTTCATGACCGACATCGGTCACTGTCTGACTGACATCGGTTCTTTTATTACTGATGTCAGTTCCCAACTGACCAACATCAGTCTTTATGTTTTCCTGTCTATGATAATTCTTTCTCGTGAGCTCATTTTGGACCGTCACCTCATCCAAATCTCCATTACTCTACTCAGAATTCTTCAGCTTCTTGAGCTGATCACTATACATCACTTTTTCATTAAAAACAACATCACGGCTCCTAATTATTTTGTTAGTTCCTAGATTCCAAAACTAGAATCTGAAATCATCAGAGCCATAACCAATAAATGTGCACCTTATAGACTTAGCATCTAGCTTCTTTCTATTTTCTTTATCAATGTGCACAAAAGCTTCAGAACCAAAAACTCTTAGAAATGAAAGATCTACCTTTTTACCTGTCCATGCCTCTTTTGGAATTCCACCATCTAGAGCTGTAGAGGGTCCTCTGTTAATCAGGTAAACTGCAGTATCTATAGCTTCTACCCAAAATTGTAAGGGCAAACTAGCATGCAATCTCATACTTTATGCATGCTCCAATATTGTTTTGTTCATCCTTTCAGCAACTCCATTTTCCTGAGGTGTCCTTGGAACTATCCTTTGCCTACGTATTCCATTCATATAACAGTAACTTTTGAACTTATTACTGTAGTACTCACCACCATTGTCAGATCTAAGGCACTTCAATCTCCTACCTATTTCATTCTCAACTAAATCTTTTCAAATCTTAAAAGTGTCAAAAACATCAGATTTCTTCTTTATGCAATAAACCCATACCTTTCTTGTAGCATCATCAATGAAAGTAACATAATATTGTGATCCTCTAATAGAAGCTACCTGAGCTGGTCCCCACATGTCTGTGTGAACAAGCTCTAACTTGTGCTTCCTCTTTGTTGACCTAGTTTTAACAAACCTTACTCTCTTCTGTTTTCCAAAAACACAATGCTCACAGAAATTTAGATCTATGCTTTTCAAATATGAAAGCTTACCTTTTGACTTAAGAATTGACATTCCCTTCTCACTCATGTGGCTAAGCCTCTAGTGCCACAACTTTTCATCTACATCTAAAGTAGATAATATAGAAGGAGAATAATTAGTAATACAATTACATAAATAGAGAGCACCTACTCTCTTACCTCTGACTAGTACAAGTGCACCCTTGGTAACCTTCCAAGATTTAGCTGTGAGAGTTACTGTACAACCCTCATCACCCAACTTTCTTATAGAAATTAGATTCTGCTTTAGGGTTGGGACATGCATGACATCTTTCAACACCCATGTGTTGCCATTCTACAATTTCAGCTACACTTTTCCTTTGCTAACAATTTTACAAGGCTCATCATCCCCTAAATAAACTTTTCCAAAATCTCCCTAGACATAATCATTAATAAATTCTCTATTTGGGGTAGCATGGAAAGAGGCCCCAGAATCTAAAACCCAAGATTCTATTTTATTATGCAAAGAAAGTGAAAGAGCATCTTGTGCAACAATACCTGTAACTTTTGCTTCTTCATTACCTTCATGCTGATTCTCTTCATTAACCTTCAACCAACAATCTTTCTTTGCATGTCCTCTCTTTCCACAATTCCAGCAGGTTATCTTCCTTTTTCCATTTCTAGATTTGGATCTATTGCTCATCTTTGACTTAGACCTTGATCTCCCTTGCTTGCTCTTCTCTCTTTGCCTTCCCCTGCTTTCAATACTTAAAGCATTACCTGATGATTCCCCTATGCTTTACACTAACATCATTTACTTTCAAGATATTTGTAGCAGATGTAGTATTACTAACTGCCATTACTAAACTATGCCAACTTTTAGGTAAAGAGCATAATATTAAAAGAGCCTTAATTTCATCATCAAAAACTATTTTAACTGAATTTAATTGATTTATAATTCCATGGAAATCATTAAGATGATTAGATACAGATCCACCTTCCTGCATTTGCAAATTCAATAACTGCTTCATAAGATATACCTTATTTGAAGCTGAGGCCTTTTCATATAAATTTGCTAAAGTGTCCATCAACTCTACCATTGTCTTTTCCTATGACAAGTTGGAAATCATAGTAGATCCTAGACTCAATCTTATAGATCCAAGAGCCTTTCTATCAAGAACTTCCCATTCTTCATCTTCCATATTTGTGGGGTTTCTATCAACCCCACCCAACGGTAAGTATAGATCTCTCTGATACAAATAATCCTCTATCTGCATTCTCCATAATTGGTAATTCTTGCCATAAATTTTCTCCATTCTCAGTTTGCTTTCTTCTGCCATTGCTTCTCCCACTCAAACAGAAAACCCTGTGAGTGACTTGTAATTAACAAACACTAACCAAATCTAAAACACCTATTAGTCAACCTGAGCTTTGACACCACTTTTTAGGCACCTAGAACATAAATTCTCTAAAAGCACTTGTTGGGGATCAACCAACAAACTTTATTACTATTGTGTAAGCAATTAAACACAGAATTAAACCAGAATGATAAGCAACTAGAATTAGAAATAGCAAAGAATAAGAGATACAAGAAACCATCCTAAAAAATTATATTAACCTCTTCTAGAAGGAAATGCAATGAATAAAAATCACACTTTCCTCTCACACCTCTCTGATGTATAGATCTCTTTCCCTCAAGAGTTTACAATCAATTCCAACAACCTGGATTGATACACACATATACAATATGTCTTGTACTATTCTTTCTTACACTTACACAAGCTATGAAGATCTATCCCTATTATATAAGATTAGGGATCATGAGCAATGCATTCATAACCATCAGATACACCTCCTAATCAAAGGCTTAAAATAGTCCTACTAAAGATAGAGACACAGACTTACAACTAATAGCTAAACTAATCATGTAAACACTCTGTTCATCCATGAAAATAGACTTTTTGGAGGCACAGGTAATCGACATCAGTTCCTGCATGTCTACTCATGATCAATGTCGGCCGATCTATGACCGACGCTAGTAGCTACTGGTCGACTCCTTGCCATCGTCAGTGACTGTGTAAATCTAGCAACTTTAGCATCCGCTCATCTGGTGAAGTTTTTAGCTCCACACCTTAACAATCATGACCTTAGATATCATTATATTTTTTGACCTTATATTCAAATTGGAGCTTGTTAGGAATTTTTTAAATCCAAATGATTAGTTTCTATGGACTTAACTTGACATCCCTGGGTACATCCCATTTTGATAAATCATATTTGATGACTTGTATCTTGAGATAGAATACTCATCAAGCCACCAAACTATAGAGGGACTATCATGGCTAAAAATTCATCATGCTCATATCATTATTTGACCTTGGATGGATTATCAAGTGCACTTATGAAATGTACAACTAAACTAACTTGTTTGTTCTTGTATGATGTACATGATGGTCTGGTCCCTTAGGATTTCCAAATTTACACTTTAATCCTACTTAACATGTGATAAAATATTTTCAAGTGACTTAATATTCTCTTTAAGTATGTATACTCCTTATTCCATGGGATTATTTCTTGATCAAGACTTTGTTCATCTCCTCACCTCAGCTCTAGGTAAATTTTGGTGTGTAGGCCAAATTTGGCCAACATCTTTGGTGACTCAACTAGGAATTGATAAGCTTTGGAACTTAGACCATTTACATAAATCTTGAACTCATGAATAATGAAAGATATAATCCATGACTGTAAGATACATTTTGACTTGAAATGATAACTATTCCACCAAGACAAGGAAAGAGACACACAAAATAAGGAAACTACTCTAAACAAATCAAATGTACAAAACAATAACTTATTTGAGACAGAACAAAAGTAAACTAATATTCTATAAAATGAATTAGAGGAACAAAAAAAAATTAATTATGTACAAGGAAGTTAACTTCCTTAATATCAATGTTTCAGATGTATTACATTGATTAGGATAGGAAGATCCTTGCCATCCATCTTTGCAAGTTAGAAGGCATTGTGGGATTTGCAACTAGATATTATGTATGGACCACTCTAGAGAGAGTCAAACTTTTAATGCCTTCCTAGTTTATCTCTATCCTCATCCCATTTGAGGACTAGATCTCCTTCTTTAAAATATCTTGAAGAAGCTTTCTTTTCAAAGGCTCTCTTCACTTGTGCTTGATGGGCCTCCATGGCTAATATGGACTTATCTTAAACCTCTTATAGTTCCATAAGCTTAGCATATATTATTTCCATTGTCTCATTCTCCAATAAATCCAATTGATTTAGTTCTAAAGAAGTAAACTCATCAAAAATAGGGAATCTTGCTTCCTTACCATATACCAGCTTATATGGAGAATTGTTTATTGATCTTTTATAGGTAACCCTATCAAACCATAGAGCTAATTTCAACTTGAGATACCATGAATTATTATTATCTTCAATATCCATTCTTATTATCTTTAAAAAATTCTTATTTATTGACTCAATAAGAATATTTCTTTGTGGATAGTAATTCGATGAAGTGTTGAGATACATACTATGTTGAATAACCCATTGGATAATCCTAGTTCCCATAAAGACCATAACATTTTTAGAAATAATAGTTAAAGGAAATCCAATTATAGTAAGAAAACCTTCATAAAAATCTATAAAATTAGAGTCATTTGCTTATTTTAATGCCACTACCTTTGTCCATCTAGTAAAGTAATCTATATCAGTTAGTATCCATTTATGTCCTACACTTGAAGGGAGATTAATGAGACCTATAAAGTTTAATCCCCATTGGACAAAATGTTGTTCCACTATAATTGGTTTGAGAGGTAAGGCTACCATATTCACCTTTCCCATAAACATAACACACTATTTTCACTTTCTAAACCTTGCATGACAATCACCAAATATGTCAAGCCAAAATAGCCACCTCTCATGATCTTAAAGGTTGTGGTATTTTTTGAGTAATAACCTACACCTTTTACATTATGGTACTACTAAAGAAATATTTATGTTTGGCTTGTTTCTATACATCTTAGCAACATGCCATTGATATCATTTTTAAGCAAAACACCATCAACAAGAATAAAAAGAATTGACTATAGTCTAAAATATCTTATTTTTGAAGGACTTAAATGAGGGGGATAAATACAATCCTAGAGATATCTTGCCATGTCATGAAACCAAGTATAAATTAAGGTTTGATTAGTTGTAACCTCTTCATCATTTAACACTATAAATACCCCATTAGCTTCTTGAAATTCTTGGGCTAAATGCTCACAAAGTCCTTTGCCTCTCACTAGCTTAGTGACATTGATTTCCACATCATACTCTATTACTTTCATTATCCAACTAGATATTTTCTCATTTATATCTTTTTTTAGTAGAGGCTCTTTGATACTTGGATGGGAAACCATCAGGTGTATCTTACTGTTAGACAACAAGTATCTTAAATTCTTGAGAAACCTTATAACTAAAATTACATGCTTTTCAAAAAAGGTGTACCTTGTTTCATATTATTCTAAGCCTTGACTAAAGAAGGATATTGGTTATTCTAAAGTCTCATTATTATAATACATAATAATGCCTAAAATGGTGTCCCTATTAGCATAAGTATACAAGATGAAATCCTTTGTGAAATCTAAGTTTATGATTATAAGAGTATTATATATGGATCTATGGATCTCTTCAAAACTCTTTACTCCTTCCTTGGACCAACTAGAACTTTGATTCTTATTTAACATGGCTATAAGTGTCTTAGCTAAAGTGGAAAAATATGAAATATATCTTCTTATAAATTTGATTTTACCTAAGAATCTTTGAAAATACTTATTGTGTTTGGAAAAGGATAGTGCAAGAATTGAATCTATCCTATTAGGATATATTCTCATACCATGCTTTAAAATCACATTCCCAAGAAGCTTACATTCATGAACTAAAAATACACACTTTTTGGGATTTAGACACGCCCCAAATTACCTACACCTTTCAAACACTTTCTTGAGGTGAACCATGTGCTAACTTATATCCTTTGAATACTATTATGTCATCTAAATAAACAAGTATGAACCTATTAAGAAGGCCCTAGAATTCCATATCCATGGATCTATAAGGTTGCTCCAGCATTGGATAAACTAAAGGGCATCTTTTTGTAGGAAAATGTCCCCTACTTGGTGGTGAAGGTTATCTTGAATTGGTCCTCTTATTCAACGAAAATCTAATTGTATCCACAATATCTATCAAACAAATAAAACCTTTCTAAACCTATAACTAGCTATAAAATTTATTCCATATATGGCAATGGATAGTGATCTTTAAAGGAAACCTTGTTCAAGTCTCAAAAGCTAACCCATATTCTAATCTCACCATTATTATTCCATACTAGAACAAGGTTTACCACCCAAGTTGAATGCTTAATTAGAAATATAATATCTGAATCTATGAGCTTATGAAGCTCTACTCTCATTAAAGGCTCAAGTTTTAGATTGATTGGACTTTGTCTTTGTCTTACTGCTTAGTTTCACCCTCTAACTCAATGGTGTGTTGGGATAGACTTGGATCAAATACATTCATGTCACTATATTTCCATGTAAATACATCAACAAAACTTGAACATAATTAAATGAAATCTTCCTTTTCTATAGGAGTGCATACCTTATCCAGCTTCTAGATTTTACCAATTACAATCTCCACATTGGTATAGTGTTCCTCCTTTATTGACATAGATGAATTTTCCTTTCTCAATTCATCATCTCCACTAAATATTATTTCAAGTGTGAAAAAACCTTTCGGTAGATTATTTGTTTTCAATTTCATAATCTAATCACCATATTACTACAAGAACTTTGATTGGTTTCTTGAGGAAAGCTCAACCTCTTCTTGCAAGAACCTGACAATTTAATTATCATCCTCAAATAGTTTCCAATTCTCACAATTGTCTAGAATGGAAGGTCTTATCACCACCTTAATGTGTGACTAAATGTTTTCACCTTTTATATCATTTGAGATACTAAATTGTACCCCAATGGCATCTAATCTATCTTAATGTTTGTTCTCATCCATTATGGCTTGAATGTTAAAAGATTGAAAATATTCAAGTCTCATAACCTATGATTATAATATCTAAGTAGTAGGTTTTTTCATGCATTAAGACCTCTTAAACCTCTTACTTGGTGAAATATAAGTTCACTATCACCAAAACGTTGTAAGGTGTTGATTTTCATCTTTCTAGTCCACTGTAAACCATGAACTAGTGCCTTATATTATGCAATATTGTTTAAACAACAAAACTAAAACATAAGAGAAGAGAAATATCTTTACTTTTTTGGATAAATAAACATCATTATATCCCTAGTACCATCCTTATTCCCATATCCATCATATTATAATTTCTATAGGACATCACTAGGCTTATCATCTTTCATCATAATTGGAATTGGTGTATCATGCTCATGGAGGAAATAAAGACAAAATAACTCTTCATAAATTAGATTTTAAGGAGAATGATCATTAAAATTAGTGGCCCACTCATCAAGGAACAAATTTGAAAACCCATCTTAAGGTGATTCAACTTCTACTTCATTATTTTCTAGCAACTCATCTGAGATGACACAATTAGTGTTCACAACACTTGGCATATATGGCTCCAAATGTAAGTGTGAAATAGGTTCAAAATGTATAGTTACCTTGGTACCATACCTAGTTCTAAAAATCAAATATATCCAATTAGCTAACAAGTATCCTCCAATATTTGAGGTGAAGTCCCTTAATAAACACATGGCAAAGTAGGGAGGCAAGTCCACTATAACTACATCTTGCTAAATGGTAACATTGGGACAAATATGTAGTGTCAACTTTAGATCCTTGATGATGCCCTACTATCTTTTTTGGGTACCTATCTCGTTTCAATACCCCTTTAGTATTTGGCTCATAAATAAGACCAAGCTTATCTATAATTTGCTTGGGCATAAGAATGTTACTAGCTCCACTATCTACCATATAATTATGGACCAAAGTGACACCAAATATCAAATAGAGGTAGAAGGGAGGATTTTTATTTGACTTTACCTCAAAATTTTCCACCTTTACCATCTTGTGTACCATTTATACTTGTTTCTTGGTTAGATGGTTTGATTTAATTAGGACAACTCCTTATTTCTCAACTGATTCTAAAGACACTTTGAGATCTAAAAGCTCTCAAATGAGAATATCCTTTTGCAATATAATGGAGAAGAAATACAACATGATAATTTTGATGTTATACTTCTTAATTTTATCTACTATACTAAATAAAGTTCTACTAACCTTTGGTTGCACTTTAGACCTACTAGTTGCTCATAAACTAGGGGTACTTGAGGAACTTTTCCAACTTCTATATTCTTTTTTTTTCTACATTATAAGCACATAAAGATGATATTTTAAATTATATTTGGGAACAACATTAGGATCGCTCAAAGTATTACTCCCATCTTAACCTTCATCAATGGCTCTCCTTTTAGCTTTAGTCAGAGCTATAATTTAACTAATTATATTTATAGTCTCAACTTGATTGAATGAAACATGATAATACATTTTCCAATTAAAACTAATGGAATCAATCTTACCTTAAACTTTTTTAGTCTCTCCTTATGATTCCAAACCCACTTATTGATACTGACTTCCTTGAAGAGAAAAATCTACAAGCATCATTTATGGCATAGTAATATTTTGTGACTCTAGTGCTTAGTTTTGAGAATCGTTAGGATTATATGGCTTCAAAATAAATCATACATCAATTTGTTCTCAAGAGGTGTGGGAACAAATAGATCTTGAACTGGAAGTTACATTAGGAATAAGGGCTACATATGACTTAGCCTAGGTAATAACTCCTTAGGGTTGATAGAGGAATTTATTTTCTCTAAACCCTTAATAAGGAGGATTTTTATCCCTAAATAGATCATAGATGGCCTAATTTTTTTTTTGATAAGTCCTATTATTTTGGTATTGCTTTATCTTGAGTTT
The DNA here is from genome assembly GCA_037957365.1 of Torreya grandis. NCBI lineage: Eukaryota > Viridiplantae > Streptophyta > Pinopsida > Cupressales > Taxaceae > Torreya > Torreya grandis. The sequence goes on along the minus strand of JARHVA010004955.1, from coordinate 617,354 downwards.
TACTATTTCATTCCCAAAAGATTGTAATAAACGTTTTAACTCTCCAAGCTCACTAGCTTGACTAGAAGGGGCAGAAATTTGATATTTAAGGGATGGAATGGGTGATAAAGATGGGATTTGAGGAAATAAATGAGGTGGATATGGTTTAAAATATATAAATATATGCATTGGAGGCCTTGGGGAGAGTTTACCAGCTTGTATCAAGTTATTATCTGCTCTTATTACAATCTCATGCATTTAACAAGGTAACACCACCCAATGACTAAATCATCACACTAATATCAAATTTGAGGGAATTTATATAGTAAAATAAGTCATATTTTTGGGGTCTAATAAATTTAGGTATCTTGGTCTATGTTTTTTTGGAATTTGAGGTTAAAATTAGACACGAACTCATGAAGAGACCTCTTTATAATAGTTAATGATTCAACTAAGGATAGGTAATAATATTTGTCCTTAATTTGTGTGACTAAGGATACACATAATTTATCATAAGTAGTAATTTAGTTTAGTGGGATATTTCTATACCATTGTAGTGCTTTTCCTTTGAAGGAAGCAATAAGTAGTCTAATAGCTACATTATCTTGAATAACATTATGAACTGAACAAAGATTGGAAACATCTTGGTTGTGTTCAATAGAAGTTGTGTTATCCTCTCCTAAAAATAATGGAATAATATTAATGTTAGATATATCGATGTCATCAAAATGGAGTAAATTAAATAGACTACCTTGATTGAATGGAACAAACAATTAATTTTTTATGGCCATTTAGATAGTGGGGACCGCACTAATTAGGATAATAAGATGAATAAGAGATAAATATTTCTTATAAGTATATGGTATTTTTATATTAAACCTTGATATTTTATACAAAACAAAAAGTAACTCAATGAATTCAATAGGAATACCTTTACCTGATGACCTTGTAGTAACCTTTGGCATGAGATTTTTGCCAAGATGATGATATAAACTCTACAATCTGAGGAATATTTATATTTTGATGATGATGGATGTCTATCTCTACTAAAAATACTTATCCTTATCTTTGAAATTTAGCTATGCTAAGGATAATGTGTCCCATCAAGTGTGCCAACAAATTTTTTGGTCTTAATTTTCACCCATGGAAAGAGTTATTCAAGCTTCTTCTAACTAAGCCAAAAAATGGGGATAACCTCATGATGTGGGTATCATGTGATGAGGCTAAACCTCTGAAGAAGGATGACTTATTTTTGGATATATCACCTAAACTAATATTTTTCTTGGAAAAGGGAGAAAATAGACACTAATCATATGAAAACATATAAAAGGAGGTGATGCACCAATTTTTTAACACTTATACAAGACACGTTATCAAACACTTTCAATATTGTTAAGTATCACTTCATCTACCATTTTATTACCTACCACATAAGTATTTCATAAAAATGCAAGAACTAACTATGAATCTTTTATGGAAGGGTAGTTATCCACTTCTAAAATAGTCAAAACACTATCTATATCACTTAGAATAATGTATAAACACTACAAGACACTTCATTAAACGTGAGAAAACTTAGACAGAAGTAAAGGAAAACATACCTTCACTTAATCACTTCAGTAATTAAACACACTTCAATTTAGCTTGTAAATAAAGTAATTTAGTCTTTTATTGCATCAAATAGGTGTTATAGTACATATTTGGCATAGCCTAAGCATGCCAAAAGCATAAGAGTCTCTTTTCTCTAATAAAAATATCTAAGAGTCGAGAGAGAGAGAGAGAGAGAGAGAGAGAGAGAGAGAGAGAGAGAGAGAGAGAGAGAGAGAGAGAGAGAGAGAGAGAGAGAGAGAGAGAGAGAGAGAGAGAGAGAGAGAGAGAGAATGGAATATATATAGAAAAGGGGAAGAGAGATGGGAAACTGAACAAGCATTAAACAATAAATGAATCTAAACTATCCTTAATTAATTAGCATTGATCTGAGGATGTTGAGTCATGATCCATCCAACATGGGAAAGTCCCCAAAGGCTCTTGGAACTTCATTAAATGATCCAATATCTTATTCAATATCTAAACTCTTCACCATGATTGATATTGCTATGTTATTTACATTATCAACCTTGAACTCATTCCTTGGTATCCCTTCTGACATTTATTACACAATCACCATTCTGTCATTATAAAAACCAATCATCTTATTAGTTTTTATGTAGACATGATTGTAGTGAAGATATACAGGCTAGGATTTATTGATCATGCACAAAGAATAAAACCTACATCTGAGAGCTCTTAAGATATTTTATCAAATCTTTAATGGCATCCTACAATCTTGTAGGGTCAACTATGGTAATCGAGATCATACTTAATCTTGTATTTATTAATTTACCTACCTAGGGTGGTGAAATGTTTGATCATTGTGTCTACTTTCATGGCTTTTCCTTGGGCCACTTATCCTATTTTAAAACCTAACCATTACAAGTTTGGACATGTGTCCACATCCTATTCCTTCTACAGATTCAATCAAAATTGCTCCATCAATCTCCTTGAGAGTATATTATCTTTGACCTTCATTGTTATCATTTGTATTCTATCTACTATCTAGATCATGCCACTCAGTAGTCCTATATTTATTTTTTAGGATCTTATTGTCAATTTTATCTGATTAATTTGCTTTCACCATGTGGTTTCTTCATGTAAAATCTAGATCATTAAAATTTTTTACCTCGTGCACAACATCAATCTACTTTTCATGGTTGAACTCGTGCCATTGATCTTCTTTATACTTGATAAAATGTGCACCTTTGATCTAGTTGGTCACCAGGATTATGACACTTATCATCTTCATGTGTGCCTTTAGGATCCTATGACCTTTTGACCATGATCTCATCATTAATCTCCAACTACATGATTAAACATGTATTTTAGATCCTTCTTTGACTTATCAACCTGGATGAACACCTGTGTGTTGTTGATATTTGACTTGACCTTCAAGATCATGCCACTTGTCAACCTTGTGTTAAAAATAGAGCTTGTTAAGGATTTTTTGAATCCAAATGACTTGTTTATGTGGCCTTAACTATGTGTCCCCGAGCATGTCTCATTTTAATGGACATTTTTTAAGACTTATATCTTCATATAAAACACTCATCAAGACACCAAAATTTTAGAAGAATGATCATGTCTCATAATTCATCATGCTCATGTCATTCTTCAGCCTTTGCTAGATTTTCAAGTGCACTTATGAAATGTATAACTAGACTAACCTATTTGTTCTTGCATGATGTGCATGATAGTCTATTCCCTTGAGATATTCAAATTCATAATTTAAGCTTGCTAAAAGTTTTTTAAAAGCTTTGCAAGTGACTTAATCTTCTCTTGAAGTCTATTTTCCCCTTCTTCCATGGAATTACTCCTTAATCAGGACTATGTTCAACTCTTCACCTCAGCTCTAGGTAAATTTTGGTATGTGGGCCAAATTTGGCCAACAATACCTTCTTCATTGTGATAATATAGGATGTTATATCTAAATACATACTTAAAATCTTGTTTTCAAATGTGATTACTTTCATGAGAAGTGAGTTTAAGAGGATAAGTTTGGTTTTTTAAAAATTTAAAGATGTCTTTATACGATGGGCTTTGTTGAATGGTGGTGGCATCAATATGATAGATAAGTGAATATTTTGGTTGAGTAAAAGATGGAGTTTTTATTATTTGGATAAGAAAAGTGATATCAATAATAACCTGGTGTGAATGAAAAAGGGATGTAAAAAAATCAAGGGAACTGGCAATAGAATTTTGATCTCGAGGGATAGGCTTGATGGTGAAAGAAATGAAATATTTAGAGAGTGTGGTTGTGATTTGATTACAATGAATGATATTATCTCTTTTACATGTGTAATCACCATTAAATTAGTGGTAAATGAGTTGGGAATCACCTAAATCATATAGATATTGGATATCTAATTCAAGGGTGGCTCTCATGCCTAAGATTAAAGCTTCATACTCTACTATATTGTTAGTGACATTGAATGTTAGGTTAAAAAAAAATGGTATGATTTTGCCAAATCATAAGGATACATCTTAAAATAGATATTTAATGGAATTTAACACCATCTAAATGAAGGTTCCAAGTATCTCCATGTAAATAGACATTAATTTCTTGAATTTCTTTGATAACTACTTTTAGTTTAGTAGTATTAGGAAGGATAGTAGATGCATTGAGATTAATTACTTCAACATTAGTAGTGAATTCATGGAAGTAATATTTAAGGGATATGGCTTGGTTGAGACCTTTAATATAGAGAATGTTGTCATTGGGAAGACTATCTTTAAGGTGGTCAATAACAAGCATTGAAGATGCAACAAGTTAATCAGTGATAATTTGCCCTTTCATAGCTTTCTAAGTAATAATTTAGAGATCAAATTCTATGAGAAGTACCATCTATTTAAAAAAATTATATCCAAGATTAATGGATTTGGAGATGTGACAAAGGGGATAAAAATGGATGATAACATAAGTGGTTTGATAAAGCATATACTGTCAAAGTTTTTCAGTGGAAAAATATATAGCATGACAATCACATTCAAATTCGTGTAACATTTCTCATAATCAATGAGGCCACAACTGATATAGTTGATGCCATATTATCTTCCAGTATTATCTTGTTGGGAAAGCATTTCCCCCACTAATATATGTGTGGAAGAGGTATATACGATCAAAGGTTGATCATTTGAATCTGGATGAAAAGTATGTGGGTGAAACAATTATTCTTTCATAATATCAACTGTTTTTTGATAGGGATCCATCTACTCTAAATCATTACCTTTCTTAAGAAAAAAATTGATGGAATAGATATGGTAAGCCATTTTGAGTATAAATCATCTAATTTCCCCAAGTTTAATGAGTTAAGTTTGAATGTAAAAAATGGATTTATGGATGCACATATTGATTATATCATTAATCTAAGTAGGGTCAACATTATGTAGACACCTAAAACTAGCCACGAATGGTCTTTGATTGAATTTCAGACTGATTCTTACCAACCATTAAAAAATAATCCTAAGAATCACTAAACATCTCAAATTTTCTTGTGAATCATTTTTCAAATCTCAAAATCTTATTAAGACATCCCTAATTGGGGTATACTACTATAAACAACAAAAACCTCTCATATATTCATCATAAATCATTCTATGGCATCATAACATGTAATTTAGGTTATAGGCCTATTAAGTGGGGCAAGTGCACACATAAAATAAACTATTAAAAGAGATAAATGGATAATTATAATTAATTAACAATCTAGACCAAATTCAATGTCTATTTTAATTATCCATGTACAATTAATGAATTACTACAAAAGGAAATTGAAAAATATGAAATATCCTAGCTTTTCATGATTTCCTTTTGTGATTTGTCAAGCCTTTGAAAATATCTAAAAATATCTCACCCATACCTATTCATTGTAAATAATTAATTATTGACACATTTTAACTCTACTAGGGTTAATTGACTTACTTAGGTTAGGTTTAAACACATTCCATGTTTAAACTACATTTTAACTCACCTTGAGTTGGGGTTAGTTCCTAAGATTATAAATGCAAGCCTTTGCCTCTTCATTTTAGATCTTTGGAATTATAGAGTTAAAATGCAAGTTTTTTAGCATGATTTATATACATAATGTTATAATGCCAAAATATTGATCCAATCCACATCAATCAAGAATAAGCCATATCAATCCATAATGGTTCCAAGGAGAGAATGATCATAGAAAACTCCATTGTCAAAGACTCTTTGAGAACAAATCGATCAAGCCACACAATGAATCATTTAGAGAATTCAACGAAGGTAATAGATTTTTTTGTGTTTTTCAATTTAGTTATGTTTTCAATTGGTTTTGTTCATTAATCTCCTTCTGAGATCTAGGCTTAGAGATGTTAGCATTTTACTTTGTTCATTTCATTATTTTAGGGACTAACACAAGACTAACCTCCTCTCTATTGTAAAATTCCTATGATCATAAATTTCATGACTAATGGGACATAAATCATCTCACATATCAAGGATACCAAATTGAAGATCTTATTTTTTTAAATGAGTGCTTGATCATCTTTAAAAATTGAGTTTTTGTTTTGTTTTTTTCCATATTCTATTTTTTAATGTTACACAAGTTACATAGAGACTGATGTCAATTTTTATAACTAGCATTGGTCCTATACTAACCAAAATTGGTTATGTGTGAATCACCCAAACTAACATTGGTTATGTGTGCATCATCCAAAATTGACATCAGTCTTTGTGCATAATAACAAGCTAATAGGCCATCTTTTGGAGCTTTATTTGGGGTCATATGGATTCCATTTTTGATGATTTTTTGAAACCACATGTTTTCTCCTAAATTTATAGAATATTATATCATTTTACCTTAAATTTTCATAAATTTTTCAAAAAATATTAAAAAACCCCTAATACTTTTTTTAGGACCCAAAGGCCATAAGGAAATATTCAAAACACTTATAACTTACAATTTTCACATATCAAATTTTTGTTTTAAGTATCTTTTTGTTTAAATCATTTTCATTTCATTTAAAGATTTCAAAAACTAATGCCAAGGGGCAAAATTTCATAACACATTTTGTCTAGTACATTAAAATGAAATTTATTCACTTAGTTGCATACTCTTGAGAATGTTCATTTTATGTCTTGTTTGTTTAGAGTTGTTTATTTTCACAAAATGATTGACACATGTATGCTTTCCCCCCATCCCCTTTAGGGAACACAAGTGATCAAAATATCTCTTTCTTTGCCTTTGTGTCTTTGTCTAAGGCATGAAAAGAATTTTATTAAGACTCTCCCCAAAACCCTTATGGTTTGGGTGATGTAGACACAACCTCTAGAATATTTTTACCTAGTCATTTATTTCATGCAATTTTTATTGTGAGAGGGAGTTCATCACCTCCTCATGATTTTTTTATGGGTATTTATCTAGGGTTTCATATACTAGAATTGTAAAAAACCCACTCCATGGCAAGGTTTATAATTTAGATTACATATACTATGAGATACATGGGGTTGAGTGACTAACCTCTCCTTTCATAACAAAAACCTGAGCTAGGTTTCATTAACTAGGGGACTCTACTAAGTAGTATATGGATGGAATAACTATGTAAATGAATAGACCCTTACATAGTAAGTTAACTAGTGTGAACTCAATTGATGTGAGACACCCCTAGTGTTAATCACACTGAGGACCATCTAGATGATCCAAAATTTAAGTTTTAGAACAACCCCACTTACTATGGAACTATGGTTGATGTAGGGTGAGTAGCTCAAAGGTCCATGTCACCATAAAATCTCTTAGGAGAAGGGGGGGGTGTAAAAACCCTACTACTTCATACACTTTTTATTTTTATATTAACATTTAAAATCCTCCCAAGAGCATGTATATAGATGTATTTCAATGATATGATGCCACCTTGCCAATTATAGGATCTAGGAAGTTACATTTAGATGTTTATGTCATTTAATCCTTTGCTTACTTGGTCTTATTTTAGTCTAAAATTGTCTATTTATTTGATTATGCCATGCCAAAATGAGTCTTGTGTCCAAGCACTCCATTGTTTTAGGAGGCATTATGCTATCTATTTGACACCTTGATTTTACCTTAGATTTAATGTCAAAAATATTATTTGTATCATTTGATTGAAATTAGTAACATTACTCTACCCAAATAAATTCAATTTTATGCCTTGGAGTCTTGAAACCAACCATTGTTTACATCTTTAGAGATAGATAATGCCATTATACTTCTTGAATAATTTCATAAAATCATCTTGTTTTTTGTCCAAGTTTCATCTTTAAACCAAACCATGTATGCCTTTGTAATATTTATTTAGTGTCGTTATTCCATCCATATTTGTCTAGCTCATTGTTCAATCAAAAGAGCCAATTTTTTTCTAAGTTGAGTTTTTAATTAATCTTGACAAGTTTAAATCTAAACATTGACCGATTTTTATTTATGGCTTGTCTAATTGGGGTTTAAACACTGATCTTTCTTTTTTGGGTCACCCAATTTTGGTTAATTTTTTACCCAAATTCAAAAAATCTTTTTTGTGCCTTTATTTGGGAGAAAATAGTCCATCTCCAAGTGCCTTTTTTTGTATTCCTTATGCCAATTTGATCAAGTATATGTCTTAATTCAAGTGCTAAGTCTATGCTAAAGTGCTTCAAGTTTTCTATATTAAATCATCCTTTCATTTAAATTCTAGATTTTGATGTGATGTTTGGACAAAATTCCTAACATATGCCTTTGTTTGAGCCTAGATTTTTATGTCTTGTTTGGCTAAAAGACCTAGAAACCTTTATTTTTCTAGATTAGACCTATTTGGAACACTTTGAACCTAGAGTTTGGAATTTTGTTTTTAGTTCATCCACTTGACCTTTTTGTGTGAAATATTTAATTTTATATTGATGTCATACTGTTTTAGTAAGGGGAAAGTCTATAGAGGTAGGAGCTAATTTTCTAGTAGATTTTCCCAATAAAAATTTACCAAGTTTAATAAGAGTGCCTTATAATGTGCCTTATAATTACAACATTGAACATGCCTCTTCTAAAGATCTTTATGCTATAGTATTGATGCCATATCAGTACCCTCATATGATTTTCATAGGAAAATGCCTCATGGAGGACCACCTAGTTCAGATGCAGACATCATACCAAACATATCTAAACCTAGTGTATAACTTCAACAACATAACCATGTCAAATGCTTCTCTTATTGAGTTGATCCATCAACAAAAGTCTTAATTGAATTTATAGCACAATAATATTAGGGTATCAACCCATTTACACAAAAAAATTCAATGTAAAACATGTTTAATGCCCCAACTATTGAAGAAGTGTCTTTTACTTCTATGCAGAATAGTGAGCCAAACCTAGTGGACAATTCACAAGTATCATCCAATCAAGACCAAAGTGGTGTAAACACATAAAAAACTAGTCCACAATAAAATTTTCCTTTAGTTAATACTATGAGTGGTTTGTAAATACAAGGGGTAGAAAATTATACCTCCCAATCGCAACAAACTACCTACTAACCTCAACCAACTACTTCTTCAAACACCCAACCAGAAGTATTAAGTAGTCAAGCAATAGGCAATGTCATGCCTCATCCAAATTAGATGAATGTTATTATACCATAATAAGTGATGAATAATATTACACAACAAAAGGCAACATATAATGTACCCACATATTAGAGGCAATACATTTTTCCACCTCAATAGGGGAAATAAATGTTCTACTTTGCCAATCGGTGATGAACATACCTCTCCAATCATAGACTAACATATCAATACAATCACAAATGATGTCTAATCAATAGTGTATGAGTATTGGTAAATGGAAAATTTTAAACCTAAACATGTGTCTACTTCACAATAGGGGTTCGTGTAACCAAGAGGTTGCAATGTTCCATAAATACTAATTAGGTAAAAATTTCCTTTTATTCCCAATGTACCACAAACTCAATAATAGGGATTTGGTTCACAAGTTCCCCTTAATAAACTAGGTATGACTAGTCAATTGTAAGTCCCTAATCAACCTTAAAATTCATAGTAATTCACCCCCAACCATATCCTTCCATTTTAGTCATAATTTCCCCAAAACTAGGCCCATATACCTAATCCTAATACAAATATTACACCACAATGCGTACAATTCCAACAACAACATCTTAATATATGTATGCATATTCCTAGTCAATTCCTAAATTAAACCAATATTCCCCAACAAATGAATCCATTATATTGTAGTTAAATTAATCTACTTATGACCACCTCAGGCCAATATTCCCATTGGTTTCCTTGCATAATAATTATAACAAATGAAGGATGCAATTTCCCTCATCTAAGCTAAAAAATAGACCAAAATTTTTAAGTTTGATGATGTGTGTTCCTACCCTTTCAACATGGAGTATTTGTAAATACCATTTCCTCTAAGGTACAAACCACCAAAATTTAATAAATACAAGTGGAAAGGAGACCCCCAAGGCCCATTTGATAATTTTTTTTTACTTGCCATCCAATGTCCTATAGAAACATATACCTTTTACTATTATTTCTAAGGAGATTAGTAGGACAAGTGTTGGAATGGTTCTTGGAATTACAAAAAAAATCATTTTTTTATTTTGATGATATTTTAGACAAGTTTATGTAACACTTCTCCTACAACATTGAGCATGTAATTTGATTGGTAGATTTGATGCATTCCAAATAGAAGGTAGATGAAATCTTTTCAAGTTATCTAGAGTGATAGAGAGCCCTTGCAAATTGATCCACCCATAATCTACTAGATAAGTAATGAGCTACTGTGTTTACCAAGAATTTGCATAGTGAGATATCTTATCATCTAAAGATATAACGTACACACGCTTTCAAATAGATCATTAACAAAGCTTTATTGATCAAAATATCCCTCATTAAAAAGGGGATAATTAAACTTACCTCATCAAATTAGATCCAAAACCAAAACCATAATAATGGCCAAAATCAGAACCAAGTCTAAGAAAAAGCATAATAACCAACCCAAGCCAATAATTATGAAAAACCCAAGCAGTTCAATCATAACAACAATGTTTTGGTAAATGGATTAATTGATTCAAAACATTTCTAAATGGTGTAAACACCATCCTCTTAGCCTATGTTGCACATGCAAATTAATCCTAACCAATAACCCATTCAACAAACTCAATAAACACAATAGCCTAGACTAGTGCAACAAACACAACAACCTTTGCCTTTGTAATCCCCTCCTCAAATAAATTTTTTTCCTACTCATTTCATCTTTAGTGACCTTGTAAAACCCATAAAATACATGTTTCATAAGCTCTCCCTTGTTAATTTGATTAACTAGCCTAGTCCAAAGCACTATCTTGAGGGCATTGATTATCTAAACTGATATGTGGAAAATAAATTCTATGAGTGTCATCAGGTTAATGACCATAATTTTCATCATTATGTGCAAATTAATAATCTAATTGAGAATATGTTATAAAATAGAGTGATCACATTAGATCATGGAACTTGCACATCCAATTACATCTTGGGAATCTATCAGATCCCTTTCCCTAACATAACAACCATCAACAATAGAAATAAATTTTAATAAAACAATAGTATCAATAGCTAAGAAAAAATCAACAAAATTAATAATAGAACCAATAATGTCAAAAAAATAGATAAAACAAAATATTATTTTAGAAACATGATCCATTTGGCCAAGAATAGAATATTGTCAACCAAAAATCCATCATGGGGCAAGTTCTTATAGATTAACTTGATAAATCACCCCTTATAGATATAGAGCCACGAACTTACCAGTTTCTAAATGAATCCATTATGATCATCATTAAAACACCTCTTAAGGAGAAATACTAGTTAAGGAGAAATACTAGAAGTTATATTTTGATGGATCATTCATATCACATAGATTTGGTGTAGGCCTTTCATTTATTACACCATAGGGCGATCTAATCCCTAAATCATTTTGGATCAACATTCCTTATACCAACAACATGGCCTAATATGAAGCACTTTTTTTAGGGATTCAAAAAATAGTATAATGGAATATCCAACATCTAAAATTTTATAGTGATTCTTAGCTAATCATCAATTAGGTTATAAACTATTTTCAAACTAAATATGACAAATTAGTACCATATAAGGCCATGGTTGACACTCTCAAATAGTATATTTATAATGTAAAATTTGAACATACACCATGGGATAACAACAAAATAGTAGATGTCATGGCCACCATTGGATCTTTGATTTGACATATAGATATGGCCAAAGAATACCAGTTTCTTATTGAAAATATGCTAGTTCCAACTCATAAACCTTCAATCATCACAATGATCTATGAAATTATTGGTTATATATACATATATATATATATATATATATATATATATATCTTATTTTTAGACCTTTACACCTACCTCCATGATCAAATTATGCCACTAGACCTATCCTATAAACAATCTAAAAACATTTCCCACCATGCCGCATGTTATACCTTACTCGAACTAACCCTATACCACTATAGTATTGATGGAACTTTGCTTCATTTTTTAACCTCAATAGAATATACATTACCAGTGTAGGAATTTCATGAAGGATTATGTGGAGCCAAACCATTAGGGTAGTCCTATCTAAAAATATCATATGTACTAAGTACTATTGGCCAATGATGGATGTGTATACAATTGTATATGTGAAAAAGTGTGATAAATGTCAAAGGAATGCCAATATAATTCATGACCCAACCAAGACTTTGAAACCAATACTTACACCATGGCCATTTGATACTTGGGGCCTTGATCTCATTGGTAAGATAAACCCCACCTCATCTGATGGCCATAAACATATCCTTACTTCCACTTAATACTTTACTAAGTGGGTTGAAGTTATACCACTCACTTACATGACTAGAAAGAAAATTTCCAAATTCATCTTCAATAATCTCATTTACTGCTATGGTATCCCCTCTAACATTATATCTAACAATGGTGGATCATTAAAAAATATGGATATCAAATATCTATATGTCGAGTAAAAATTTAAACAATAGTTTTTCATAGCATATTACCCACAAGGTAACAACCAAGAAAAAGCATCTAATAAAACCATTGTCAACATCCTTAAAAATATTATCATTGATGTTTGCCAAGGTTTCCACCTTAAAATATTTTATTCCCTCTAGGTGTATCATACTAATCACCATACTCCAATAAGATCCACTCCATACTGACATATTTATGGCATTGAGTTCATTCTTTCCATTGAGGTCGAGTTACATTCTTTACACATTTATTTGAAGCATGTCATAAATGATAAAGACTATCAAGTACCTCACCTACAAGATATAGAGTTACTTGATGAGAAATGTTTATCCATAATAATTAATTTGTAAACATACCAAAATTGACTCTATGGCCATTATAATCAACACATTATACATAGATAATTTAAGCTTGGTGATCTTATTCTTAAATAAAACCAACAGAATACCACAAACAAAAAGAAACACAAAGGCAAGTTCAAACCCAACTAGATAAGCCCTTTCATCCTTATTGCAAAATATGGCACTAGAGCATATAGACTCGCTACACTAGACAAGGATGAATTTGATGAGCTGATGCACATTATATACCTCAAGTGTTACTTTACTTGAGAGAACTTGTGTATTATTGATTTAAATTTTTTGGGAATAATGGAGTTTTATTCCTATTTTAGTTAAGGGTCTAGATAAATAAATCAATATAGAATATAACAATAATTGCAGTCCTAATTTGTATAATTTATTTGTATTTTTTACCTTCCTAAAAATATCAATAAATAAGGAGAAATATTAACTTAGCTTGAAACTAAGCTGAGACAGATGATGCCTAGGTTAAAATTGGCTATGCAAGATTGGGATAGTGTTGTCAACCTAAATCTAACTTTCATTCAATGAAAGGATAAGAGTACCAGAAATATGACACTTTGGTATCTGGTGTTATTGTCCTCTCCTACCACTATTGTCCAAACTGGTCACAAAGACCTAAAACTTTCTAGGTATTTATGCTATGATGGTATGAGCCTATCTATGAAAATCAAGTATTGGTTATTGATAGAGCTCACTGTAGAAATTATTTAATCTTCAAACCCAAACCCTCCATCATGCTTAATAGAAAAATATTCAAATATCTTGAGAAATGGAGGTTAGTGTGTAAGATGCACTAAACATGTAATCCAAACCCCTTGTGTGGGCATGCTACCTACATATCAATACTCTGAAGAGGGATCAAGCCATATGTAGTTATCCCACCTAATGTTCTTTATACAATAGTGTGATGTAGATGTAAAATTACCAAATTGAGATTGCTTGAGTGATATAAATACACACCACTGAGAGGGGGGGTGAATTAGTGTTTTAAAAAAATGCAATTTAATTTCCAACTCTTCAAGCTACTTAACTAATCACATCAATATACAAGATATATGAATCACATAATAAACATAAATGTAAACATTACACAAGATTTATGTGGGAAACCTTGATGGGGGAGAAAAATCACTCTCATGTTTGCAAAAAAATTCACTATAGTCCTATAAGATGATCACAAACATGAGGCTTTAGTGAAGCACCCACTTCACAAGGAGAACCAACCGCTAAAGATGACAAACACCAACTTGCATAAGATGTTGAGAACCACCAAAACACCTATAAAATGAATAGTTATTAAGCTTTAATTGCTTCTCAATCTAATAGATAAACCTAGAAAAAAACTCTTCTCTATGTCTACAACTCCACACAAGTCACCAACAACAAAGCTATCTCTTCAACACAAGCAATAATCCCTTGACAAAATCTTTCACTCATATACAAATACGCACTCATAAATCTAGCTAAAAATAATCAATAGAATAAAAAAGATATGTTAATTCTAATGATATTTTTCTTTTCTCAATCTCATAAAAACATTGGTCACCAAAAACTTGAACAACCTTCAGAAAAGGTCTTCAAAATATCAACACTTACTTGTCTTAGCTTAGTACACACACATACAAAGGTCATAAAACATCTTGTATATATACCATTATAAATTATGGTCATTTATCTCTCTTTATAAAATTTTAAGAAGAATTATTTATGTCTTTCATTTTCATCCATTATCCTCTTCACAAGATTTGTATACCATATTATGAGTTCATGCAAAAAACACCTCACAAATGAAGCACAACTCCACTTGTAAGCCTATGTTTGACCAATGGGATATTGTTAAAACCCTAAAAATAAATATAGAGGATACTCAAGAATTAATCAGCACTCTCTAACCATCAAAATCACTTGATCTAACCATCTACCCTGCAAACAAACTCAATCATCCAAAACAAGTTCCTTTTAACTAGAAAAACCATCAAGGTCAAGTCAACCATTCAATCATATCCAAGTGACTAGGAAAAATAATACTCTCATGGATAAAGGGAATACATACCATAAATCACCTCAAATATCTTATACCCATCCATACTAACTGATTATGCCTTTCAATTTCACTTCTCACTTTGATTGGTCTTTTTCACTCATGGCATCATTTCCTTCATATCAACTAGACAACTTTGAGGACCTAGAAATTTGGCACAAAGAAATAAATATTACTAAAAAATTTAATGAATATTTAATTAAATTCATAAGATTCATCACACACCCATTTTTTCACTTGGTTACTGATCTGGGCAATAATCTAGGTGATAATTCGGGTGACGGTTCTACCCTAATTGATGAGGAACTTTCGGGAGCCATAACTTTTGCACCGTAGCTCCAATCAACTCCCTATTTGGACCATTTGAAAGATAATGAGGATAATATAGGGAGATGGAATTGATCTTTACTCAATGGTTTTTGACCCCTAAAAACCCAATGGAAGTTCCCCAAATTTAATTTTTAGTAGTGTAGTCTAAAAATAGTGAATTTCTAGAAATAGTAATTCCTCACATTTTATATTGTTTTAAATCATAAAATTCAAACCAATTAATCTCCCTCAATATTGTATACCTTAAACATCATCCTCCTTCTTTCAAAATGTGTATAAATTAAGATTTAACCTGAAATAGAAATCATACATCTCTATCTGAAGCTAAACATATAGTTGTATTTCAATCTTGAGTAATAAAACATCTCTTCTCAGAGAATTCATTAATAATATGTTTTTTTTATCTTTAAATATATATAAATAAAAAATTATTAGTTTTGTATTATTTACTTTCATAAATCTCTCACAATATCAATAACATTATTATGAAGCATTTTTTATAGGACTCACAAATAATCAAGATTAACTAAACACATCCTCATAAGCCTAGAGGATTCATATACAACCTAAATTAATAATATTGGACATCCACATTCATTTTTATCACCTAAAATCAATATATTTCTAATTGGGTCTAAGACTAGGGTTTTTGCACATAAAAACATGTTTACCTTCTTAATAATCATTCATAAAGAATATGACCTTAATTTATGAGATAATGCTTGGAAAACATTATTAATAACCTTCCTCAACTTCTCAAAAAGGATAAACTATCCATTCAATGTTTACATGAGCTAATGAATGTGAGAACTTTCCTCTCAAGCTCAAAATGTACCATTTGAGCACCCTCTAAAGAACATAAAGTCATTTATGAACTTCTCTCATCTGCTGACCTATGACTTGGTCAATAAACTTGAACACACCTATATGAACATCTAACATTCAAATAAAAGCTTCACCAACTTCTAAACACCCTTTGACCCTTCACAAGGCCTCATAAGCTCACTTAGGCCAACTAGGCCAATGGCCAAGCTATCTTGCAGACCACTAGCCACCTCTTTCAAACCATATATTTGACCTCTCAACATCTTATACATGTCCAACATGCACATTACAAGCATATTAAGCTCCATACCATGTCATACAATCCATATGACTAAAAAATTGATAGGTAACCATGCATGATCAAGCCTACAAGGCACAAACTGGCTTGCATACCTCATGAAGGCCACATAAACCCAACCATTGAGCATATAAAACATCAATAACAAGTCAAAAATCATCATACCAAGCTCCATTTAGTCATACAAAATCCACCTAGGACACCCATGCACACCTTTGCAAGTATCACATTGCTCTAAGTACATTAGACCACCATGTTACATCACTCTACCCTGTTAGACCACTTTGTCATCACTAATACTAATTGGCATCAATGATATCACATATACCATAAATATAAAAACATTGAGGTGGATAGGGATTGTTATGAGTGTTTTAGTGTGTTTACAGCTATTTTGGGTGATTGTATGCAGAGAATAGGGAAGTTTGTCATAGTACTTTATTTATATTCTTGATTGCTTTCTAAGATTTGTCACCGCCTCTTGTAAATAAGCTTTGGATGGGATTTTATAGGGAATAATTTGTCATGGGTTAGATGTATTCATGTTAGGCTGACATAATTAAGGATAGAGATCAAATGAAAATAACCATTGGGGCTCAAAGTGAAAATAGATAGGAGCACCAAAAATGGGACACCCTAAGGTCTGACACTATATTCCAAGTATGGTGTTCCTATCCTATAGGCTCAAGACTTTGGGGAATAGGATTGGCTTGGGAAATATAGTCTAGCTAAGGTGGAATGATCATTTAGAAGGTTTTAGATGATTGGTAATGACAAAAAAAATGTTTAGAAGGGTCACAAGAGCATGCAAAAAGGATTTATGGATAGGGTGTGACAAGCCACACTCAAACTACCAATTTGGACATTTTATATGACTATAATTGTTTATGAGGCCCATTTCAGTTGCACCATAATATTGACATTATTCTTTTTACTATACAATTCTACCATTTTATTCTATTGTACCTTTTTTATTGATTGATTTATTTTATCCCTCCCAACCCATCATGTTAACCTTGGTTTCATTCCATTAGTTCTACAACCACTTTTAGCATGAAGATTCAAATATATTTTTAGTTGTTATTTTATGTATTCTAATAGAGGTATTTTGGAGTAGTATGACAAAGGTTTGGTAGTTACATCCTTCATTTTGTATTCCATTCTATACCAAGTGTGCATGATTGTAACAACCTTTGGAAAAATTAGTGTTTCACTATATTGCTACTAATTATAACCACCTATGGAAAAATTAGTATCAATGACCTATGCCATTATTTCATAATTATAATCACCTATGGGAAAATTATGCATAACACTTGTTTATCATGCCTTGAAGTACCACCTTGCCATTCTTGTGTCGTATTGTTCCATTTTCCAACTTTGCCTATTTTTTTTAATTAGCTATTATACTAGTCAAATTCCTTCACTACAAGGTAAAACAATAGTGACTTAAGGTCCCATCCTCAGACTATGTATGAAGCACTCAATTTTAGTTTAGGTTAGCTCAGTCATCTTAAGCCAGGCTCTCACCATTTTGTGAGCACATTTTAGTTTGAAAACTCTTATTATTTTATGAGCTTGGACCATTTAGTGTCTTGTCATTCTCCACTCGAGTTGAGATACATAGAAAATTTCAAAAACATTTATAAAAATGATTTCAAAAATCCAAAAACATTGACCACTTGTTTGCCTTAAGGATTTTGGGAACCCTTACTAAGTCATAAGACACCACTTCTCATTTATTTCCCCATCATTATTGGCCTAACATCTCATGCTCTCACCATTTTTCAATTCTAATCCCATATCCTTATATCACATCCATCATGTTTTCTTTCTCATCATTTTCTTCTATATCATTTCTTAGGATAACTACATTTGGCCTAAAGCTTTTATTGGATATTACATCCATGAAACTATGTAGGTAGCATCCACTTGCCTAGTGCATCTAGAGAGATCTTGGCCACCCACTTCCTTTTCTTCTATTCCCCCATTTTATTTGTGTTGTTCTATTGTCTCATATGGTCTAGGAGCAATGTTTGTGTCATATTGTTTGTACTAACATTATGATCAACCAATGTTTGTTTGTTGTTTCTATTTATTTTGTTTTATTTTAATTTTAATTTAATTATTTATTTGTTTTCCTATTTATTTTCTTTATTATTATGCCTTAATTTAGTATATGTACATTCATTGGGTGATTCCTTGTGCATTATTCTTGAATCCATGCATATCCATGTATCAACATTATCATCATGGTCTTTATCATTGGTGCATTATTTTCACTTGAGTATTGGATCATGTGTCATCCCTTATACATATTTTGACCAAGTCCTTGTGGTGTTTTATCATGATGCCTACCATCATGTGCTACATCAAAAATCAGCTATGAGAGTCTACATGGTAATGCAACATTGATATATCTCCTTGGAACCAGAAATGTTTCTGATATATTCCAAATCATATCCTACATATAGCAATTAAATAATGAAATATCTTTTTCCCTTGACATTTTGGATGAGCATCTCCATACTTTTAGGTTGCCCAAATTCATCTTTCTCCTTTGTACCAATTTATCATCATATTCCATATCATGCTTTCCATTATTGGGGTATAATGATTATAATCACCCTTGGGAAAATCATTGTGTACCATCCCACTTGCCTTACCAAAGATTATAATCACCTTTGGTCAAATCATTGTGTTTCCATCGATTTGAAGATTTATTATTATAACTACATTTGGGTAAATAATTCTCTTTCTTCCACCTAACATAGGCATGTTTTTATCTTACCAATGATTATAACCACCTATGGGTAAATTATTATTTTACCTTTTACTAGTTATAAAAACCTCTAGGAAAATCAATCTCTTGTTACCATAAGCCCTTTTTAATGGTTATATCCACCTTTGGGAACATCATTACCTTTTTTCATCACACTTGTGTTTATAATTACAATTGCCTATGGCCAAATCATCTTATTTATCTACCCCAATTGGGAAAGATCCATATGCCACTAATTATAATCATCTATGGGAAAATAAATTTCTTCCACCCCATTTGATCTTTTTGGTCCAATCCTTTCCTCCTTTTGAGGGATCAGTTACTGACCTCTTTGCCAACCAGTCCCTCTAGGGGGCACCTACAATTCATCTATTATTGTTAAAGTTGTAGTCATATAGGACCTTTACATTATTTGAGAATATGTTATTGTGCTTATATCTTGAAATGCCTTCTCAAATAGGGGCAAATTATACATACCTAAAAGTGGCAACCAATGGCCTTCAACTAGGCTTCAGACTGATTCCTACCAACCATTGCAAATTAATCCTAAGAATCACCAAACATCTTAAATTTACTTATGCATCATTAATAAAAGCTCAAAATATTTTTGAGACATCCCTAATTGGTATATCCTACCATATTCAACAAAAACCTCTCACATAGATTCATCACAAATCATCCTATGGCAACACTACACACAATATGGCTTATAGGCCTATTGAGTGGGGCAAGTGCACACATAAAATAAAATATTTAAATATTTAAATGGATAATAAAAAAATAATTAACAATATAAACCAAGTTAATTTCTTAGTTGAACTATCCATGTGTAATTAATGAA
Organism: Torreya grandis; assembly: GCA_037957365.1. Lineage (NCBI taxonomy): Eukaryota > Viridiplantae > Streptophyta > Pinopsida > Cupressales > Taxaceae > Torreya > Torreya grandis. Next base: position 597,272 of record JARHVA010004955.1, on the reverse strand, counting down.
TTACTTAAAAAGGAAATTTAAAAATATGAAATATCCTAACTTTTTCATGATTACCTTTTATGAGTTGTTAAATCTTTGAAAATATTTGACCCATGCCTATTAATTAAAAATAATTAAATATTGACACCTTTTAACTCTATTTGGGTTAATTTCCTCACTTAGGTTAGGTCTAAACCCATTGCATGTTTAAACTACACTTTAACTCACCTTGAGTTGGGGTTAGTTCCTAAGCGTATAAATGCAAGCCTTTTCCTCTTCCTTTAAGATCTTGGAAATTGTAGAGTTACAATGAAATTTTTGTAGCATGATTATATCTATAATGTCATAATGCCAAAATATTGATCCAAGCCACATCAATAAAACATAATCCATATCAAGCCATAATAGTGCTAAAGAGAGAAGGAGCAAAGAAAATTCCATTGTCAAAGACTCTTTGAGCACGAACTAGGTAAGCCACACAATGATTAATTTAGAGCATTCAAGGAAGGTAAGAGATTAATTTTTATTTTGCATTTTAGTTGTCTTTTCAATTGGTTTTATTGATTAATCTCCTCATAAGATCCAGCTTAAAGATGCTATCATGTTAGTGTGTTAATTTCATTATTTTATGGACTAACACAAAACTAAACTCCTCTCTACTATCAAATTCCTATGATTAAAAATTGATACCACAGAGAGAGACTAAGAATCCTAATAATTTACTAGATGTGACATTGAAAACACATTTGTAAGGATTTAGTCTAAATTTATATTTAAGAAGGCAGTCAAAGATGATGGAAAGATTAGAAAGATGAGTCTTGTGACATTCAAGTTTAGTAATGAGGTCATACACATAGGTTTATACAATTTTGTTAATAATATCATGAAATATATGAGTCATTTCTCGTTGATAGGTAGCTCTGACATTTTTGAGGCCAAAGCAAATTTTAACATAGTAATAGGTACCCCATTTCATGGTAAAATTTGTCTTATTTTGGGGTAATGTGATTTTGGTTATAGATTGAAAAACCATCCATAAGAGATAACATTTCATAACCTATTGTGAAATTGACAATGGCATATATTGAAGGTAGAGGGAAATTGTCTACAGGATAATAAAGATTAATATTGAGAAAAATTAATGCAAATGTGAATGACCATGGTGACCTTTTTATGAATAGGGACTATATTAGAAACCCATTAAAAATATTCCATTAGTTTGATAAACTTAGCATGAAAAGGTTTGATAATTTCTTTATGGCATAAGGTGGAAACCTCAAGTGGAAATTTTTATTAATTTTGGTGTACAAGTTTGGCATCGAGATAAGTGATGATATTGTGCACCATAATTATAGGGATAATAATAGGCATGTCTTCATATGACCAAGTAAATATCACATGATATTTATAAAAAAATAAGCTAAAGTTAGGTGTGAGTTCACAAAAAAATAGTAATAGGTTGAGGGCATGATGGAGTACCATATTCAATGCAAGTATTTTATTTGATAAGCATAGAATTTCCATCTTGTAAATGATATGGTGTATTAGGTAGAGAATAAACTAGATTAGCTTTAGGTTCTATGCTATAAATGAAGTTATTACAACAAGGGAATTTGTTTTTAAAATTTCCAAATTTTTTATGATGCTGAAGAAGTTGAAGTTCTTGGGCATGAAACAATTCAAGAATGGCTTCATCACTAGGCAAAGTGGGAAAAGGGCCATAATAGTCAACATATAATTCAATATTTATAATGTTATTACCATTACAATCATATTCATAATGTATCTAATAGACATATGTGGCATTGGCAATCTAAAGTAATCTCAAGAATAGAAGAATTTGGTTGACCAGATGAGATTGGTTTATCATTAGTTCTTTTTATGGGAAAATAATTATATGTAATGATGGGAAATCTAGGTGGTAAAGAAGATGCAAAATTGTTTGGATATTCAGAAGGTAGGATTTATTTGAATACCCAAGGAGTATTACAAAGTAAAGTATTAACAATAGGTACATGGCCTTCGAGAGTTAGTTAAAAATATATGGGAATGGTGAGAACATCATGGTTGAAATCATGTATTTGAGATAATGTGTTTTGATAATTTTGAACATCCAAATCTTAGGATTGAGCTTGATCCATGATATAGATATTATTATAGCTTGAAGAAATGGTACCAATTGAGATTCTAAGGGAATTTTTAAGGTGAAACTTTGAGATCATTGAATTTGCATGGAGACATGATTAGAGGATATTAAAATAATTTTTCAACTCCATATTCATTTCATGTGAAAGCATATTATGGGTAAGAAGGTTCCTAATCATTACATGGAGGGTGAAAATTAGTGATCTCATCAATGAGTGTAATAGTGTGATAATGAGGTAATAAAGAGGGAGGAAGCTATTTTGAGATATAAGGAGGTATCTTAGTAGTGTTGAAAGTATGTTTCAATTCATTAGGTTCATCATCATTTAAATTAGCAAGAGTGACCTATAAATCTATATTGATGTTGATGAATTCAAGCAATGGAACACTATTGATGGTGGGAGTGGTAGGAATGTGATATTGAGATTTTAGATTGGGAACTTGAATACTCCAAGGGTTAGGATTGGCCTCATGCTTATACCATTTATTTTTATGTAGGAATTTTATGCATTGGCTATTGGAAGAAGTAATTTCCCTCATTATATGAGTCCAACTGTGACTAAGGAGTATATTATAAGATAAGGGCAAATAAGGGATTATAAGTTTAGTTCGAAGGGTCTTAAGTTAGATTGTTATGGCAATCCAAATACAACCAAGTGGATTTTTATTAGTTTTATCAAATCCACAACATGTGAGGTAGGTTTTTTTGAGATGATCATTATTATAGCTAAGTTGTTGGATAAGCCACAAAGATGTCACATTAGCACTAGACCCTTTATCATCTAAAACTTTATGAATAAGGGTAGTATTATGGATATTTTAATTAATAAGGGTGGATCATCTACAAGAAAAAGTATCTCATCATTAATTATATTCTCTTCAATAAATTCAATGGATGGTTAGGAAGAAGGATAAATGGATTCAATAGTATGCATGATGGTAGGTTGGGGCTTAATAGAGGTTGGTTATTCATATATAGGAGATGGATATTTAATTTATTATATTTATTTCATGAGGAACTTGTGATGATAAAGGGATGTGTGAACTAAGTCCATAAGGTTAATCTTTCAAGGCATGAAGTTAATTTCTTCAAGAAATTTCCAATGGGATTGAGAAGAACAACTAGTGTAAGGTTTAGAAGATAAGGTAGATTTCGAAGGAATGGAAGTTATTGGGGGTTTGGAAGAAGGGGGTGTTTCCTAATAGGATTTTGAAGCTAAATGAGTGGTTGTAGTATCTTTGAGAAGTTGTTTTTTTATAAATATGGTTTCTTAGGTTTTTTGACAGGATTTATGTGAGATGGCTTACAATGATAGTTGACCTTAGTAATGTTAACATATTGAGAATTATCGTAATATTGGTCATAGTCAACATCAACCACACAAACATCCTTGGTATTTTATTAATGATTAAATGTGGGAAAATATTTTTGTTTACTATAATAAAAATCTTTTGGAGCTTGTCATTTTTGATAAAATAGTGTTACATGCTTGATGACATAGTTGAATCATGGATTCATGATTGAAGAAATCACCAAGCATGTAGGAGACATAAAATTTAGTAAGATCTAAAAAAATTTCATGGGAATGACCAATGTTGGTGTGGAAGCAACAAAATTGACTAGGGTCATATCATTTATGAGAATTATTAGGATAAGTAAAGGGTTTAGAGGGTATTAATATTTTTTTCATTTGCTACACAGTGAGTGTGTGTGAGAAGATAGGGGATTGTTTACTTTGACAACTCTTGGTTTGGTTTGAGGGGTAGTTTTGGTGATGGCATTAGTATAAGTTTAAAAAGATCCTTTAAAGAATTTGGTATTATATTCAAATTGCTTCATGAGGAAGTCTTGACATTTGGCTTGGTCAAGATCTTTGTTAATCATTTGAGTAACAAAAGTTTGAACCTTACATTGAATCAAAGGAATTAAATTAGTTATAAAGAGTTTGAAAAAATTATCATTATTCATGTTATGGTTAGCCTTATGGGTCAGAGATTTCCATCATTTGATAAAATCATGAGCTGATTTGGTGGGAGATTGTTTAGCATTGATGAAATGGCTAAGGTAATTTTTGAGAACGTCATTATGCTAAAACTCTTTAACAAGAGGATTGACTAAATCTTCAAGTTACAAAATGGAATGTTAGGGAAGATGGTTGTATCATTCCAATACATCACTTGTGAAGGTTTTAACTAGAATATTAGTTTTGGTTAAATTATTAGTTTGAATCCACTCTTCATAAAGATTACCAAATGATTTGAGAAAGGATGTAGGGTCTTTAGTCCCATCATAATTGATAGTTTGAAATGTATTACTAATATCAATGGACATGATGAAAGGAGATAAAGGATCATTTTGGATATATTGAAGCATTTTTTTATCCATGGTAGGTTAAGGAATAACATTTCTTAAGGCATTTAGAAGAGGTGGAGGAATAAAATTTATATTGTCTTAAGTATTTATAACTAGAGGTTGATTAGCCATATTGATCAAATGGCATTGTAATTGCATCATTTGAGAGGTGTTATAAGTTTTCAATATGTGCATTTGTTTTATAACTTAATTGGTGGGTTGGTATTTGTAAGAGAATTCCCCAATATGGTATTAGGGGGAGGGTTTTTGGAAGGTGGATTACTAGTAGAATTTTTGGATAGATTTGTGTCAATTACTCTCATATTATGTTTAAAATATTGAACATGATAATTTTTTTGATAGGTAAAAAATAGATTGGATCCACCTACTTCAACTTCAGGTGTGATTTAAACCATGTTACAATCTATAGATGAAGGAGAGAAAGAGGTGCTCCAAGAGTGAGAGTTCTCTTGGGAGGTAAAGAAAGGGAGGAAAAAATACCCCATATAATTTTTATATGGATTTAGGTTATCTAAGAAGATTTTAATAGGGGATTTCATGATGTTTTAAGGAAATGAATAGAATGCTAAGGAATGAGAAACAAATAACTAAGTCATCTAGATAGGATAGTAAGGTTAAAAATTAGATACAAGTTTGACCACATCAATAGTGTATTGCTAAAAAGGGAATCTAGTAAGAGTATAGAGTCAACTGAGTTGACTGAGTACTTCTAGATAGAAGGAAAATAAGGATATAAGGTCAGCCAAGCTAACTTAGTACTATAGCTAGGGATGAATATAATCTGATAAGGATACAAGGTTAACTATATCAACTTAGTATTGTAACCTAATTGTTAATAGAGGGTAAAGGGTTGACTAGGTTCACTTAGTATTGTAGATAGAGGAAAACATAGTCTATAATAGACTATGTCAAATAGAATGATAATGTGCTCAAATAAGAAAAAAAATTGCAATATAATTTGATGAAATAAATGGAAGAAAACACACAAACAATTGGAGCAATGAGAATGATCCAATTGGGGCACATAACATAAAACCTTATACTAACATTGTCCAATGCAAGTTTTTGCAATACAAGACACAATGATAAGAGAGCAGGTAGTTAATTGAAAAAATAAATGCTAAGTGGTCATCCTAAGTATTGTTATATTATTATAAAGTGATATTTTAAGTGTGATAGGGAAGTTGGCAAAAAATAAGGAACTATAAAGTGATATATGGATGGTTTCAGGACATTTAGGATGAAAGGGATCTATTTTGGCAATGGTACTAGCTTGGTATTGGGGCCTACCCCCTCACTTCATAATCCTAGATTGATAAGGGTGTCAGGTGTTTTTCCAATATATACCATTAACTATGTCTTTATACTTGGCCAAAAAACCAAGTCATCTTCCCCCTTGGTGATAAAATCCAAGTAGGTAGGCCTTGGGAAGACAAATGTTAAATACATTTTGAATATTGTGTGATTTTGTACAGTGTGAAAAAAGAGAAAAATAGTGTAACTAAATGGTAATTTGAAAAACCACCTAATTAGACTATGTGAGCTACTCTAATCATGTAAATAACTAAAAATGAAAGTGTGAATTAATTAAAAGAAAATAATTATTAATTCCTAAATTAAAAATGGTATAGAGTTAGTTTAGATGACACTATATGTAAATAGTACTAAATAGAGTCGATTGAGTCACTACTATTCTAGAGAAGCAAGAGTCTTTAAGAACAAAGTTGACTACATTGACTTAATCTTTAAGATAAAAGATAGGCTATAAAACTAAATTGACCAGGTTGACTTAGTTTGTTATAAGATAATAATGTTAAAGACTATAAACTTGCATAAAATAAAACTATAAGAAAGTACTAAATTGATAAAGATAGAAAGAGAGGAACCTTGGCGTGTTGGAAGATGATTAGGATTGAAAAAGTTTGCTAAATTACCTTGAATGTTGATTTTAAGATATACAAACTAATTCAAATGGTTCAACTTAGTTATATAAAAACCTATTTGACTTAGTTTATTGATTTGGATGTTGACTAAAAGACTAAGTCGACTTGGTCAACCTAATTTGCTGATCTAGATGTTGGATATAAGATTATGTCAACCTGGTCGACATAGTTTATTATCTATGACTAAATAAAAATACTATGTAAACATGTCTAATCTAGTAACCTATATCTAATGAATATCTACATAGATATAATATATTTGTTTTGATATGATAGTGCGCTAAATATACACACAAAATTTAGAACTATACCATCTTCATCAACATAGTATCATAAATATAGAAAAATAATATAATGATATAAATAAAAGTGTGAAATAAAACCTATAAGGGTTATATTCATGTCATGTTCACTAGAATGTATGAAATGGGAATTGAAATAGGTCTACAAATCAATTCTATCTCAAAAAAGATCCTACTTACACTTTTGATTGGGGATACATTAGATAATTCGGGTCATGACCAATATGGATCTATTAGACCTATCCAAGGGGTATCCTACCACAATAATATCACTATGGAGTGCTCCAAATCCTCCATTCAATTAAAAATACATAGTAACCATAACCAGGTCTTGGGTTTTCATATTTACTAAAATAATAAGTAATGAAAAATCTAATCTAGTGCTCACCAAATATTGTGGCACAACATGGGGGTTAGTAAACATGCATAAGAGAATCCTATCTAAGCTATGTATAGGTAAAATTGTAATGTATGGAGAGATAAATATATTCAAAAGTCATTACTTGTGTTACTTCTATCTACTAAAGAGAGGAGTAAAGTTAGAGAAACTTACTTGGAAGATGAACCCATCAAGACTCAATATCTCCCTTGGCCAAAGGTGTTTTTTAAGAGGTTGTTGTGGTTTTTAAAGATCACTAAGAAATTCCAAAGCATCCAAGACTTCTCCATAGGATAATATTATTCTCCAAGTACAAACCTTAAGCTAAAATTCCTCAAGTAGAATGGCAGAAGATCAGATTGTAGAGAAGCATAAATGAATAATTAACTCTTATTTTATCTCCAAGAATGGATAAATCAATGTTTTTATATAAGTGTATGTAACCCTAAACCCTTATGAAATTTTAGGCTGATAAGGTTGACCTAGTATTGAAATTGGAAAAATAAACTAGGTTATGAATTATGTCAGCCATGGCCAACCTAGTTCTTAGTAAGCTTTATAAATAACAATACAAGGTTGATGTGACCAAAAAATTTATGTAAACTACCAAAAATGGGTTTAAGTTAGGGAAATGGATAATAAAATTGGTAAAATACTAGAGAAGGGTGAAAAATAGGAGGTCAATCTTAGGGGAATGGTCTTAGTAGCTATTTGGATTAATATCAAGTGGTAAAAAAAGATAATAATCTTGTGAAGTACCAATGGTCTACCCACCCCTTTCTCAGTGCATCCCATAGGGTATGCACTCAAAGATATTTAGACTTGATGGGTTCCTACAAGATAAAAAGCATTAGTAATCAATAAGTGTGAAAATATTATGTGTATACACATGTTGCCTATGAACATATTGACTATTGACCCTCTCCTAGAGTTTCATGACATCCAAAAAGCTCATGAATATGAAAAGGATACTATTCAACTGATTTGATCAAGTGTTGATTCTTTTTGTCTCTAAGGTAGAAAGATATCAACAAGACTATAAAGACCTCAATTGAAGAATGGTTAGCCTTGGCATAGATAGTTGTAGGCCTTATAGAAGATAACATGGAAATGATCTTTACCTACTTTCAAGAGGTCAACATCACTGTGATATTCTACCTATATGACACCCCAATGGATAGAGGTGATTTTGAAGTTTGTCTGGATCACTTTGACCATATTACAAAGATAAAAGTGGTAAAGGCCAATAATTTTAGAGCCAAGGTAATCCTAGAGCTCTCAACTCAGTCTAAAACAAGTATAAGCTAGGTTTCAAGTGAAAGTGTCCCTAGAGGTTCTATTCCAAATACATCAAAGACTATAAACCCATTCATAGGTGATTTTTGGGAGCCACCTATGAACTTGGCTAAGATAGACTAAGAGTTTTACCTAGTTTAAGTTATAGTGGTGGAAAAATAAGCACAACCCAAATATTTGGGAAGTGGATCTTCTCCAACTCATCAGTGGATAAACTGAGTGTGATCTTAGGGAATCTTTTGGGAGAGTTGAGAATCTTTTGGTTCTTTTTGTTTTTTTTTAATCTGTGTAGTTGTAAAAACCTTGAGTGTCCATCATGGCCAAGTATGTGAATCTCATGCTACTTACAGATGATCCCCATCCTTTATATATTGTATATTATAATCCGTTGTAAAGATAGACATTTTTTGTAACAAAAATCTATTAAAACTTTGATATAACACTTTTCTTTGTTTTAACCTTTTTCTATGTTTATGTAATTTGGTCCACTATTTCGAAGTATTAAGTGAATTTTTATATATGAGGAATGATTCTTTGTTTAAGTTATAGAGATGAATATGGTACTTATATTGTGCATTTACTAGTCTAACCCCATGTATGTTATTTTTAGTCTTTTGTGAATAGCTTATGATTTATATAATTTTAGTTATATAGTGTTTCAAAATATTTATGTGTTAATTGATTCAAATATTTTGAGTGTTTACATTCTATGGAGGACCTAAAAGTGAAATATTCATATTGATGACCCACTTTGTGGCTAAAGTTTGTGTAAATATTAAACTAGACATATAGTGGTATAATTGTGACCTGGCATATTTTAGTTCTCAAACACTAGCATCCTATGAATTAGAAAACCCCATTTTATACCATAACTTACCCTCTTTTTTAGGTTTTATTTTTGGAAGTAAAATAATCATCCCTATTTTAGAAACTTATTAAAGTTTGGTGTAGCTAAAATATTAAGTAAAATTTTCCTCTAGATGGTAATATATTCTAAGTGTAACCACACATATATTGAGCCTCCAATGGTAATAACTACTACTCTCTAATTAAAATGAGGTTAAACTTATAGATCTTTGGATTGCTCCAACATCAATTGTAAAATTAAAGAGGGGATATCTTTATCCCATGCATTATCTTCTATTTCCCCCCTTTAAAACACTCAATATCATGAGTGCCTTCAGATGCGAAGATCTTAGGTGTGACAATAGATAGTGCTAGAGGGAGGTGATAAAATTAACTATTCGTAAGAATCCAAGCCTTGAAATAATATTTTGTTAAGTGCATAATAGATACATCTTGAGAGGAAGCCTTGGTAAAGAACTTTTATCCCACCAATTTTCCCTTTAATAATATGGAACTTATTCCCCAAATCATCATATATAGGTCTTGTCAAGGAATATTGATCATTTATCCTTTACAATTTCATCTGAGATTCCTATCTAGTAGAAATAGACCTAGGCCCATAGTTATTCCAACTATCCCATCTTTGTAGGCTCCCAAAAATAAACCACCTCAAATGGCTACCCCAATAGCTTGGTTAGTCAAGTTGACTATCAATATTCCTAGATTCATCCATGACCTCCCCTAGAACCTATAAAGGTACCATCCACATTTCACACCTAGTGTAGGTTAGACTATTGAAGAACAAATAACCTCTTATAAAACCACCCTAACGATTTTGAATTTGTAACATGAAGATGTATCATGTAGGCTATTTTTGTTTACTTTGATGCATTTAACATATGATTGGTTCCTTAATATCCCTAATAACTCCATTATAGGGTTGGAATAGTTTAAAAATACCTTTGTTACTCAATTTAGGCAAGTCATAGACCCTAACATCCTCTTTCATTAGTTTTCCTACATCAAGAGAGAACCAAACTAACCCATTAAAAATTTCAACACTAGGTTTCAGAAAATGTATAGCTGGGTCATTGTGTACTATCAACCAAATGTCCAACTATACATTGAAATGTACAATAACACCTTCAATCCCTATATGGCCATGTTCCTAAGATGAGACACCTTTGTAATATAACTACCCCTTGCTTATGTATAGGCCATAAAAGCTGATAGATAACTCAACCTACAAGGTCAAAAGATGACTCCCATTCTTAATTTCTTTCCAAACATGTTAGATCTGAACCTCATTCCTAATATAAATTGTAACTTGTCACCATCTCATCCACTAACTATAATCAACAAGCACCCTTTTATAGATGCTACCCATAATAATCCCTTGGGTTTTATTAACCTATTGAAAAATGAATTGGTACCATAGATACAACATAAAGACACATTGGTAACTACAAATAATGTTTAAGCCTTACCCTAAGAGTTAACAAAAAATGTTACAAAAGATAAATAATGAATCATTTGGCGTATAAATGTATACGTGAAGCTATAATATTGAAATTTCTAACAATAACTTTACATACCAAAGGAAAAATAGAAACTATCATCCCCATAGTCAATCAAAACCTTACATAAATAAGTTTCCTAAAATTAACATTAATGAGATAGCCCTTAAAAATTGGTTCCATGTGCATAACACATCCCAACATAGTGATATTTACTACCTAAATTTATGTATCACCTTCAACATCTTGCAAAGATAGATAGAAGAATACAAGTGGTTTTAAACCAGCTAGAATCATCTAACATGGGTAGGGCCCCTAGTAGTACCATGATATTGTAAACCAAGGAGTTTCTTAGATGTAAAGAAAATGAGATAGTGGAAATCATTAGTAAGGTATAATCCTTTAAAAAATTCTAAAGGAGAAATTATAAACTTAATAATAGGACACCTCAAAAACCTAGCACCATGTTTACACCTACCAATAATGGTTCAACCCCACTAGATCATAATCCTAGGAATGACCCACCAACTCCAAAACCTCATGAACTGAAGGTACTGATAGAGTCTCAACTAGTTAAAAACAAGGTTGGATATAATATAGTATAGGACATGAATAATATTAAAGTGAATATCACTTTTCAACAACTTTCTCAAATCATTGAGAAACATGATCTTCTTCTAAAATCATTTACCAAAAAAATAATTCAATAAATCCAAATGAAGTAAAAGGATCCTTACACTAACAAATTTATTCAAAAAAATAAGTATGAGAATCTTATTTTATTTTAAATCGTTGACTATTTTGGGATAATCTACAAATTTTCTGGTAGACTTAGGAGCTTTGGTCAATGTGATGCCTCTAGGAATCTATGAAAAATTAGCTTTAGTTCCCATCAAATTAGAAAAAATCATAGTCCAACTTGATAATTCTAATGTTAAGCTAGTTAGAGAGATCCTCAATGAATATATACAATAGATTCAGAACCTTAGATCCAGTAATTCATGGACATTTAGGTTGTGGATATTTTCAAATCCTACATGATACTCCTTATCTATGTTGGTTAAAATCCTTGAATGGGTATATAGCTAAGGATTTTTCCCATATGGGATCACCTTGGAGAGGTGTAGCCATTCATAGTAGAGTAGATATCAAACCCTAAATGTAGCATCTAGTGTTATTATGGTATAAAGCCCATAGAAATAAGGGTTATCATTTCAGGTTCAATATGATTTGGGTCATCTCATACAAAATAATTGAGCTACATAGCAATAATGTTTTTTGCCTCAAAAATTTTGGAGGGGACATCCCACTACCTATGAATGGATAGTTATTAAAGCATAACTTCTTGATTATACCTTATAGTTCAATTTTAGAATAACAACTATTGGGTTGGTAATGTATATATTATTTTAGGTTTGGGTTAGTTTACTTTTATTGTGTGTTTGTTTATGTTGTGTGTTTTCTTTTATCATTTTGTCTGTGATTTTTTTTCATGTTTATTTTGCCTTATGTTTGGTTGGTTGATCTTACAATAGTTTATTTGATTTCAAGTCTCCCTCCATATAATGAAATACCTTATGCCCCATGATTGTAAAGAAAGACAGCCAAAATAGAATGAGAACTACTCTAATGGTTGAAAAATAGTGAAAACTACTACCAATATTAGGAAATAGAATGTGAACCCCCAATATTGAATATAATGATAAGCAAGACAATTTTCCAAGATGCACTAAGAAAATTAAAACAAACTAATTAAACACTAAGCACGTGGATTGAGAAAATTTATACCTTAATCAAAGTCATGATGGGCACTCCAAATGAAAAGAATAAAGGTCATTTAAATTACTAAGTGAGAGCTCATCTAAATATTGGAAGCCTACTGAATTTACTATACACAATAGTGACATTTATCTCCAACCCTCATAGATCAAACATTAAATATTAGATCAAAGGAAGTCTAAATTTCAAAAAAAATGGTAACTTTATTCTTCAGAAAGGGTGATTTAGGCAACCTCCATTGTAGGCTTTCTATCTTGGTTGACAATGGATAAAGGCTAAAAGTGAGAATGAAAATATATCCATTAGGGATATGGATACCTGGACGGTAGCACAATAATTATTGAGCCTTATTTCCTCAACCAAATTTATGTAAAAATGCATACCCCTTCAGAAAATTTCTAATATCCAAGATGTACTCAAGCTTATTGAAGCAATCTATTCCATCATTAATACACAAAATTGCCTTGGAAGGAAATAGAGCCTAGCATGTTATTGGTTAAAATAAACATGAGAACTATGTATAATCAAAGTGTATCAAATATATTTTAGCTTGATTATTTATATGTTCAATATTGGATGATTGTTGTCTAGGTTGTAAACACTAGGGTAATGTTTTCCCTTTAAATTCACCATTTGTTATGGCCAACACACCCCCTTTTTTAGAGAATTGGGGGAACCTTATTAAAGTTCCCAATTTGAAGTTCATAGATTTTTAATCCTTATCTAAATAACATATTTCTACAAAATCATTAAATCTATGTCTTAACCCAATTCACCCAGTGTCTAACATGCATAAAATGATAATTGGTATGTGATTTAAAACCCCTATGTCCTTTTGGATTCAAGTACAATCGAGTCCTTGTTTCATCCTTAGAAGACTAAAACACTTTCATAGTTAAAATTTTGTATGTTTTTGTGCTATCTATTTTTTAAATATGTGGAATTGTATTGAATTTCCTAGAGCCCTAGTCTCTCAAAGTCCTACGTGGAATCTCATAAAGCCTCATTGGTAAGAAGGTGAGTGTTTGAAATAATTATGTGGCTTCCTTTTTTTACTTGGTCTTTTTTATGACTTTTTATAGAATAAAAACCAAATGAGGAAGTGTTTTTCGGAACTATTTTTCATATCTATCAATATCCTAAACTTATCAAAGATGTCATAGCCTAGGACAACCTAACTGAATGAGAAAACACCATGTGGACTTGGATATCTGAGCTACTAGTTTCCTATACATGTAAGAGATTTTAGAGAATAGAAGAGCCTAGCTAAAAGAGGAAGTGCTAGGCGGACCAATATGTTAGATCTATTAGTATTCTAATCCTATCACAAATGTCAGATCCTAAGAAAGTCCAACTAAATGAAGAAGTTTCATGTGGACCCACTATCAAATATTTTAGTATCTTGGATCTATTAGAGATGTCAAAACCCAAGATATCTTGACCTAACATGAAGCCCATGTGGCCCCTCTATAAAAAATAGAAGAAGTGAGTTGAGATGCCTTGCGATGGTCAATGTGGACTATAGTCAAATTTTAAAGGCTAATCATAGAATTCTATGTATTACCTCAATATTCTAGATGTCGATTCCTCCTCTTGAATGTGAATAGGTAAAATGTTGGGTTGCACCTAGGTGGTATCTATTTTAGGTAAGTCCAATTAGCTATGGACATGTGGTATGAGATAAATGCTACCTGGGATGCTATATAAGCAATATAGTCATGTGCCTACCATACTCTCCATATTAACTAAATGAGAAATTGGGTCCTCATTAGATAATTCTAAATGTCTTTTCAAAGTCTCCAAATCTAGTAGGTGATATGTATTTGATACCTATGAGTTTAGTTCTATATCAATAAATAAATGAAAGGATCAAACCCCCAACTCAAAGATGAATTTGAATGGGTGAGCCATAAATAATTATGAATTTATGAGATATTTTAGGACACTTATAAGTTCCTAATAGAAAACCTTTTTATTATTATTAATCCCATCTTACGAGATCTTGCCTCCTTAATTTTTGCTCACTCATGTGCCCCCACACTCTCCTTAATTAGATTTCATTACCATAGAGATCTATCCATTTTCCCCATGTTAATTTCATGCTCTAACCCTCAGGCCAAACATGAATATAGGGACACCACTTTCCCTGAGGGCTTAACCTACTTAAAACATTATAATGACATATTCAAAGTAATTGATATTCTGTTGATGTCAACATCTAATGATGATGAGGATGGGGCTAAGTTACAATATACCCTTTGGGTGTACGTGAAGTGTGGGTTGCATAAGGCGGTACCCAAGCTAGAATTTTTCTCTTGTGTAGGCCTCTTCATCAAGTTTTTACTCGCTTTTAAGTGAGTATAGGATGATGTTCATGATCTAGTGTGTTTTAAAAGATTATAATATAGGATCATTGATATTTTAGGGAGTACATTCAAATCCTACTACAACAACCATGAATATACAATCTCCTATGACACCACTACATTTGATACATAGACCAAGACATATAATATTTATGATGTCTTTAATGATTGGGTGGAGAATGTAGATGCTAAATGGGTTAACAAGGTGGACATATACTCTTACATGGTTTGCACCTTCAAGGAGGGGACCCACATAGAGATGATACTACTAGATCAACTATTCAAAATGATTGACTACATGCACATCAATCTCTTATGCATTACCCTATGAAATATAGTCTTTAAAAGGGATCAAGTCCCAAACCTTGGGGGAATGATCAATTTCAACCTTATCAATGTGTTATTAGTTGCTCAGGGTAGAGGTAATTTTTATATGATGAGTTACTTGGTGGAAATAGTCTAAAAAACCATTAAGTTTAAGCCATCTACCTTTCCACTATGGGTTATTATAGGTGCAGTGGTCCGTGTAGATTTTTATAAATAATATGGCCACCATTATCAAAACCACATATAGGATATTTGTGATTCCTTCTACCTAGTGGTCTATATGGCCATAAATGAGGTAGTCATGGCTCATCTCTCTAATTAAATAAAGTATTATCTCACCCCCATATGAAATTACTAGTACTATAAGGATGACACCATCATCTGAGTGATTGGTACCCTCAAGGCTTCCACCACTTGCCTTACAAAGTTATCAACTAGTTATTAGAGCAATAGTTTACTTATCAACTAGTTAAGGGCATCCTTGATCACTTTATAAATCACTATTAGAACGATTTCCTATCCTTTCCCATCACCATTAGGAATCATGTGTACCATATTATTCCCCCATTGTATAATACGGTTGTAGGTAGAGATTATTATACTCTAAGTAGGGAAGAAAATAGAGATTAAGACACCCATGACAAAATTAAGGCCCATGTGAATAGGTATCAATCCTAGATAAACATAAATTATGGCCACTAGCCTAGCAAGGAATATGAAGTCCACATAAACCCTATAGATGAAAAGGAGATGCTCACCTGAAATAAGCTTAGGAAGAGGAAAAAATTGAAGTAGGTTTAGCCTAGGCCATCTTCCCTAGTTGGCCCAACCTCCTTTATGCTAACATAGAACCAAGAGGATGTTTAAATAACTCCTCTTCAAATTTAGAATAAAATATTATAATGATTCCCAACTCCTTCTCGTCCTCAAGCTTATCCTCCATGACTATCTACTCTACCTACACCACCTGTTATGGTTTTATTTATTTAACCAATGATTATACATACACTATTATTTTCTATTAAAACTAACCCAAAGGTGAGCCCCAAACATGACCATAAATATGATTCAATATATGTCCATTCCCATGTTCCCACCATTCCACCAAAACCTAGTGGAGCCCTTCCTATTTTCCTATTCCTATAATGGAACACTCAGGTGAAACCTCCCATCATTCCTATTTCACCCCTCCATAGTTCACCCAAGTGCCTAAATATTCACCTATGCACACTATCCTAAAATCACAATTTCCCTCCACCCAAGTCATTCCATCTATGAGGATCCCAATAACACCTCCATTATTTCTTCCACATGTTTGACCACCTCTAAGTGTTCCTTTTTCAATAGGTCTAGTTTCACCCCTAAAAATAAGTGCACTCATGTGTATATTTAAATTTCCCCCAATCATGTTTATGGTACATATAGTATCCCAATAAGATCCTCAATCAGTCCCATTTATTTATTCCACTAAAAACTCCTTCCATCATAGTAGTGTAGACTGATCTAAGTAAAAGGCCTAAGAATAATTAAAAGGTAACTTTGACTATTCACCCCTTGTTGTTCCCCATATCATTACTATGGCTCCATTTTCCATTATTATATATACCAAAGTATTTGGATTTAATCATACAATTTAATCCTTCCTCCTAAATTCCTCTCCCTTATGTCATTACCTCATATGTCAATTTAACCTAGAACTAATGGTAGGTAAAGATGTTCCCATGGTATACCCCTTTCATCATGCCTACTTACACCCCCATACTTACTCTTCTTCTATTGATCTCATCCTTCACTCCCTTAGTGTCATCCATTCCTCTTTCACCTAGGATTTTACCTATCACCTCCATCTCTACCACCCCTCTATCACCCCCTTATGCCTTGGGAGTATCTATGGTGTCATAGGCACTCAAGATGATTATGTAGGGAGAACCCAAAGTGTAATGGGAGTTTAATAGGACCTCAAGGGACATAAGGAGGATCCTCACATATAAATTAATCAAAGGAGGATATCTTGTGATATGTAAAACTTAAAAAAATCTCTTCTCACTCGATAAAAATAGAACATCCAAAAGAGAACAAAGATTGGATGAATATCCAATATCTATGATATGTGCCATGTATTATATGTTAGATAAAATCATGGAATACATTTATCATTAGGTTTAGATGCTTGAGTTACATGTGAATATCACCTTTCATGTGGAATTTATTAGGAGAGTCAATGAGGCCTACATACAACTCTTCTCATCCCTTAGTGAGGTATTCAAAGCACTAGCCTAAAAAAAATAACATATCAAGTGGGCCCATGTGTACATATAAAGAATTAATCTCATAGACAACAAGTGTAGGAATATTTCCATGGTTATACATAACGGTGTGTTCCTAGAGCTGAAACTCATGCTTACCCCAAACCTAAGCCTATATCAAATGTATGTTGGGATTATGAGGACCTTAATTAAAGAGTGTTTAGTCTTGGAATTGATGGTTGTGTGCCCTCTGGAAGAGAGCATGGAAATGATGTTGAACTACTTCAGGGAGGTCAACATCAGTGTGTTATTCCACTCAAATGTCACCCTATTAGATAAAGGTGAATTTAAAGTTCACTTAGGTCACTTTGACCAGGTCATGCATAGAAAAATGGAAGAGGATTATAAATATGAACCCAAGGAATTCATATATCTCTCAAATCATTATACAACAAGCATCAACTAGGTTTTAGAAGTGAAAGTGTCCGTAGAGGCTCTATTCCAAGTACATGAATGACTCTTAACCTTTTTAGTGAAGATATTTTAGTAGCCATATATGATTTCGTATAAGATAGATTAAGAGTTTGACCTAATGGTATTCATGTTAGTGTCTAAATAATCACAACCCAAATAGGTGGGAGGTGGATCTTCTCCAACTCATTAGTAGATCAACTAAGTGGACCCCTCAAGAATATTTTAGGAGAGTGAAGAATCTTTTGGTTTTTGGGAATCTCATGCTATTTGGAGGTGACCCCCATACTTTATATATTTTAAACTACAATCTTTTGCATAGGTTAGAAATTTGTGTTAAAAAATTCTATTAAAAATTTAATAGAATGTTTTTTTTTATTTTTTTAACTTAGTTATATATTTATGGAATGTGCTCCACTATTTATAAGTTCTAAGTGAATTTTTATGTATTAGGAATGATTATTTTATTATGTTATAGACATGAATATGGTAGTTATATTTTGCATTTTCTATTCTAACCCCATGTATATTACTTTTCAAATTTTCTTGAAAAACTTATGCTTTATGTATTTTTAGTTATAGAGTGTTTAAAAATATTTGTGAATTAATCACCATAAATATTTTGATTATTTACAATATGTGGAGGACCTACAAGTCAAATATTCATATTATTTTCCTTTTCAAACTTTTCCACTAGGTGGCTAAATTTTTTGTAAATGATGAAATAGGAATATAGTGGTATAAATATGACTTGAAATATTTTTGTTATTAGGCACTAACATATTTTGAATTAGAAACCCCCATTTTCTCCTTATATTTCCCTCCTATTTATGTTTTATTTTTAGAAGTGAAATACTCTCCCTTGTTTTTGAAAATCAATAAAGTTTGGTATATTTGAAATATTAAGTAAAGGTTTCCTCTATCTAGTAATTGATTCGAAGTGTAACCACACATATATTTAACCTCTGATAGTAATAATTTATGCTCTCTAATTAGAATGAAGTTAAATTGCTCAATATTTATACAAAACTATCATTAGACCTAAAATTAATAAGGGGATATATTTATCCCATGTGTTGTCCCCCAATTTCCCCCTCTCAAAAACTCAATCTCATCAGTGCCTTTACACATCAATATCTTAGGCATGACACCACATTCATTTAATACAATCAAATAAATACATAATTTTAATAGATTCCTTGCTGAAAAATAGGAAATATGAATTCATAAACAAAGGGAATTAAAATCTACAAATACCCCAAAATATTCAAACCCACTTTATTGTATTTCATTGCTCCAATATGGAAATAACATGTCTCTACACAAATTTTCATCTTGTTCTCTCCAATATCTTAAAAAAAGAAGAATTCATACAAAATTTGGATTTTGCCTCCTTGTACCATCACTTGTTTCAAAAAGGAAGTTGAAAAGTCATTTATTTGCCCATTCTTGATTTTATTTTTTATTTGAGAAAATTCACAATATTAAATGAACTTTTCAATTTTTATTTACAAAAAAATATTATTTACAAAAGGAATTAATTTATTAAATGACCAAAAATGTATAATCATTCAATGACTTAAATTAATGTTAATTAATTATAAAATAATTAATAATGTAATCAAGTTTATTAATTCCTATCCAGTACACCATATCAAATTTTTAACTTACTTTATGTGTGATAATAACAAAGGGTGCCTTGTCCATTGGGCTATGGACTCCTATAAAATATCACAAAAAATAAGGTAATATAAAAAGTGATGGGAAATGAAGAAAATGTTGTAGTGAAATTTGGATGGCCAAATTTCACTACAACAGCTAGCTCTGACTATGGGACTACATTCCTGGGTAGAATGTAGGATACCTCTAGAAGATGTTGGTGACCTTCACCTCATCTAACTTTCAAGTGCACTCAAAAATGTAGATCTAACCCACTGACAACCAATTTTCCTATCACAATTGTTTGCTAATGAACATGGAATATCAAGTTAGATCATACCTACCAAAATGCCCTAAAAATATCCACTACTCTTATCCCATGATATATATTTGAAACATATACTTATTTGCATGCTAAAACAACCTATTTTTAAACAATTTTTTTCATTTTACATATATTTTGTGCATATTTCTATATTTTCCTCATTTATCTAAGTGCCTCCCATTAGCATTTGGTCATAGAAATTGAAACATTTATCATAAAACTAATTCTTAGGTAGATTCATAGGGTAATCTCATTTTATAATAATCTTATCTTTGGATTTTTGATACACTTAGATCCATATATAACCCCACCAATTAAACACTTTCAAAATTCCATCATGTTTTGAGTCAAAGTCATCATCTTGTCTAAGAAGATATAATCAACCTATCCAAATTCATCATTCAAATATGTTGCTCTTGCTTTCACTCCCATATTTTTTATTCACATGATACATGTTTATATCCTTGATGAGGAATTGAGTCCTCTAGACAAATTTATTTCTTTTTCACTTGTATGGCTCTATAGAATTCTTGCAAAAACTACCCTTTTCTTATCATCAACAACTCTCAAATTAGATTTTATTTGAAACGTAGTATGAAGAGAAATACATTTGGTGTTGTATTATCATTTTCATAAAATTTTATGATCTACACTGATAATAATTAGGAATATGTATAATCTAATGCAGATCAATATAACACAATATCTATTGGTGGGTCAATATGCCCAAATATTTAATATATACAAAAATATAATAATCAACTTTAAGGTAAGGAAACAACATACAATAATCATTTAGGAAGGAATAACTCCAAAATGTCTCTTCAAGTGGACAACCTCTAATATCCTCTTAAAATAGAAGACTCAATGCTTACTTGATTCCTTTACAATGATATTCACCTCCTTTATATATACTTTTATATAACTAACAATGGATGGGTAACCTCTTAATCCTAATGTAGGCCAACCATTACCCAATACACTAATTCCACAAGATATTTATTTATCCAAAAATATTGAACCTATATAACTAACTAAGGGGATGTGTGCCATATGTCAGCATCTCCATCAACCCATATACATTAAATATCATATCCCAAGGTACATAGCATTCCTTTTCCTTGACATGTTTCATCCCTAAAACATAAGAAGAAACCAAAAAATGATTGTGCTTCAAATAATTTCACACTTGTCTGCAATCTCGATCATATAACAATATATATGTGATCATGGTAGGTGATAGCTCTATAACCTTATTTCCAAATGTCATTGTGTTACTCTAATTCCATTCATGATCTTAACTATACTACCTTGGTGTCTATGCATAATTATTCCTCCTTTGATTCCATTAATCATATTCTATTATGCTACTCTGATTCCCTCCATGACTATAGTATTTATTCTCCCATTCATAGTCATAGTAATCTTCTCACTAATTCCATGTTCCAATGTTGCTATGCTACTCTGATTTCATGCCTAACCATAGTAATTCTTCTTTGGATTCATTGCATAGCCATAGTGATTGATAATCTAATTTCATATATATTCATGGCTCAATGATTTTTTCCTCTCATGATTATATGGGTGTCTATATACCTTAACATTTTTTGATAATTTAAACTTTTGAATTTTTTACTTTACCTCCTCAACCTTTTATTTTGGTGGTTCTTTTTTATCTTGACTAGATGGAGTGTTCCTTTTTACTTGTATAGTTTCTTCATATATGTCATCATAGAAATATTCCTCATTTTCTTTGTCACATGTTTCAATCTCATCCTCATGCCCTACCTTGACTATTATTTGTGCTTTTCCAACTATATATCCTATACAGTGACTCTATTTTTACTATACCAAAACTTCATGAACTTCCTATAAACAATTAATATTTATTTATCCCAAAGTATCTAACCATGAATATATAAGAACCATATCCACACCATCCATATCCAAATTATCAAAATATAAAAACAAAACATATGTCCATAGTGAGTTTTAAATCTTCAAAAATTTAAATATTCTTACCATCTATTTGAGTCTCATTGATATTTTTTGCTTGAACTTGTGGATGTTGGTCCACATCCATGTTGATTAAGATATAATTTTTTTAGGGTTTAGGGACATAATGACCTTATTCTTTTGAATTCATCCATGAAAATGAAAAATTGACTATGAGTTCTTTGGAACCAAATTATTTGAACCCTTATCATCTAATACGTCTTACTCCTCTTTGATATCCTCTACCTCTACTTCTACACCTTATTTAGCCTCTTCATCATAATTATTATGATTTGTTTCTACTTATTCATAAGCGCTTGAATGGTCTTCTTCATTTCCATCATCAAAATTATTTTCTTCCTCTTTTTCCACATCATGATCCTCAACCTCTCCTCCTAAATAATGTGTAGATCCTTCCTCATAATCATTATTTACATACTCCTTGTATTATTCTTATTCTTATTATTCTTATTCATATGCACTCTCTCCTTTATTGTCTATAATTTATTTTTCTTTTATACCCCATCAATCGATGGAAATTTGTTCCTTTATTTCCCATGAAAACCTCCATCTTTCAACTCCTAGTTGAGCCCAATAGAGTTGTGTTAGACCCATGAAATAAAATGACAAATAATTTATCCATGTGACTATATCACAATAATAATTATTATTAAAATGTATCCACCATTATATAACATCAATATCCTCTTATCCATAAAAAAATATAACTCCATGATCTACACATAAACTAGGGTTAATGAACAAATCCTAAAATTTCAATAAATCATGTAATAATGAACAAAATAGTCCCAAATTTTTATGGTAGATTCTATGTATGATATTTGAAATTTAATAAAAAAATTGAAAATATTACAAAAACTTCAACCTATAAAATATGGCCTTTACAATAAATATATGAAAAATCATAAAGTGTCAATAAATCACTTGAAACATTTCAAAAAACTCAAAAGAAATTACTATAACTCTTCTATGTGATGATACAATATTAGTAAAAAATTCAAAAAAACATTCCTTATATTTTTTTAGGTATGATAAAATAATTATAACCCCTAAAATATTAATAAATCCCTCAAAATTGATCATAAAAACTTGATTTTTTACTGTGACTTCCTAAAAAAATTATTTAGCTTTAGTAAAATAGTTGCGCAAAAATTCACAATTGATTGCAAAATATTAAAAATTCCACAAAACAAAGGTTTTTCCCCATATACATTTACCAAATCAAATTTATAATACCACTTTTTATGATACACACATATAATAATTGGAAATATAAAAGAAAAATGTAGATTAACACAACATAATAGTATTGATGGGCTAAGATGCACAAATATTCAATATATGAGAATAATCACCCTCAAGATAGGGAAACACCATATAATACTCCTTTAGGAAGGAATAACTCCATAATGTCTCTTTGAGGGGACAACCTTCAATATCCTCTTATAATAGAAGACGTAATGCTTACCTGATTTATTTACAATGATATTCAACTACTTTATATAGACATTTACATAACTAATGATAGATGGGTAACATCCTAGTCCCAATGTAGGCCAACCATTGTCCAATGCACTAATTCCACAAGTTACTCATTTATTCTAATATATTGGACCCATATAACTAACTAAAGAGGATGTGTGCCACATGTCTACATCTCCATTAGCCATATACATTAAATATCATATCCATAGATACATAACATAGACCTAATCAGCCCCTAAATTGGGATTGTTTGAAACATGCGTCTCTTTTATTTTTTCATGTTTTTTCCACATAATGTTTACCAATTATTTATACTCTTTTTTCAATTGAAAAAATTTCATACCTAAAACTAAAATTATACCATATGTAGTACTATAAAAATAAAAAAAATAGAAGCATGAGTTGTGTTCCCTCATTTCTATGCCTCTTTTCAACAAAGTCACCAATATTCTCTTTTAAGGGGAATATTTACTTCATATTTTAGGAATCATAAGGCACCTTTTCAATTCATATAAGAGTCACCAAAAACTATTGGTGTAAAAATAGGTAATTTTGGTATTTTTTGGTTTTTGGCTCACCCAATTTGAAGTGATATTGATTCACCAATAGTTGAAGATATCATAGTAGACAATGGTGATTATTATCTACAATTGATACTGGTAGTTCCCTTGTTGTATTTGAATATTTTGAGGGTTTTGTGTACTTGATAATCAAAATTACAAAAGTAAACCAAAAAAAAAAAAAGGAAAAGGGGAGAAACCCAAAGTGGGATAAAATTATAGAACCACTGGGATAACTCAACACAAAATAATAGAAATGGAATTATTTATCTCATATAATAACTAACATATAAGAAACATGGGTTATGGGAACAAAATTCATGCCTAGAAACACAAAATATTCTCATAAACTTGATTTTACATTGAGATCAAACACATTAAAACTCATGGACATCAAGGAAGTTCATACATGGGGGATCTCAACATAAAGTTTGGAAAACACCATTGGTTGCATATAATAAAATAAATTTATAATATAATATAGTCCTTGTTAAAAAATAGGAAATATTAATTCATAAATAAAGGGAAGTAAAATATACAAATACCCCAAAAGAGTGTTACTCACTATCTTGCATTTCATTACTCTAATCTAGAAATAAGACGACTCCACATAAATTTGTATCTTAATCTCTCCAAGAGCTTGAGAAAAATTAGAAGAACCCTTACAAAATTTGGTTTTTTACTACTTTTAGCACCATTTTATTCACTGAGGAAGTTGAAAACTCATTTATTTTCCGATTCTTGATTTTCTTTTTTTGGAAAATTCATAATATTGAATTAACTATTCAATTTGTATTTATAAAACAATATTAATTCTAAAAGGAATTAATTTATCAAATGAGCAAAAGTTTATAGTCATTTAATTACTTAAATTAATGTTAATTAATTATAAAATAGTTAATAACATAATCAAGTCAATTAATTTCCCATCAAGTCCACCATATCAAATTTGTAACTTACTCCATGGATAATAACAAAGGGTGACTCTTACATTGGGATATGGATTCCAACAAAATATCATAAAAATTAAGGAAATATGAAAATTGATGGGAAATAATGAAAATGTAGTGAAATTTGGATGGCCAAATTTTACTTCAACAAGACTAGGGGTAAGAATTGCCATGGCCCTAATAAAAACATATATGGTCTCTCAACCATTTCATATGTCAATGAGGCATGGTTTCCTTTGATGAATATTATCTTGACACCCAAAAATATCATAGCCTTGGGAGAGATTATTATCTCCAATTTGATTCTAAGAATCACAAATTTAGGAAGATTACTACATGGTGACTTCAATATTATGTCTTATGTGGTGGATGTTAAGACTACAATTGTGAACTCTACATATGAAGTTCCTTGGGAACCAACTATAAAATACCTAAATTATATAATTTGTGATGAATTAAATGCTATCCATGTTCATATGTTTAGGAAGTAGATGAAAAGGTTATTAAAGACCTTCTAACATATGGTGTACAAATTCATATATGAGAATAACATGACTAGACTATTAGATCTTATAAATAAGACTATTCTAAAAATTTCTAACTACCAATTTTATCCTAAGCACACTATAATTATAATATAAGGCACCAAGGCAAGTCATTTGTACTTACCTTGAGTTATGCCTAAAAAATTGGCTAAGTAGGAAATTATTTCTCAATTAGATGACATTATGCACATTTATTTATGAAGGGCTAAGAAGGCATTGATCTATGTAACCCTTCTCAGCATTGGACATATACAATATATAAGGTGGGAACACTTAATTTTTTTTTATAATATTAAGGATTCATTATAGATTGAACTAGTCACCATTTATTCATTGAGACCCTAGGAAAAATGTTAGGGAACATATCAAAAGATATGATAGGAAATTAAAAATCAACTATGGTCAGAAATCCTATAGTCATCATAGTATATTCATAAATGTAGAGGATGACATTGAATTTGTAATTAGGATGATAAGGGTAAACATGTCAATGATTTTAACATAAAGGATACCATATGATCCCACAATTACTAAGGAAGAATTCAAATGGATTGAAAAATAATAGTGTATATATAAACTTGTTCGTAGACCTCCTCTTCACATAAAATCTAACATATAAGAAAAATTTGGCCCGTCTAGGGAAGAGGATATTGAATAAATATTAGAGGCTACTCCAATTTCTCCTATATACATAATTATTTTCTCTTATCCTCAACACATAACTAGTGAAGAAAGACATACAAGTCCTGCTACAATAAATGGAATACTTTCAATATTGCCACTACCTCTTTTGACTATATCTAAATAAGTAAGTCTTCTTACTTTATTGTCTCATGTTTCAATTATTTATACTCCTAGGTCACCCTACTCCTAGGTCACTAGTTATTTTGACACTACCACAAGCAATAATACTCAGTCTTCTAGGAAACCACTTTCACCACACATGATTCCTTTATTGGTCACTACTCCCTATATTTCATTTCCACTTGTTACTATTACATCCCCTTCATCTCCCATTTCACCTTCTATAATTATAACCCCTAATACTCTTAAACTAATAGTTACCTACAAAAATAATCCAAAGAATCTTCCTATTTCACCCCAAAAGGTGGAACTATAAGGGAAGCATGCAGAAATTCCCAAAGAAAGGGAGGATATAAGAAAGGGTAGAATGATATTAGACCCTATATAAATTTATGATAGTGAAGAAGAAGACAAAATATGTGGAATGGAATAATAATGGGTGTTTAAGATATACATCAAGGAAATAAAGTCATTCGATGAGACAATTAAATTAGATGACAAAAATGAATGGATGATTAAAATAAGTACACAGTCTAGAGGGACTAAAATATTAGGATAATTTAAAGATGTTAATCAAGAATATGTTGGCTTGATGTCCACATAATTATTTTTAGATTAATAAGGAGATGTAGAGTTAAAAGAATATAAATGTCAATATAGGGGTCATCATTAGCTACACCCCCACACTCTCCACCTTAGGTTATAATGGTGACAACTACAAGAACAATTTCCCTATCTATCCTTTTAAGGTTTTAAGTCCACCAATCACTCATTATTTGATGGATTCATCAAGTATTAATACTACAATGGGTATGGTATATTATATTCATTTTTTACATTATTTGAATCAAATGAATAAGCCTCAAATAGATATAATGCCAATTTTGTCTGCTATAACCCAATTTACTACTGTCGATATTATTTATACTACTGTAATTATTGGGGTTGTATATACATCAATTAAAATTTAATTATAAAATATACTTTGCACCTAAATGACTTCATTATTTAGTGTAACTAGTTGTCAGTCCCGCACAACATCAATGGCAGTAACATTTAAATGTTGATAATATTATCATTGATGTCAAAGGTCTAGCATTATTGGTGATAAAGGCCCCATTGCATTTAATGATGTTTATAATAGTTATATCTTGGCTAATGTGTGTTAATATTTATTTAATATTAATTAATATATTTTTGGTTGCATATAAGACAAAAGAAGGGCCCATGGAGACGTCAAAGAGTCATGGGGTAAAGAAAAAAGAAGAATGGGATGCATTTTCCCATGAAGAGTCATCTTGTGGAATTATAAGAGTTACCAAGTGAAGAAAAAAGAGGAAGGGTGCAATTTCCCATGAAGGGACACTTTGAGGAATAGGAAAAGTCACCAAGATAAAGATACAAGAGGAAAGGACACTTTTTCTTATGAAGGGTCACCACATGACTTTTGAAATGCAAGGATACGAAGGGTCATGGAAATTTGGTGCCATTTTCCATGAGGATTGAAGGGTCACAAAGGGGGAAGGCCAAAGGTCATATGGAAAGCTATAAATAAAGGCTTGAGAATCCATTTGTAAAGTGTGAGAAAGAGTATGATTTGTAATTTTTATATCTATCTTAGAAGACTAGAGGAGAGAGAGGGAAGAGATATTGTAATGAACTATAATTTGTCGAGATAGCAACATTGAGAGATAGTTGTGTGGTATACACAAAATGGTTTGGTGCTCTTTTGGGTTGGTGCTCACGAATAGTTTTTGTGTTGGTGCTCAGCAAAGGGGTTGGTGCTCTTATGGGTTGGTACTCACAAATTATTTCTATGTTGGTGCTCAATAAGGGGTTGGTGCTCCTATTGGTTGATGCTCATGAATTATTTCTGTGTTGGTGCTCAACAAAGGGGTTGGTGATCCTTTGGGTTGGTTCTCACAAATAGTTGTGTTGGTGCTCATCAAAGGGGTTAGTGCTCTTGCAAGTTGGTGCTTGAAAATATTATAGTTTGAGTTGGTACTCATTCATATACTTGAGATTATTCTTCATAGTTTTTCCCATATTGCATTTCCATGTTAAATATGGTGTCTCTCTATCTTGAATGGTGCTTATTATTTTAGTTTTATTGCATATCTTAAATGTATGTTAAAATGGAATTTGATTAAGGGAAAGTTTATAAGATTTATGATATATTGATTCACCCCCCTCTTAGTATATCCCATGCTTAACAATTGGTATCAGAGCAGGTTCCTTCAGAAAGAGTTTAATAGCTTAAAGGTAGATCAAGGAAAGCACAAGATGGCCAAGTAGCTAAAGAAGGAAAATCAAGAGTTAAAATCTATGGTTTAGTATCTTAAGGAATAGGTGTGTATCTTGGATTCTAAGTTGGCTATAGAAGCAAAAGAAAATAAGATATTTATTCAAGATCTTAAGAATCATCTAGAGGATGCAAATTTAAGTTTGAAATCAAGAGAAAAAGAGTGTAATTGGTTGAAGGTTGAGTTAGGTTCTTTAAAGGATAATCATGAGAAGCTCATAATCAAGGTTGAGAAAGATCATGAAATATTAGTTGAAGGTAAGAAGTAAGCAAGTTTTGAAGGCAAATTAAAGAAGCCAATTAGGTAGCCCAATGCTTTCAAGTTTTCAAATTCTTTTCATGGCCATTGTTTTGTTTGTCATCATGTTGGTCATAGGGCAAGAGATTGTATGAGGAGATGCAATCAGTCAACGGGAGATATCAATCATATTCAAGAAAAAGGTATGAGAAATGTTGTTTTTTTTGTTTCCATAAGATTGGCCATATTGTTAAATTATGTCTAAATAGAGTAAAGAGATTTTCAAGGTATGAGAAGAGCCAAATTTAGGTTTGGAGACCTGAGATAGTAAAATTTGATCAGGTTGAGTTTAAGATTGAGAATAAATTAATTTCTATAGTGGATAAAGAATTAGATAGGAATGAATGTGAAGCTTCTCTTATTACATTTAAGCAGGATCCTTGTCAAGATAATATAATCACAAAAGTTGAGAAGATGAAAAACATCATGAATGTTGAGGTTAGTAAGTCAAATAAGTTAGACATGCTTAAATGGATTCTAAGAGAAAAACACAAGAAGATCAAGGAAGTAACAAAGGAGATGTGGGAATCTCCTGAGATTTACTTCTAGGACCCTTTGTGTGGGGTGTCTCTTCTAGGCTTCAAGGAGACACTTTTAAGAAAAAATGAATCATGGTGGATGCTATTGGGTCTTAGCTATGTCGCATGACAAGAAGGTGAGTTGGCAGATTAATTTGTATATCATTTGAGGAAATTGATTTTGAAGAAAATTTTGCACTAGTGTTAAGGTTAGAGGCTATTAGAATGTTTCTTACATATGCAGTGTTTAAAAGTTTTAAAGTGTTTCAAATGGATACAGTCATAAGAAATTAGATTTTTGAAAAAGATCTAACAATTTTAGAAATAAGGAGAAGGAAATTCAAGTAGAGTTAAGTAGAAGCTACAACTCTTTTTCTCCTCTATCAAGCTTTGATGAAGAGGCCATAATATGTTACAAATATAACAAATTCAGACACATAGCTCGGTACTGCAAAAGTGTGTTTGAGTCAGTCAAGAAGGACCAGAGTTTCAAGGCTCCATTCATTAAGAAGAAGGTTCAGACATGTTCATGGTAGAAGAAACACCCTGAAGATTCTATGTTGGTTTAGATAGCTTTGCATGCAAGAAATGAAGATCAACCATGGTTCATTGATAGCAAATGTTCAAGGCAGATGACAAGAGATAAGAGTAAGTTCATAACTCTAAAGAAGATAAAATGGTGGTACAATGAAATTTAGAGATAAAACCACTACAAAGATAGCCAAAAAAGGTACTTTGAGTTTGGATAATGGTATAACCAAGACTAAGAATGTTTTTTATGTAAAAGGTCTTAAACTTAATCTATTGAGTGTAAGTCAAATATGTGATCAGGGATACACATTAAATTTTTATGTATAATGTTTTGAGATTAGAAGAAAAGATTCAAATGAGTTGATTGAAGATGCTCAAAGGACAGGCAATGATTTATATGTATTATCAGATATCTTCTCAAAGGCATGATCAAAGGACACATTTAAGGATCTAGAAGAGGAGTTAGGAGTAATTTATTTTACTTCCTACCATTGAAGTTTAGCATCAGTTGAGGGGCAGCTAAGTGTTAGCTCCAAGTAGGCCCTTTGTCATTGATGTCAAAGGGGGAGAATAATAGGTATTGGTATAGGTGTAGAAATAGGTAAAAGGAATAGGTACATGTTACTATAGTAAGGGAGAATTATTATATGTTTTTAGATGATAGTATGTGCAAGTTTTAGGATGTGGTAGTTTCAAGCTTGAGGTTTCCATCAATGACAAAGGGAGAGATTGTTGGAAATATTTTCATTGATGTCAAAGGTCTAGCATTATTGGTGATAAAGGCCCCATTACATTTAATGATGTTTTTAATAGTTATATCTTGGCTAATGTGTGTTAATATTTATTTAATATTAATGAATATAGTTTTGGTTGCATATAAGACAAAAGAAGGGCCCATGGAGAAGTCAAAGAGTCACAGGGTAAAGACAAAAGAAGAATGGGATGCATTTTCCCATGAAGAGTCATCTTGGGGAATTCTAAGAGTCACCAAGTGAAGAAAAAAGAGGAAGGGCACAATTTCTCATGAAGAGACACTTTGAGGAATATGAAAAGCCACCAAGATAAAGACAAAAGAGGAAAGGATGCTTTTGTTTATGAAGGTTCACCACATGACTTTTCAAATTGAAGGATACGAAGGGTAATACAAGTTTGGCACCATTTTCCATGAGGATTAAAGGGTCACAAAGGGGGAAGGCTAAAGTTCATTTGGAAATCTATAAATAAAGGCTTGAGAAGCCATTTGTAATGTGTGAGAAAAAGTATGATTTATAATTATTATATCTAGCTTAGAAGAGCATAGGAGAGAGAGGAAAGAGATATTGTAATGAACTATCATTTTTTGAGATAGCAACATTGAGAGATAGTTGTGTGGTATACACAAAAGGAGTTGGTGTTCATGAATAGTTGCTATATTAGTGCTTAGCAAAAGGGTTGGTGCTCTTGTGGGTTGGTACTCATGAATTATTTATATTTTGGTGTTCAACAAAGGGGTTGGTGCTCCTATGGGTTGGTACTCATAAATTATTGCTATGTTGGTGCTTAGTAAAGGGGTTGGTGCTTAGCAAAAGGGTTGGTGCTCCTACAAGTTGGTGATTGTGAATATTATAGTTTGAGTTGGTGCTCATTCATATACTTGAGATTGTTCTTTGTGGTTTTTCCCACATTGGGTTTCCATATTAAATTTGGTGTCTCTCTCTATCTTGTGTGGTGCTTATTATTTTAGTTTTATTGCATATCTTGAATGTATGTTAAAGTGGAATTTGATTAAGGGAAATTTTATAAAATTTATGAGATACTGATTCACCCCCCCTCTTAGTATATCCTATGCTTAACAATTGGTATCAGAGCAGGTTCCTTCAGAAGGGGTTTAACAACTTGAAGGTAGATCAAGGAAAGCACAAGATGGATTCATCAAGTGTTACTACTATAATGGGTATGGTATATTATATTCAATTTTACATTATTTGAATCAAATGAATAAGACTCAAATAGATATAATGCCAATTTTGTTTACTATAACCCAATTTATTACTATTGATATTATTTATACTAGTATAATTATTGGGGTTGTATATACATCAATTAAAATTTAATTATAAAATATACTTTGCACTTAAATGACATATTCATTATTTAGTGGAACCAGTTGTCAGTCCCACACAACATCAATGGGAGTGACATTTGAAATTTTGGTGTCCATTTCTATTTTTTCTACACAAGCCACCCCTCCAAGGTTATTTACACAAATAACAATTCCCATTAGCCAATCTACACCAATAGACTCTCCTACAGTTTTAGTGTATAAAGTAGTTGAGAAGGCTAAATACATGATCTATACACTAATCCAAAAATAGGTCATATAATGGAGGAAAGTTATACCTCCCTTCCCTACATTAGGGACATCTTCTCCATATCCATGCTTAATCTATGGAAATATACTTCATATATTCATATAGATCAAGTAGAGTAATAGGTTATATTGAATACTCAGATTTAGTAACTTCAACAAAAATAACCAACAAGGTAAGAATTAGTAATTAATAATCAACCCACAGTCAAATTTCATTTTGATAGATAAATAAATACCTTGAGGAAGGTTATAATAAAGATTGTGGTTTCATAAGGACAACAGGGCAATATGGAGCAAAGAGAAGACATATTCTCCCTAAAGAATAGAATAAAATTGAATCTCTTAGACCTTGATAGATATAGAGAGTATCCTTACATTTTTTTGGATGTTACTAGAGGAGTGATAAAAGAAATGTTTAAAAATTATGATCAACCTATTCATAAGACACCAAAAACAAGGATCATTCAAGATCCTAGACATATTGTAGATAATTTGGATGGGGAAGCTCAAAAAAAAATCTGACATCATTTAGTTGATAAGGTTTATTAGGACCACATCCTATCCTAGGTGGGGAGGCAAAACTCATGTATTTAATAAAATGAAGGTTATTGATGATAATCTATGCTTCCTAAGATAGGCTACCAAAAATAAATCATATTCCCATTTAAACTTAAAAAAATACCAGAGGCGATATGGCCGCTAGATTACATTATTATAAAGAGAAATAGCTTGCTTGAATGGAACCAAAATATGTAAACTCTGGTGCAAAAATTTTCAAATAAATAAATAGAAGTAATTTATAATTTGAAAGATATAATAGTCACTTATGTAAGCACTCCTCTTGGGAAATTGGTTCCCAAACCCATTTTTGAGAATATCCTTTGAGCATCAGTCGATAGCTTTCAAGATAATATTTAAGGTATGGTCTAGAATATCAATGATGATATTGTGTAACTTGTGAATTTTTCTAGGGATGAAATTATAGGAACTGAGACAATTTATGTTTAGGTCAAAGCTGTATTAGGTACCCATAATAAGTTTATGGACAAGATCCCATAATTGTTCAAGAGGTATTTTATTTATTATAACACTATTAACATTGACTTCAAGGAAATCCATGCATTATATTTAAAAATTTAAGTATCAAATTAATCACCTTTAGCAACATGAGTAGCACTTGCACCACCTCAGGGTACTTAGTCTCCAATATACACACTAGGGTAAACATAGGTAGGGCATGAGTACATGCCACTTCCAAATTTTACTGATATAAATACATTGGTAGTGAATTATAGCCTATTTTTACTAATAATGCCTATTTCAGATACAACTCAAGTTACAATAATAGTTCCATCCACTTCAGTTCCCACAACTGTTACCACATCATTTTCTTCTACTAACAATGCCACATTAGCACCCCCTTAAATATATATGTGTTTACATCATTTAGTTAAGTTGGAACTACTAGTTCCTAATTTATTTTTGCATGTATATATTGTATTTTAGTTGAGGAATTATATTTTGGGTGAATACCATTATACATGAATTCCTTGAATGAGGATTGATACCTCATTCTATTTTTGTACATTCATACTTTGTATGATGATTTTCATATAATGCCATTTATAGAGATGTAATTTTATATTTCACTTGGAATATTAGGCCTTCCCATTTCCCAAGAATATATATATATATATATATATATATATATATATATATACACACACACACACATATATATATACATAGATATACACACATATATATATACACACAAACATATATATATATATATATATACATATATATATATATATATACATACATACATATATATATATATATATACATATATACATATATATATATATATATACACACATATATATATACATATATATATATATACATATATATATATATATACATATATATACATATATATATATATATACATATATATACATATATATACATACATATATATATATATACATATATATACATATATACATATATACATATATATACATATATACATATATCTACATATATATATATATACATATATATATATATATATACATATATATATATGTGTGTATGTATATATATATATATATATATATATATATATATATATATATATATATATATATATACACACACATATATATATATCCTTCTAATCCCAAAGGGAGGTGAAGTTTAGTTATTAAGATTAATAAGAAATTATGAGTAAATTTATACAATTGGTATTGATGTGCAAATATTGATTCTTATCCAAACCTATTGATTGTGTTAGAAGTGTTGTCATTCTAGTAACTTAGTTTTTTATTTGTGAATAAGTTATATTGTCAATATCGACAAATTTATTATGTCACTGTTTATTTTAATACCTTTTTTTAGTAATCATAATCCCCCTTGTAGATGTGCTAACACAATCTTACAAACATGGTAACCTTTGATTCTATATGCTTGAGTTTACTATATTTATTATTATTTTAGACCTTTAACTATGATTTATTATTTATTTTCTCTTATAAACTTACATAAAATATTGGTTTCTAATTACTTGTCTAAGGTTTCATTTTTTTTATCGATAGGCCTTCTTTTCTACCTTACCTTTCATTTTTATTTATTTCATTTTGGTCATAACCACCTTATTTAAGATCCATCATCTATCTTTCCATCTCAAGTAGGTTTAGATTAATCTATAGTGAAACCTATCCTTGGTAAACAAACTACTCTGCTCACTAATATTCCACCAATAGGTTATTTACAAAACCCAATACCCCACAACTCATGCCTTAGAGTGAATCTTAATTCATATATCCTAAAATATTAAAGGCCACCTTGTAAGGTTCCTTGGTGTGTATGAATACCAACACAATAGGTTTCTAACATTTAATGGACCTTGGAGAGGAAATGATTACTTTTATTATAGCTCTAAGGCCAAATTGGATTTTGGACTAATGGATGAAATGTCAAGATTAAATGCAAAGTGGTATAGTTGTTAAATAGGTTGGGAGAGTTGGAATATCATGTCTTGACTAATGAATGGAAATATAAGAACATCTTTAGTACTGCAAGATGCCATGGCTCATATTAACCTTGGACTAATGTGTTAAAGCAAGAATACATGCAAAGAGATTATATTAGAAGCAATTAGACCTAAAGAAGGTAGATTATTTTGATTGAAATATCCCCGTATAGGGTGGATGTGTTTGATTTTATTGGATTTAGTCAAATTTGACATGATTTGAGTTTATTGGATCAAAATAGGAATGGGGTCAAAAATTACCTAATGTGGACAATTTATTTAAAATTATATTTGGGTCTAAATAGACTTGATTTTAATTATTTTAAATTTGATAACATAATGGTTATAATGACCAAAAATTTGGTTAGTTTAATACTTTATAATGTAGATGTGTAAAGACAGATTTGGTCTTAAAATAATGTTGATTGGTTTGAAGTGTAAATTATGAAACACATAACATGTGGGTATAACAACAAATAATCAATAACAAATATACAAGACAATCCTTATTTTTAATGGTAAGATAAGTGCACAACACAATCATAGTCCATATAATTACCTTACTTGAAGTGGTTATATAATAATTATATTTAATCCTCACTTAAAATGGTATGCCATGAAGTATTAGGAGAGGTTGGCTTCCCTCACACTGCGAATCATTTTTGGTTGATGGTATTAATACTATTTTTTACAAAACTATCTAAATGGTTATTGATATACCTTGAATTACATGGGGTTCTATATCCATCAAAGATAAAATATTAATGGATAGTGTGGGAGGGTTTAATCCCTTCATGCTCACTCCATCTATAAGTGTTTCAATGGAGTGATGTTATAAAAATTAGGCCTTGAGGGATACTATCTATGTTTTGTGTTGTACCATGAAAGCCCCACTACTTTATAGATGGAATTAGAAAAAGAAAATGCTTAACTAAAAAATACAAAAAATAGCCTCAATTTACATACCCCATTAGATGTACAAGGTTGGTATGTATATTATGGAAATAAGTCCCAATCATCTTACCTTAAAGACTTGTAAGAAGGAGATGAAATCCACCACATGAAGTCAAAAATAAAATGTAGTGTCCTTATTTTTGATCCTCATGACCTCACAAGTGGGCAATAATAGAGCATACGTTAGTTCTCTTCCAAAAAAAGAATAATAATCTATATTTTTGGTCACCTAGTCTCCCTAAAGTAGGTAAGGGGAGAGCATAGACATGACAACTTATTCACAAGAAAGTAATAAAAAAAAAAACATACAAGTAAACAAAAATACATGTTTTAAAACACCAAATACAAATGTTGGATCTTTTTAATTTCACCAAAATACGTGTTTTTGAGTGTTTATTTATTAAAAATCATGTATTTGTCAAGTGTAACACGTAATAAACAAACTATTTTTTTTTAATGTGTGGTATTTAACAAGTAAACCTATATAAAAATAAGTTAACATTTTAAATTATGGTCTTTGAAAAGAAAAACTATATAATAATGTTTTAAATGTGTGGTGTTTGACAAGTAAACCTACAAAAAAATAAGCTAATGTTTGAAAGCTGTAAAAATTAAAACATGAACTATGATAAATTAAAATAGTATTTTTTTAAAAATAAAAAATATAGGGAACCCATGATTAAATTAACAAAAATAATAATAAAATTATCATATGCTAAATTTACAAAAATAATTAAAATATCAATTCCAATAAAACCATAAAATTATTTTCAAGAAAATAGAGGCTTTTGTAGAAAAATAGAAAATAAAGAGAACCCAAATATTATTTTAACATAAATGAAAATAAAATCTTTCTATGTTAAATTTTAGAAAAAGGAGTTAAATTAAGTTCAAGTTTGAGTTAATTTCCAAGTTGGAGGAATAATAGGATGCTTGATAAAATAATGTGAGTGTGACTTCCACCGAGCATGCCATATGTGATCATACGACTACAAAGATGGATAATTTCTTGTTAGAATGCAAAGAAACATAAAACAATCTTAAATTAGATTTCTAAGTGCATATCCTCAAATTGAGCAAGATCTAGAAACAATAAACAAAATAGAAGACACATCAAAATAATTACCTTCCTCAATGGATATATGTTTCTAGCTAGTGTACATACATGTTTATCCTAGGTGTTATGGAGCTAGTCTGTCAGGATTTCCTCTTATGCTATTGAGATTTGTTGAAAAATTAGAAAAATAAATGAAGCTTTTCCTTGTATTTTGACAAAGTAAGTTTCCAAAAAAATATTGATAAGATTAGAACCTGACCCCTCTACTTATAGCTTTCTTAGAATGATTCCAATTATTAGATGTTAATATAGTTTTATGGCTGAGGTTCAATCTAATTTGGATGGAAAATGTAATTAATATTTGGGATAATTTTAAATTAATCAAGCATGGGTTGCATTTATGTTGATATTTGTTGATGTTTTGAAAAGATTGAATTTTGGGCACATTTAAATCCATGTGCCATACGATATCATGATGAAGATATTTTTGATGATGTCATGATGAAGATATTTTTGATGATGTCATGATGAATATATTTTTTATGATGTCATGATGAAGATACTTGATTAACCATTTGGCCACTTACCTTGTGAATGGAGGAATAGTTTAATTAATGAATTAATAAAATAGTTAATTCTAAAAATATATGGAATTTACCATTAGGGAATATTAGGTTAATTAACAAAGGTTAATTAACTTAATGAAAACTGATGTGACTTTTGAAATTCTCATAAGGGTTCACCTAATTTCTCTAAAATATCACTTACAAAGTTATAGTTTGACTTAGGATGAATTAAATGAAGTTGATTAATGGAAATGGTGCATTGACCCAATCAAGGATGCACCAATTTGCTTCATAATGTGCAGAAAATATGTGCAGAAAAAATTAGATGTTTAAGTGATTTCAATCTTGATTCATGTGTTACTACATGAAATCATTTTGATTGTAATTTTCACAATGAAGTGATGAAAATGAGTTTTTAAATTATCCACATGTTGATTTCATCCATTTTCATTATATCCTACATCACCTTATTTTTTGAGGTCTCGTACATGTCCTTCATCCCCCCCATATCCTCTTGATGAGGCATAATCCATCACAATATTTCTTTCATTATTGTCTATTTTTCATCCTCCCACCTTTTTATAGCTTCCTCTTTATTTTAAAATAAGTTAATCCACCCATTGTGTCTCATAATGCCTTTTAAAATAGGGGAAAAATGTAGACACCTAAAATCAGACACTTTGTGTCAATTTTAAATATTTTCACTAACATCTTCATAAATCCTAATTTCTTCATCTAATTATTCTTCTATCCATTGTTCACCCCTAGTAAATAAATTACTTATTCCAATATCACTTCCTTTCCCACAAATTCACATCAATTTTCATTAGTTAATTAATCTCAATTAATTAAATTTTCTTATTCTAACATTAAATTATCCTAATTTCCATATCAATATTATAACATCAAACATCATGACATCATCATATTCTTCCACAATGAAATTCAATGAAAAGTTGGAAACTATGTGCAACTAAGATAACTTACACACTCAAAAATTCTCATAAGTGGATTTATTACACATCCTCTTACACACTCTAGATTATTCTTACACACTCTTCGTCTCTCATCATGGAGGTGTACGATTCATTTTCATCCATTGATATTCATCTAATGGACCATATTCATCATTTAAGTATATAAATTAGACGGATTCTTCATCATCTAAAAATGTCTTGGAATCATAATGAATTATTTTCAAAATCCAATGTCAACCATAGAAATAATCCTTGATAATACATAAAATCTCTACCATTTTGGATATTCATTCATGTATAAAACATGTCAATTGTTCATCCAAATCATGCATAGTGCAAGGGAAGACGTCAAAAAATCTTCATGACAAATACCTCAAGATCTTTATCTAGGCAAAACCATACTTAAATTCTGACAAGAGGGAAAAATACAAAAAGAAAGGTATATTATTTTATTCTTCTACCTATTTTTCTTTTTTTGTGTTTCTTGTCCTTTCTCAATATGAGGACATGTGCCTAGGAGGTCATGTTTCATATTGTTTTGTTTGATTTTCATACTAACATAAACTAACCTTATTTTCAATCATATGATAACACCCCCCAAACCATCACATCACTTGTCCCAAAGTGACCTTAAACTATTGTAAGTAAATTATATGGGTTATAATATCACAAGTGGAATAGATATGGAAAAGCCATGATTGGATATTTTGCCAAAAAATGGAAGTGATTTCATGATACAAGTTTTATTTGAAAAAGGGTTAAGTTGTGGGTAATGGTGTAGTCAATAGGTTAGGGAATAGTACTATAAATAAATATGAAGGTTTTACACACACACACACACACACACACACAAACACACACACACACACACACACACACACACACACACACACACACACACACACACACACACACACACACACACACACACACACACACACACACACACACACACACACACACACACACACACACACACACACACACACACACACACACACACACACACACACACACACACACACACACATCTCTGTGTGTGTGTAAGAAATAAAAATTGAGACTTTATAAGAAAATCCTTGGTAGTCTTGAGATATAAATCAGTTTTTGCATTTTATAGAGAATCATGGGGGATGACTTGATATTTAAAAAATACATAATAAAATAATTTCTAGGTTAACATCCTTGAGGATGGTGATTTTAGTGACAAATGTAGAAGAATTTCCTATTGTCTAAGAATCAACTAGTTTGACAACCTTGAGGATGATTTCATAACTACTCATTTCAAGTGATTAAATAAATTCCATTGTAAAAAATGTGGTACATACTAGTTGGTGTGTTCATAAAATGGTTTTTGGAGGAGAAACTTTGTGTATATGAGAATGATGGTGTTTAATGTTTGGCATTTGGAGGAAGATAGTAAAAACTACGTAAAAGTTTTAACTAAGCCAAGTGACTTTCCTAATCTACATTGATGAGTCCAATTGGGACCTTTGAAGGCTGAAAAGATAGATAATCAAATGAGTTTCTAATTGGAAATAATATTCTAGTCTATTAGTTAGTTTTGGAAGCCTACATGAAGATTTTTTGGCAACTTCGACAACTACCATATATTTTCATATCACCTATTCATCACCTATATCAGATGTGATGTAATAATACAATACCTTTAATAACTATGATGTAACAATATAGTACATGTAGTACTCATGATTCAATTATACACTACCTATAACAACTATACATCATCTATATAAATTATAGATAGTTTGTATCACCATATAATAACCTCTATGAAAGATAGAGTTGACTATGAATCATCAAAGAAGTAATAAATATTTTTAGGACTCAACTATCAAAAGTGACTAGTGTCACACATATAATATTTACACCTTTATAGAATAAATGCCTCCATGTTGACAATTAATGAAAATATCATTATCAATACATCAAATAGCTGCCTCTAGGAATAGATTTGTCAAGTTGTATGTGAGTGTTTTTTTGCATTCGTTCAATTTCTAGAATTGATTTGTTAATTTAAAGTTTGAATCTTCCCATCCATAACCATATATTAATTAAACTAACTTTTACTCCTAAAATCAAGAGATTCACACATGAATAAATTAAATAAATATAAAAATGTTTCACATATCAAAAATAAAGACTTCTTAATGGATTGATATTTTCACAACTCCTTGTGAGTGAGCCCTCCTTGATTGTATTTTCATTTAAATCCCTTGATTATTTTTCAATAATTTATAGATAAAGAATTAGAGTTATGATGTAATATTTTTTGTAATATGCCTATAACAATACCTCTCATTGATAATAAATAATTTATTTAAAATTAATTTAATTTAAATAAATTATTTATTATCAATGAGAGGTATTGTTATAGGCATATTACAAAAAATATTACATCATAACTCTAATTCTTTATCTATCTTACTTATTCTCTAATCTCTCTATATAACTACACCTTGTCCCCCCTTATTAAATATAAAAAGAGGGATTTATTTTTTTATTTTAAAATCAAAAGGTATAATAGAATATCTAAACTAATCCCTTACAAATAATATAAGGTAACATGATGAGAAACATCATATATGTTGTTACAACTATTCAGAAGAAATGGTCCAATAGAGAAAGAATATGGTTTGATAGATATAAAACCAAATTTTAAATTACATATAAGTTAGGATACATTTTTTCCCTCAAAAATTGATGATATCCACTCAAAAATTCTAACTAACCATGACAATTCCAAAAATCATCTAAGTTCGATTATATGGGTGATCACCTAGTTGTTACATGTGCACTATGAAAGTTATAGTGATGCTATGAGTGACACTTAGTTTAGTCTGTCTAGTTGCTATGGGTGAATTTTTCCCTCATATTTACCTTTAATATATAAATTTTATTTATGATTAATCATATTCAAATTAATAAAGCTGATAGATAACATTATTTTATTCATAAATAAATAGTTTAACCACAAGATATCACATATATAGAAAGTATATTGATTAAGTGCTTATAATGATAGAAAAATGTAAAGAGGTTAATTTGATATACATAATGTTGGCTATATGTGGTCAAAAAGGAAGGTTTTTAGGGAATAAATTGGGTCCAAAATTACACTCATAAAAAAATAACATATGTAAAAATGTAAACGAGCCATCATTTCATACTCAAGTCCTAATTTTGGATTTTTTATATATTTGAATTTTTTTATTTATTTATTTGTATTTTTTGAATATTTTAAATTTGAAATCATGTATAACATTGAAAAATATATATGATGTTCATAGGGTTCCTCATAGGCTTCCATTATAGTGTAGCTAATTGATAGACTCTTAATAGTTATTTTCTCTATAATAATGGGCCAAACTAATTCGGA
Source organism: Torreya grandis (assembly GCA_037957365.1). Lineage (NCBI taxonomy): Eukaryota > Viridiplantae > Streptophyta > Pinopsida > Cupressales > Taxaceae > Torreya > Torreya grandis. The sequence continues at coordinate 554,962 of JARHVA010004955.1, read as the reverse complement.
TTAATCTTCAATAATTTTACCCTAATTTTGATTATTGGTGAAATTAATATAAAGATAGAGTCTTGAAATATAATTCATATTTTTAGATATGGCACTCAAGTATACATGCAAATGTAAAATATTGACAATCAATTCCTCTAATTTGATAAGGGCATATACTAGATATGGAAAGTACTAAAGAGATCATGATACTTATTTATTTTGGTTGACACTATGACTACGAATATTTTATTGAAGTGTAATAAAGGGAAAATCATGAAATTATTAACTCAATTTATCTACCTACATTGGTTTTATTTTTCATGATTGGGTAAGTATCATCAATGAATACTACCCTGTTAATAGGTATTGGTCTACATATAAGTGCAATATAGTGATTATATGGTCACTTGTAACTATATTTTCTTGATCTTTATTTGTGATCCCAAACCTAATGACCCATGTAGATACAAAAATTGTCCTCATTTTCCATGATGTGTTTTTAAGTGCCAGAAACCTAAAAATTGGAGGAAATGTAATGGGTTGAGTTAACCCCAATCCCATACTCCCACCCCTGATCCCACCCACTTCCCCATGCACCACTTGAACACTGGATTCCAAAAACATATCCAATGCTCCAAAGATGTAAATAAAAATACACATAGTTCTCCCACATATTATGATTGTGAAATTATGATCCTTCATTGTGTTATCATCTAATGATTAACTTTGGTACTTAGAAATGCTTACTTTGACTTACCTTTTGAATGATTTAGACTTAGAATTTGACTATTCCTAGTGATATATATGTGAATTCTTAAGAATAGGGTAGATTTTATTAGTATGTAATATTGTTTATATGTATCACATATAATATCCATATCCATTTTGAATGAGATATTGATTTTTATATATATAGATCCAATTAGATAATTCCTCATGTCATTGGCATCCTAAAATTATAGGATTCCCATAAGGATGGGTTTTGTTTTATAAAATATCCATTTCTGGTAGTGGTTGGTTTTTACGAATGTGGGTCATTGTTTTTATATGATAATGACCATAACTATAATAACTCCCATGTATAGGTGGACTACCCTAAGAATCTTAAGATGTCTATCCAAGATACTTAGTAGTTTTGAAATAGATAATGAGGTTCATGTAGGTGTATAATAGTAGACTCAAAGGTTTGACTCATATAATAACATTATAATAGAATGCATGTGTGACAGGATAAAAAATTAGGATCTTGTTTAGGTGTTAAAGTTATGTATGATAAATGTGTGTCAAACTTGTCATTGATAACTACCAAAGACTAGATTTTATTATCTAAAAATGTCCCTCACCCTTATAGTAATGAAATTTACATATTAAAAGGATAAAATATATTAGAGTGTGTGTAGACACTCCTTTTTGACCACTTTTGTGTGTAAATGAACTTTAGACCAATCTCTATAAAACAATGACAATTAAGCCTAAAAATCACCCAAACATCCCAAATTCATCCACACATTGGAAGTAAGTGCCTATAATTGTGTCAAAGTATCCATAATTGGGGTATTACCCTATAAAAAGTGATAAATTCTTGTAGATTCATCCCCAGTTAGGCTGTGACCAAACAAATTGATATTTTAGACCAATTAAGTGGGGCACTTAACCCAATTCTTAAAATGACCAAAAGATTGAGCAAAATTAATTAACAAAAAAAATCAAATTAAAATTTTAAGTTAAAATTACATGTTGAATTAGTGAATATGTAATTTCTAAAAAGGATTTTTCAAAAAAAATATAAGGTCATGATGATGCCATCATATTCAAAATCAAGAATTGAAACATAACAATATAAATTCCATAAAAATAAAAAATGTTGAGTCATGCCTCCATAAATGAATAATGAAAGCTATCGTTTATTTCATTTAGAGTTGCATTAATGACCCTAAATTAGCTAAACTTGGAATAGTGTTATTTGAAAACCTTTAAATACAAGTGCCATGACCATTCATAAGCAAGATTTTTTGTGCACACTTACTATGCTAAATTTGAAAGAGGAGATTCACACAGTGAATTCATTCCAAAGCCAAAACACATGTGAACAAGGGGAGATGCTAACCACAAAGCATTATCATCGATAAAAACTCCATTATACACAAGTAGAACACAAGCCAAATTTCATGCCAATGAGCATTTCAGATTGTCAAGGAAGGTGAAGTTATCATTTTGTCTTCTTATTTCATTTTTGTATTATTTGTTATATTGCTCACCCTAGGTCTTAAGCTTGGAATGTTAGTTTCATTGATTTATTTATTTTTATTTAACTAACAAGAGAAACTAGCATTTTTCTTGTAACCTATGATAAATATTATCAAAGTCTAATCAACCACCATCTTGGGTATGAACTTATACCTATTGGCTCATAACAACCTATGGTTGTTAATACATCATTCCAAACATTAAAATTTTCAACATAACAAATTTTTCATTATTTGAGAATATGTTATTATTCATATGTATTTCAATGACTTATCAAATAGGATAAAAATGTAGACACTCTTTTTTGGCCACTTCTATGTATAAATGGACTTTAGACCAATTTCTAACAAATAATACATAATTAAGCATAGAAATCACCCAAACATCTCAAATCCATTTGCACATTAGATGTAAGTACCCAAAATTGTGTCAAGACATCCCTATTTGGGTATTACCTTATAAATAATGATGACCTCTTGAGGATACATATTTAGTTAGGTTATGACCAAACAGACTAACATTTTTGACCAATTAAGCAAGGAACTTAACCTAATTATTAAAATCACCAAAAGTTTAAGCATAATTAGTTAACCAAACAAATCAAATTAAATTATTAGGTAAACATTCCATGTCAAATTAGTGAATATGTAATTTAAAAAAAATATTATTAAAAAAATATGAGGTCATGATTGTAGACACCTAAATTTGGCCATCGACGACCTCCAATCAATCTTTTGACCAATTTCTACCAAAATACATGATTTGGCTTAAAAACATTAAAACACAATAAAAGATTTGAATCTAATATATTCAAGTGATGAATTTGGCTAGAGTATCATTAAATAGGGTAATGTAATTTATGGGCTAGCTAACTTTGATCAGATCATTTCGAGTAAAAATGCCAATTTTGCACTTGGGTGCTCTGGATTGCTCTTTCCTATCAAATCTCTTACATGAGACATGTACCTTTTTTATTTTTTCTTGATAACATCCTAAATGGTATAATGGATCCAATTCATTTGACATCACATTCTAGTTCCAATCTAGTCAAATTTTGGACCAATAACAAGGCATTTTGATCAATTTGAGTAATTTGTGCAGAAAATGCTTAAGATTTAATTAAACCAAATTATAGCCTAATTAAAAATTCCTTAAAAACTTTTTGAATACTTATTTTTGAAATTTAATATTGAATATTTGCATCATCAGGTGACCTCATTTCTTAGGAAGACGTCCCTAGGCCATAAATGCCACAAATATCAGGATTCATGCCTCCCATGCCTCATTAATACCCTCTATGCCTCTTAATTGATCCTTTATAAAAAATATTGATGAGCCTATTTATCAATTTTAATTGCATAATTGGATTAATCCTTAGCTACACATATCAATCTTGAGATGGATGGTTCAGGTTGATTCTAGCCATTTTCTGAATATATAAATAGAGAGGCTATGAACATCACTTCTAAGCTTTTTTGGTTCAAAGCTATAATGAAAAAATATCTTCAATAATCCATTGAAATTAGTTTTACCATGCCAAATTGATTCCAAGCCAATCTAAGCCAAAGCCACAAGGTGCCAAGGAGAAGAGGAAATATCCAAATCTCCTTTGATGAAGATGTAATGAGCACAAACCAAGAAAGACACTATAAAAAGCATTTTAGAGCATCCAAGGAAGGTAAAAGAAAGTTTATTTTGCATTTTATTTATGTGTTTTATTCATTTTTTCTAACTAAGCTCTCCTTAGTGTCTAGGCCTAGAGATGTTATGCTAGTAAGTGTGTTTCTTTCATTTTGTTTTCATTTTGAAACTAGCATGATGCTAACCATCCTCTCTTGAGTCAAATTCATAGCTCACATAATGGCATGCTTGGTGAGACCCAATGAATCAAATGTATGAAGGAGAGCATGAGGAAACTTTAAAATTTTAATTTCGATGCTTAAAACTCTTTTTTAAGTGATTTTCTAACTTCACTTGGCCATTTTTTCTTTGTCACGGGTTTACATAGTAACCATCTTCAGTTGAGTAAACCACCGATGGTCATTTTTAACCATCATTGGTTAGAATTAGTAAAAATGATGTCATTTTGCATAATCATTACCAATTAGTAAAACCATTATCAATCTACATAAAATTCACCATCATCGGTTAGTATAACTAATGATGATCGCTATGTTTTTTTACACAAACCTGAGAGCTCAATTTCTAAGTTGGTTGTTTCATCTTCGAAGTGCTTGTAAGCTAAATGTCTTGCTAACATTTTTTTATAGGTTTTAATTGAAAATAATCAAATCATACTTAAATTGATCCTTTAAAACTTCTTTTATGGTGTTTTAAAATGAATCGAACTTTTCATTTTGGTGCTTAAAAGAAAATCATTTAGGGTGTTATTACTTAAATCTTGTAGTTAGCTTTCAAAGTTACAAATTAAGATGAAGGGGGTCAAATGAACACCACCAAACATTTCATTTGGGCTTAAAATTGAACACACTTATCATTTTTGTATTCAATATTTGTTTGATCTAATTTTTTTTAGCAAAGAGAGGGGTGTTGTGTGTATAATCTTCCACTTGTCCCCTTTTGGGAACCCTTGCAATCAAAAGCACCATTCCTATTGCAAAAATCATACTCCAAGGCTTAGAAATAATGTCATCTAAAGCACTCCCCAAAAACTCATCAAAGTTTAGGTGACCTTGAAAATGACCCTAAAGTGTTTCTCTTGTGTCTTTTATTTCATTGCATCTTAGCTTACGAGGGGGATTTCATGACCTCTCACAAGTTCTTTAGGGAAGCTTTGACCTAAGGTTTCATATCCCAACATTGACTTCACTTACTCCTTCTGAGTTACACATGGGACGTATCTACATTTGGATATCACACTACACTGAGTGAATAATAGGATGTAGTGGTTGTAAAAAAGACTAGACCTTTTTACAACTAGTTAATGTTGTGGTCACCCAATTTTCATGCTTGCCTTTTACATTGTTTGATGTGAAATTCATTGTGAAATTGATTCCCATAAAAATGTTTAAAAGCTTGATAGTTTATTCAACCCCACATTATCATACCGTTTCTAGGATTTGGATGATTATACTTAGTGTATTTTAGTCATTTTTTCTTAGTATGTTTTGAGACTAAAACTTATTTATTTGTTCATAATCCATGTCAAAATCAATTTTTCTATACATCACTCTTTTGTATAAAGAGGTGTTATGATGGTTTTTTTACACTACACTTATGCCTTAAATTTTTTGCTAAACTTGTTTGTATGTGTGTCATTGGAGTTGAGGTGGGTAGTGTTATGTTGCCCAAAACATTTTCAGCCATTTTGCCTTTTGAGTCTTTTAAACATAAAATAGATCACATCATTCAATCATGATTATGCCTTTAGGCTACTTAATTTATTTTAAGACTAGTTTACCTTATCTCAAAAATAATTTGTTTCAAACCATGTCATGTATACCATTTAGACCTTTGTTGTGTGTTGCCAGGCTGCCCAACCTTGTATAGATTATTTGGTCAAATCCTAGTTTTCAACATTAAGTTTTTTTATTTAACCTTATCAAATTTGGATCCAAATATTGATTGATTTTTGTTTAAGCTTCAATTCATGGGGATAATACATAGATATTTCTCCTTTGGGTTGCATAGCTTCAATTAATTGATTACCCAAATTTGAAAATTATTGATGGTTTATTGTTTAATGCATATCCTCATCATTGTTTGCACCTTTATTTGGGAGAACACAACCTTTCTCCAAAAGCCTTTTCTCTTATGAATTATGCCAACTGATCATGTTTATGTTTGATTTTGTGTGTTGGGTCTATTTCAAAGATTTTTCCAAACTTCTTAAATTAAATCAAATCAAATCATCCTTTGTTTCAATTATAGCTTTTGACAACATTTGGCCAAAAGTCCTAGCATATGCCTATTTGTTTGAGACTAGCTTTTGAATCCATGTTTGGACAAAATACCTAGTAACTCAACTTTTCCCTTTCCTAGTTTAGACCTTGTTTGGAACACTTTGACCTTGACCTTTGACATGCCAATTTTTATTCAAAAGCTTGACCTTTTATGTGTATGACATTTGACATAAGACATTTGATGTTAGACTATTTTATGCCAAGTCTTAGGACAAATCATTTTGGAGATACAAATCCACTTTTAGACCATATTGGAGATATAACTCCACCCCTTTGACCAAGTTAGACCAAATTTGAACCATTTGTCTTTTGAATAGTTTTTTTTTTTAGAGTTTTTAGAAATCTAAGGCTTTTTGTTTTCAGAGATTTCATCATTTATGTGGATATGTCTAGCTACACCTATGGTGGAGTCATGTATAATACAACTTATGATAGAATGGTCACACAAAATCCCACTAATAACCCCTATAGAAAAATATTTTCTAAGGATTTTTATTATTCTCCATACAATACCCCATATGAGGAACATAGTCAAAATCCACAAAATCCAAATCGAGACCTTGATTGGCATGAAGAGGCTTATGAGAAGGAATTTGAATGCCCAACTACAAATAATGTTGTTTGGGATATGGATCCATGCCCTCTATACAATAATTAGTATAGGTAACATAGTCAAGAACTAGCATATGAGCCAACTCATAACTAGGATTATATGGTTTATGAGGAAGACTTATATGTTTTGGCTTATGTAAGTAATCAGGCTCCACCACATCACACCATTTCTATTATAGGATGATAATGTCTTACCATTACCATACCAAGGCTTTATATTTTATCTTGTGTGAGCAATCAAGTTCCAATACACCCCTTTATCATTCCAAGACCTAGTATTTTAGCTTGTGTGAGCAATCAAGATCCACATTGCCCTATCATTACCATCTTAGGACTTTGTCCTTTGGCTCATGGAAGAAATCATGACCTCCAATTCCCTGCCATTATCTAACTATAGACCATTCCTCTTCTATTACCAATCCCATCCAAACCTCAACCAATCCAATCATTTGAAGACCAAACTATGTTAAAAATTGGTATTTTCTAACTCATTGAAAACCAAGGCCAAGAGAATCAACCAATCTGAGATGTTTTTGTAGAATCAACCATTTATGATAAGTCAACCTATGATGAATCACCTATTGATCCTATACTAGTTGTTAAGGAGTCTCACACTAATGAGCCAGTATTTGTTGAGTCATTTCTTAATGATTTTAACTACGTTTGGGAAAATCATCACCTCAACCATGTGCTTGTTTCTTAAGAGCCTCCTATTGACAAGCCAATCTCTGAGGAATTTTTTTTGACCTTTTTCCCATCCTAGAGGATTCCCACTCTGATAAACCAATTTTTGTGGAGCCCATTATTCCATCACAAGCCGTTACTTATCCAAAACCAAATATTCAACAAGACATCATTGTAAAAAAGCACCTGTTAGATGAAGAATTAGAGTTAGAGTTAGGTTCTATTATTGAACCAATATCAAATTTAGCATTAGAATCAAAATCAACATTAGTCTAAACATGCCCTATCCATCATGAAGGTCTTAGGAAAAAGGAAACACGCCCTATCTGTCATGAAGGTCTTATTCTGTTAATCAAAGGCTACTGCAAGAACAATGCTATGGTTAAGCAACCTAAACAGGGGAAAACAAGGAGCTAGGGAATAGAAAGAGTGACTGTGTTATTGAGAGAGGCAAAATAAAGCTCCCTAGTACTAAAAAGCAGATTGTAGAAGAAGATATGGAGAGGGAGAGTACTGATAAACCCAGTGAGGAAAACTTGGAGGAAGAAGAAGGAACTGAAAGTCAGGCTACAAACTCTAATGAGGATGAAGATTGTCCTGAGAAGAATGAAAAAGATGAAGTCAATACAGAGGAGGATTCTACAAACAAGACTAAAGACACTGAGGAAAATCAAAAAGAGGTGGAGTCTGATTTTGTCTAGGATGACCCTGATGAGGACCCAGCATCAAAGAATGAAAAGGAAACTACAGGGCAGGATGGTAATCAAGATGTGGATATGGAAATTCAAAATGGAATAAAAGAGCAGGAACATAAGGGTCAAGAAGATATCACTGAAGAAGACAGGAACAGTCCTAATAACAATTCTAAGGAATGGAGGGGGAAAAAACTGAATGATGAAACGCATACACCTATGAACTGGGTTAATTGCAAAGTAGAGGCATCTTCTCGATTTGATTCTTGGATATGCAGGGAGATTATGAACCTTAAAAGGAAAGTGGAAACAATGGAAGATACCCTGAAAGAGGTATGGAACAAAATCAACAACATGGATAATCAGATAGGAGAGATCCCAGCCAAGCTCAAAGCCTATGAGAATAACCTCTGGGAACTAATTAAGGACAATAGAATGAAAATGGAGGAAGCTACATCTAATATTTGTGTAGCTGCTGTCAATATTGGTAAAAGAGCTAGTGAGGAGACTAAAGCCTTGGAGGGACCCAGCAAAAGAATGAGACTAAGTTCTAAAAAGAAGGTAACACAAAAAGGAGCGATGCTGGTGGATACCACTACCCAGGATACTGTTTTGACTGAAAAAGAAATAAAGAAAATGATATTGGAACTGGATGAATAATCTAGTTCCTCTTGTTGGTAAAGAATCTGGTCCTGTTCTTTGTTTTCTTGTTGTATTCCTTTGTCTAAGGTGATGCCAGATCTCTATTTTTTTTTTTTGGGTTGTGACCGGTTGTCTTTCTGGTGGTTTCAGGTCCATAAAAAACCTATTTTTGTTACTTCCTTGTAGTAGTTTTTAGTCTTTGTTTGTGTTTCATATGCTCTATCTTTTTCCTTGTAATAGGGTTTTGGGGCCCCTTCAAAACCTGCTTTTACCATAATCTAAAACATTAGTCTAAACATCATATTTATAATCTATTGAGTTTGAATCAAATTCAGATATAGAATATGTTCATGACTATTAAAACATTGGTTACACATGCCTTATAGATCAATTTGAATATATTTATGATCCTTCTATAGTTTTTGAGGATGAGTACTTTAGTTTTGACACAAGTTCTCCTAGTATATTTTATGAGGATTATGCAACCTCTCTTAATTCCATTACCATGCCACATACTGTTACCATAAACCAAAATATCCATATCATTGACATTTTATCTCCCACAAGTGTTAATGAGATCAATAGAATCAATTTTTTTTGAAATACATCCATGGTGCCATAGCAGTTGAAGAAGAGCAAAAAGACCAAGACCACATTCATATAGTAAAATAACACTCTCCTAGTAAAACCTTTTTAGAGGTGCTAGGGGATAATCAAAGTTATAACTCAACATCTTTTAGTGAAACTTTTTTGGAAGTGCAATAAGAAAATTAAATTCAAAAGTCAACATTCCTTAGTCAAACCTTCTCATAGGTGCTACAAGACAATCAAGACAACTTAATTGGTGAAAACCTCTTTAAATCACCAATAGCTAAGCACAAAAATTATTCACTACTTGATGAAGACAAAATCAAATATCAAATCAAAATAGCTTCCAATCTATAGCCTAATCAGATGGTCACTACTCTCAAGATCAAACAACAAAAAAATCTAGTGATCCTATTAAGAGAACAAGTCTTCAGCCTTGTCACAACCAAAAATATGTTGAATCTAGCATTAACAACATTATGTGACTGATCATCCTAATCTTCATTTGTTTCCCAACTATTCCACATTCCATAATCATCTACCATTCTATTTCACACACAAACCTACCATCCATTATTTTTCCCTATTTACCATCTATGGTCACACTTTCCTTTGTAGAGGCTACAAAGATACCTTATCTTAATGTTTGAATGAATCAAAATCAATGACCAATGAAGATCACAACAATAGTCTCAGAATCACATTTTATAATTAGTCTCTAATATAGTAGTTATTTAGATGAGGTGTGGGATATTAATAAACATGATCAAGTATTTTGTTTTTATCATTTGTTGATTAGGACATGCATCTCCCCATCAGTAGGAATAAAAAAATAAAAAACCACACCTAGGAAAAAAACATGTACCATACCATTTCATTGTGATGCCATTTCCATTATTACATATCCATTTTCTATTGTCACATATTCTTTCTATTCACCCTATCACTTAGGGGCAAACCCTCTTACTATTTTATTCCATCCTATCATTCCATTCCTATCTATACCAAAGCCTATTTTTAATCATCCTACCTAATATTATTTTGATCTTGGTTCATTTGTTTCTTTTTCACCTTTTGTGAGAGGATTTTGATCAAGTTTCAACAATCAATCCAATCTATGTTTCAATGATAGTCTATGAAAATAGTGTAATAGTTGATCTAGAAAGATATATTTCATCTTCTCAAGTTTGTTTATGTGAGCTTGATTATAATTGCCTATGAGCAAATCAATGTTTCACCAATCTTGCTACTAATTATAACCACCTATGGGAAAAATAGTATCATTGGCCTATGCCATTATATCCTAGTTATAACTATCTATGGGAAAACTAGGGGTAACACTTGTTTATAATGAATTGTTGCATCACTTTTCCATTGTTATTTTCATTTGACTAGCCATTTGCTAGATTTGAGAACTTGTTGGGATCTAGTTGGTTTTTCCCTAACTTTGGTGTGAATGGAATTAGTATGGTTTGAGGTCATTTTAGGACTATGTGGGTCATGCTCAATTCATGTTGAGGTCACCTTAGTTACCCTTTCTATACACTCTCACCATTCTGTGAGTAGCCTAAGCTAAACACTCTCACCATTTTGTGAGAAAGTATCTTATCATTATCTAACAAGTTAAGATACCTCAAAATGCCAAAAACATTCATAATATTTCAAAATCCAAAAACATTTATCTTATCTAAGCCTAGTCAGTTATCCTCAATCTATCTTACTGGGGCATGATCATTGTTAGGATGCTTTCTTTTAATTTTGTTTTTAGGCTTTCTATTTTTTTGTTTGTTTATTTTATTTGTTTGATTGATTTTAGCATTTTTGCCTTGACTCAATCTATATATATTAATTGGGTGATTCTTGCACATATTATTCTTAAGTCTATCCATATTCATACACCAATATTATCGTCATGGTTTTTATCATTATTGCATTATTTTCAAGTGTTTATTGGATCAGGAATTAGTCCTTATGCATATTTTGGCCAAGTATTCATGGTGTTATATCATGAATCTTACCATCACATGTTACAACAAAAATTAGCTTCAAGAATGTCTACAATCAATGGAGCCATAGAAGTTTCTCCTTGGCACCTTGTTAAATCCTTCCATCCCACCCTTGATCAAATTAGCCCATTAGCCATTCTATTTATATCATTTCTAATTAAGATGAGCATATCCTCATTAGAAAGTACAACTAAATCATTTTGTATTAATCAATCTCATTCCTCTATTCATCTCTTTCATCACTTTGTACCCACTCATCTTTAATCTATATTCTGGGTTATATCCTTGAGTTATGTTTGTTAATCAGCCCTAAGTAGGGCACCATCATCTTTAGCAATCCAAGTCCTCTTAATGATTATAACTGCCTTTGGTCAAATCATTATTTTGACTTTTATTCCTCATTATAACCACCTTTGGGCAAATCAACATCTAATTTACATCAATGCATGTAAGCAATTTCTGATTTGGATTAATATTAACCATGGTTTAATTCTACTTGTCTTCTTGTTTCTTTTTGAGGGACTATCCATCAACAAATGTGATGGCCTCTCTCTTGAAGGAGCATCATCCTAGTCTTCCCAGAAATATTTGGAGCTTTGTTCTTCAGTCATCACCATTGCAATTGTAGCCATATAGGACCTTTTAATTCTTTGAGAAGATATTTTTGTACTTATATATTGCAACACCTTCCCAAATAGGGTCAAATTGTAGACACCTAAATCTGGCCACCAATGACCTCCAATCAAGCTTTTGACCAATTTTCACCAAAATGCACAATTTAGCCTAAAAACACTAAAATGCATTAAAAGCTTTGAATATGATATATTCAAGTGCTGATTTTGGCTAGAGTATCATTAAATAGGGTATTTCAATTTATGGTCTAGCTAACTTTGATTAGATCATTTCAAGTTAAAATGCTATTTTTTCACTTGGGTGTTCTAGATTGCTCTTTCCTTTGAAATATCTTGCATGAGATATGTGCCTTTGTTATTTGATGTTGATAAGATCCTAAATGGGATAATAGATCTAATTCATCTGAAATCACATTCTAATTCCAATCCAATCAAATTTTGGACCAATAATAAGGCATTCTAATCAATTTGAGTAATTTATGCACAAAGTTCTTAATCATGGTTAAGAGCTAATTAAACTAGATTAGAGCCTAATTAATAATTCCATGGAAACTTTTTAAATACTTATTTTTGGAAATGAATATTGAATATATGCATCATCAGGTGACCTCATTTCTTGGGAAGACATCCCTAAGCCATAAATGCCACAAATATTAGGATTCATGCCTCCCATGCTTCATAAATACCCTCCATGCCTATTTATTATTCTCTTATCCAAAATATTGATGAGCCTATTTATCAATTTTAATTTCATAATTGGATTAATCCTTAGCCACACATCTCAATCTTGAGATGGATGGTTTAGGTTGATTCTAGCCATTTTCCAAAATCTATAAATAGAGAGGCTATAAACATCATATCTAATATTTTTTGGTGCAAAGTTATAATGCATAAATATCTTCAATAAGCCATTTAAATTAGTGTTAACATGCCAAATTGATTCTAACCTAAGCCAAAGCCACAAGGTTCTAAGGAGAAGAGGAGATAGCCAAGCCTCCTTTGATGAAGACTTCATGAGCACAAACTAAGCAAGCCACTACAACAAATATTTTGGAGCATCCAAGGAAGGTAAAAGAATGTTTCTTTTGCATTTTAGTTGTGTTTTTTTTCATGTTTGTTAACTAAGCTCTCCATAGTGTATAGGCCTAGAGATGTTATAATATTTAGTGTGGTTCTTTCATTTTGTTTTCATTTTGAAAATAACATGATACTAACCATCCTATATTGAATCAAATTCCTATCTCACAATGATGATGTGATCATCCTCAAAGTTAATAATTATAAAATATCAACATATATGCCATAAAAATAAAAAATGTTGAGCCCTGCCTTTATAAATACATAGTTAAATCTATAATTTATTCAAATATTAAAGTTATCCTAACTACACTTGGGTTAGATTTAATTGAAAACTTATAAATACAAGTGCTATGACCATTCCTAAACAAGTTTTTTTGTGTACACTTACTATTCTAAATTTACAAGAGGATCTCCACACAACTATTTCTTGCCAAAGCGAAACCACATGTGAACAAGGGGAGTTGTTTCCCACAAAACATTAGCATCAATAAAGAATCCATTGTCCACAATCCAATAACAAGCCAAATTTCATACCAAAAAGCATTTTATATTGTTAAAAAATGTAAAAGTGTCATTTTATTTTCTTGTTGCATTTTTTTTCTTGTTGGTTATTTTGCTCACCCTAGGTCTTAGGCTTGGAATTCTAGTTTCATTGAGTTATTTTTGTTTATCTAACTAAAAATAGAAACTAACATCATCCTCATCATCTTATGATACATATTTTCATGCCTATTGGGATGACACAGCCCACACTCATCATAAGAGAATTTTTGGACCTCTTAGGAGCCAAGGAAAACCCATTTTAGACCTTAGTTTTCAACCTTTTACTAAAACATTGTTCTATTTTTATTGATTGCTAATCAGTAACTTCGACTCAATAAATCAATGGCTTCACCACTTTTCTACATTTTATGGTTTTCTATGTTTTTAGCTAAATTGGTGAAGTTTCCATTGTGCATTAGTGACTTTGCCTAAAAATGATGAATTCAACTATAATTATCAACTTTGACCTACAACATTGTTATTATAAATACAACTTTAATTTTTGAATTTAGTGACTACAACCCAAGAAATATATGATGTTTCTAAGTAACATCTTTTTAATAATTTAGTGAATTTGCATATTTTTCAAAGAAAACAATGAATTTCCTTGTTATATATGATAATTTCACCCCTCCTAATCGATGACTTTGCCATGTTCATATGTTTTATTTATTTTATGTTTTCAAATAAATCAATGACTTTATTGTCTGATAAATGATGAATTTGCCTAAGACCAAAAACATGAGACCTACAAAATTCAAAAAAAATCTTTGTTTATGTAATCTAATCAAATCAATCTTCTAACATTTCTTGTAGGGTACTAAATAAAACATGAGTCTAACACATTAATAAGGCCATTTCCAATTTCTTTTGGCACTTTAAAATCCATTTGACATTGTCTTTTGGTGTTTTAAGAACTTTAAAAAAAAAAATCTTTTTTGTCATTTCAAAGTTCCAAACAAAGGCCAAATTTAAATCACACTTCAAATATGTTCTTAAAAATAACATTCATATTTCAACTAAGAGATCTTAAGAGCACTTTTATTTTTATTTTTTATTTTTTCAAAGATCCCAAAATGTATTATTTTTCATATTTTTTTATTCTACATGAAGAAATGTAATGTATGATCTTTATTTATTCATGGGGACTTATATGACTTATAAATGATTAATTTATTTTCATTTTTATTTTTTGGATTGTGAGCAAGAGTTCATCACCTCACAAGTTATTTAGGTGAACATTGACCTAGGGTACCATATCCCAACATCATTTAACCACACTTATCTTATAGGGTATATAAATTACGTGTAGTATTCACTAGTAAAGTGGTTGAATGGTTAACTTGACTAACCAAATATGGTCTTAGATAATGTGGTAGTTTGGACATTATACTTTACTAAGTAGTACATGGATGAAGTGGTTGTGAAAATGATAAGACCATTTTGTAACATGATATATGGTTTGAATAAATTGACAATTATTTATTATTCCCAAGTATTTTAGGCAATTATGGCCCATATACAAAAGCCAATAAAATGTTTTAAATTAATTGACCTCACTTGTCATAGATTATACCACCATTATCAAGTTACTTCAGTGCTCTAATTTTCATGCCACATAGAAGTTAATGAGATATAAAGGGGGATTAAAAAATTATACCTACATGCACTCCTTATTTATTGAATTAATAATTAATTCTTTTCAAGAACTGGTATATCGGTGGATGTTTGGAAGATACTATGCATACCTTGTGTCAGTTTACCATAGGAACATGCACTTAGGTAATTTTTATTCTTTAATTTCATTTTCATTCTAAAATTATTTTTTATTAAATAAAATTAAGTCCTAAATTTAAAACAATCACATTGATGTAGAGGAAGCTTGATCAACACTCACTTATCAACATTCACTTGTCTTATGCCCACTTGTTATTTCTTTGACAAAGGCTCATAATAATAAATTAAAAATAATTAATTTAGTGTTTATTGAATCTATAAATTTTCATAGGATCATTTACCTTCTCATTCAATTCCTCTTTTATCATTTAATTAGTCCACACATCCTCAAAGTATAACTATTTCATCTCTCTCTGCTTCTATCTTATGTTGTTGCTTTCTAGTAGCCTTTTTTTTGCCTTTTTTAATTATATAGATAGATAATAATTGATATATAAAAACTAAAGTTAAATTTTAACACCCTATATCTATTTATTCATCTCCATGAATTTTCTTGTCTTAGCTTTTTCTCAAAGATGCTCTTTTTAGTCTTTGTCTAGACCTAATTAGGTCTCTTTTGCCCTATTACACACAATCACTTCCTATCATACACATAAGTACCATACATGTATAAAACCATATAAATATATTAAATAAATTTAAAACAAAACTTATCACCAATTTTTTATAATTTTTGGATGGTGGCATTAATCACAATCTTTTTTTAGTTTATAAACCCCAGTTTAGATTTTCACTACCTGAATCAACCTGATAAGGGTAAATTTGAGATATTAAACTTAAAAATAAATTTAAACATAATATTATAGTTAAATATGGAATTAAAAACCCCCATACATCATTATAAATTAATTATACCTATTTTAGATACCTACATTGATTATTTAGCACAAGTTTTAGGCCTTAATGTGTGTGTAGACACAATCTACTACAGGGTCTAAACACATTACCTTATCATATATATATATATATATATATATATATAATTTGAACTAAAAAATAAATTTAATAAAATTAATTTAATAACTTAGAAATAATTCATTTTTTTCAACCAACCTTCCATAAAATCTTTCTCACTATTAACACATATACAGTCTTTTATTTTGAACATAGGGTCTATATAATCGGTATTCAAGTTATAAAACCTTTTATTTATTTTATTTACATTATAATTAAATTAATATTTGAATTCACCCTTAAAAAATATCTCAAGCATAAATATTTAAAATTTTATATTCCCTATAGCTACTCCAACAGTTCTTGATCCTTCTAAAATTTTTGAGAGACTCCAAATTATACTAACTCCTATTATACCTATATGAAGGACTTCTTATATGACTCAAGTATGTATTGGAGTTATATTGACCCATTTTAAATCCTAAAAAACAATATTACCTCATTTAATATCCTCTAATCATGACCAAAACTTAACAAGGAAATTCAAATTTTCAAATTAGTTAAATTGGCAAGAAAATGCCAATTTCAAAATCTAATCTATCTAAGAAAAATTTGACACTTGGAGAAGATTATCAAGTGTATTTTATAAATCCTAAAACCCTTATAAAAATATAATCAACATAAATTACCCCTAAACAACTTTATCACTCCAAAATTAAACAAACAAAACATGATAATCCATCCTTAGAAGGATGCTCCTACATCACACATGTTACATATACCATTTACACAAAGAAGTGTTATTTTGCCAAAACCACATAACAATTTATCTTGGAAAAAATAAACTCATAAAAAAATTCATACCATTTTTTTATGTAAGACATTTTTATGATGTCCAAATTATTTCAACCATTTGACTTAGTTCAAACAAGATCAAAACCAATTTGTTCCTTTGATTTTGAAGAGTGTTGTTATAATGCCCATAGATTATTTTAAGTTAATCCATGACCAATTTTTTGAGATTAAAAAGTGTGGATCCAAATTAAAACCTAGAATCATTATGCAATTCATATAATTCCATGACCCTTTACCACAAGCCAAGTTTTGATAACAAACTAAGTCTAAAACCTAATTTCAAGTATAGATCTAAACATAATTAATTTACACTTGAGTATTACTAATTGGGATTGAGTGTTTTAATTTTTGTATTTATTTTGGGTTAATTGAATTTTATTTCCCATTATTTTAATATATTTTATTATAACATGTTCAAACCTTCATTTTCAGATTACAAGTTCCCTTTTTAGACCAAAAGATCACATTCAACCTAGTTTCTTTATTTTTACCTCTACCAAGCATGCCTTTTATTTCAAGCTAATTACCTTAGACTTAATTTAAAATTCGTGACTTGATCAAGTTTTATTTACAAGCCTATATTTTAAAACTTTTTCTGAAGACCTATCTTAATTTCATCTTCATTATTAGACATATATTTAGTTTGTTTGGCCTTTAGTCTATCCTTAGCCTTCACCAAGAATAGATTCAATAGTTTGTTCTAATTTGCTTAGACTTAGACTTAGTGTAGACCTTAAGACCAAATTCATGTTTCTCTTTTATGCTTTTTTCCAAGAGATGTGTGTTTTCATGTAGACCATAATTGAGTTTTTAAAAATATTTTTTAGGCCAAGTTCCAAATGTTTGTAACACTAGACCAACTTTTCATGAGATTCTTAACCATTAATTTAACCATGCCTCATTATATATGTATCAAAATTATGTATAATACTTCATATGAGTATATTTTCACTACTGACCTCTTTGTTTAATATCCTTATGAATATGTTGTATCCTAAAAGATAGATCCATACCCCACATATGCTACCCACTATACTTAATAGTGCCAAGAATCATTATCACACTACCTTGCCAAGATACCTTCTTATCCCAGAAAAGAGGAAGACCAGACTACCCAATACTTGATAAAATACCACCTAACATGGAATGAGTCCAACCACACCAACCTATACCAATTATGATCCCTACTTGTTTGATAACCATATCTTGAAACATAGAGACAAAATTCTTGTTAGAGTGATATATGTAGGTTCTAAATTCCCATCAAAATTCCCACATGAAAGTATACCTAGATTTTTTAGAGCACTTAGTAATGTTCCTCTCATAAAACCATTTGAGTAGGATTTATCTAGCCAAAATTAGGCCCTTATATGAATGCATAACTAATAACTTATCACAATTACAAATGGAAAATTTTAAACTACTAACTAATTAACATAAATTTAGTAAGTGTATCAAACATATCTTAAATTATAAATAAATTGAAATAACATGACCATTTCCAATACATCATTCATAAATTTAGATCCCTCAATTGGGTATAAACTGACTCATCACAATGGGTAACATGAAAGTGTATCTAAATTTGAACCAAGTTTATTTGAATATTCAAAGGAGTAATCCATAATAAGTTATTCCTACAAACATCATGAGTATTTCAAAATAAAAGGGGGTAGGAACATCTAGTTCACAAATGCAACATACAGATACTCCCCCTCTACCAATCACATACTCAAACACATACAGGGTTAAGCAACCAAACACATACCAATACTCCATGCAAATAAGTGAACACTAATCCAACCCAATAGGTGGTGACCAACATTCCATAACAACAATTGTAGACTAATGTTTCACAAAAAGTGGTAAATCCTTTATCAAAAATGTTGTCTAATAAAAAACATATCTTTATTATTTTATATCAATTTGAAGCTAGTAATCAACAAGTGCCTAACATTACATAATGAAATCCCAACATACATCAAATACCCAATATAAATTAATTACCCCACACCCAACATGTCCCTCACATACAATAAGGGCCTAACATGCAACACCTTCAATAAAATACCTTTAGTAAATAATATGTGCTTTTTATAATTAGGGTTCAAATAGCCATCAACAAATTCCCTTCCAAACCCATGCCACATAGTTCATTCCCCAACACCAAATACCTCTATTCATGCCCTAGTTCCATTTAAATCAAAGATATAATATCAATCCTAACTCTAATAAATACATATAAACAATACTAAAACAATAATATAACCTTAACTCTTAAATGTGTATTCCTAGTCAGGCGACCAACCAAGTAAATATCATGTAGTCTTGTAATCTTTCATTGTATTCTAGTCAAGATAACTCACCTTTGACCACCCAACCACAATCATATATATCATTTATATCATCCAAAATTTTATCCCAATAACTACAACAAATTAAGGATGGAATTATAACTATTCAAACTAGAAAGTAGGTAAAGAAGTTTAAACTAAATGAAATATGTTCATACCCCTTTGTCATGGACTATATATATATATATATATATATATATATATATATATATATATATATATATATATATATATATATCATATCATATCCCTTGGGTTTTAAACCACCAAATTTTATCAAATAAAAAGTAAAAGGTGACCCAAAGGAACATTTGAATGAACTCTATGTTAATTTCCATCTAGTGGTAGTTAATGATGTCTATTTACTTCTCCTCTTTCCATGTAGTCTAATAAGATAGGCCTTAGAGTGGTTATTCTAACTTCTGAAGAATTCAGTGCTTAACTTCGATGACCTCTTAGATAAATCTATGAAATACTTCTATAATATTGAGCACAAAACTACTATGGTGATTTTATACCATGCTCAACAAAGACCTGGTGAGATTTTCTCAAGGTATTTACAGTGATGGAGGGTACTTTCTAGTCACTTCATGCATAATCTACTAGATAAATAGTTGGTCATAGTGTTTACTCATAATTTATAAACTAATATATCCTATCACTTGGAGATTCAATATGCCCACACTTTTAAGGAGATTATTGACAAAGGGCTACAAATTGACAAGTCTTTTATTAACAAAGGGGTAGTAATCAAATTTTACGCTCATAGCCAAACCAAAAAAATAGTACCAAGGCCCAAATGAGATCCAAAATCTTTACCAAGGCTAAAAATGGTTCTAAAACCCAATTCAAATACAACCAAATGTGTCATCCCAACCTAATACTTCTAATAATCCCAAGGTTTACAACCATAACAATAATGTTGTGTGTAATGGAGTTGTTAAATCATCCCACAACTAAATGGTGAAAACATAGTTTTCGCAACAATCTCCACATATGCATCCAATCCCACATATTAAGATAATTTTTAGTGGCTTCGGATATCCCATTGAATCTATGTTTTAAAAAATAGATAATATCAATATGATTAGTTAACTCATTCCCAAACTATTCATTGGGTGTGTTCATTTACCTAAGTGGTATAATGTGTATGATTTTTGTGCTTACCATCAATTCAAATGACATTCCACATGTTGATGTGTGAAATTAAGGCACCTCATCTAAAAGATGCTATAAAGTGGAGAAATAGAGTTGGATAATAGGGCCCCTACTTTAAATCAAAACTTAGGCATTTGTTAGAACCCTTTTCCATAACATAATGCCAATAACTAGAATCAACAACAGAATCATTAATAACATAAACCACCACCATAGCCAAAAAACTAACAACATGAATAATGATGATGATGACAATAACCATAAATGTAGAATGGATGGAACCAAGGTCCAAATGATAAATAAGGGACTTATCATGTTATTATACATGAATACAATAAGGTTTTAGTACATATCATGGGTGATCATATCTATTATTACCATTAACACAATACCAACATTCAATCACCAATGACTAGTACCAAACAATGCCTAAATACCTCATTATGTTTTTAATCCTCCTATGATCCATGTGGGTATCTAAACTTACCAATACCCAATAGTTACCATCATAATACCCCCTTCTAGTTACATTGGTCCACTACCTAATAAAATATGTACAATCATAATTTGGTAGATGAAATTTACCATTTTAGGACTATAACCTCTTTCCACCAATGATCTTATTCAAGTACCCATGCCAATCATAAATAATATAATTACCTATGCCAAGGAGAAAATGTAAGATATTATGGAATAATTATGAAATATGTTGGATCGAATATATATTATAGATTTGTTGCATACCTCTAATATTTATAAAAATATCCTTACTAAACTTCTGAGCTAATTCTAGGTTTTAAATGACATTACCCTAGACAAATTCCAAGATTTGGTAGGACACTTATGTCTTGGCCCATAACTAAACTTTGACTAATGTGATATGTCATTCTATGTCCCACTCCATAATAACCTATTATACATATAATTTACCATATCCCAATACGAGGTCAAACATGTCATCATAGACAATGGGTCAGGCCTTAATATTATGTCTCTAAGGCTAGTCAAGCATCTTAAATACATGGAAAATAAACTTAAGATGCATACCATTACTATCAAGGCCTATGATAATGAGGAAACTGAACCATAGGGAATAATTTATTTTCTATTTATCATTGAGACCTTGACTCACAACACACTTTGTCATGTTTGACACTTAGATCTACCATATAATTTGTTACTAGGCTAACTATGGATACATGAAATTTAGGAAATACCTTCCACATTACACCAATGAATCAATTTCCTCAATTATGGGATGGAAGTGATAGTTTATACATAATTGCATCCATATCATTTATACAAGCATTTAGAAGCTAAATATAAAAGTTACAATTATCACTTCTTATACCATGTACCAAAGAAGGACAAGGATGTACTTATTGAATTACCATATTCTAATTATATTGACCCAGATAGCCTTACCTCTACTTATTATGCACCCCCTCCTAATACATCCAATCATTTTATTGCCTCTAAAAAAGGTCCAAGAGAATACCTCACACATAATGCTTTCCACATAGCCAAGCTTCCACATGCCCCTAAATCCTATGGAAGACCTTATGCAAAGGTCATTTACATATAATGGTGACAAAAGGGAAATATTAATTCCAAAATGCCCAATATTTTCAAACCATCCATTAGCTAAAAACAAGACCCACTATATTAAAATTAATCCTAGATTTATAATTATGATATAATTGAGTGTTACTAAAGAAAAACTATCCCATTCCTAACTGAACCATGGATAATTAAGCTTATGAAGTTAGAGGCCTAGGTGAAAATAATTAAGGTACTCATGAGCCCTTATTTATGACCAAACATAAAATAACTTATGGTATTGGATTCAAACTACCTGGGGGTGAAACTATGTATCTTATTTGTGTTAATACACCAATGACTAGTGGTGGTGATGTTAATAATAACTTTGAGTTTGATTATAGTGTATATGAGGACTTAGCCAATACCAATATATTTAACCCTCATGTCATATTTACTATTACACCTATTACTTATCATTCCTCACTTTTCCTTCATCATCCACAACTCATTGACTAGGACCAATAAGAATCCATTGTATCACTTGATGAGTTCAAAAATGATGAGGCTATTTGTGACTTTCTGGGCCTAAGAGACCATATTCCACTTGGATATCATAAACAAGGTTTTTTAATCATAATGGATTCTAATACCTATTTCAAAGAGAGTTTGAAATTCCTTTGAAAAAAATAAAAACAAAATCAAACATTGATGTCTTGATGTGAAAACCTCTTTGAGATGCTTTTAGACTAGGGTAATAGTAACTAAAAAGGCTAGTCTCTTGGTGAAAAACTATTTCGAGTGCCATTAGCTTGGGATGTTCACACTTATATGAATATTGTATTCCACCAATTTCAAAATCATATTTAGGTCTTAAATAAGTGAATAAAAATAACAAAACTTTAAAAATATTGACCAAGAATGTCCAAAAATATTTTATTACATGGCCCTTACCACCATTAGGTGATTATGATTCATCATGTTAGGTGGAATTAGATGAATTATTTTGACCAGTTCACTTTTATATTACTAACCAATTCACTTATTTTCTAAGTCTATTATAATATAGTTTTATACTCCATGTGGAGGATACATCTAAAGTCAACATTGGAACACCAAATGATCACAAATGGATAAAGATAGGTGCATCCCTCACTAAGGAAGAACATGAAGTCCTTAATTCTCTCTTGAGGGAGTTCAATGATATATTTTCATGGGCATATTATAATATACAAGGCTTGGACCCTTCATTAGTTGTGCGTCATCTTGTTTTACTTCTTGAAGCTAAGACAATCAAGCAAAACTTGAGGAAAATTCATCCTTATAATATTATATTGGTAAAGAAAGAACTATAAAAACTCTTAGAGGTAGGATGCATTCATCCCATTGACTATTCAAAGTGGATTTCATAATATTATGATAGTTAGTAAGAAACTAGAGGTATCAAACTATGTACCAATTTATAAGACATCAACAAAGCATGCCTAAAGGATGATATTCTTGTACCAAATATTGACATGATTTTTGAATCTACAGTTGGGTATGAGATTTTTTCTCTAATTTATAGTTTATATGGTATAATAAGATCAAGATCACACCAAAATAACAACATAATATAGAATTCACCACTCCTTGGGGAACATTTTGTTATCAAGTGATGCCTTTCGGCCTCAAGAATTCTAGTGCCACATACAAATGTGCAATGATTGTCAATTTTCATGATATGATGCATGATATTATTGAGTATTATGTTGATGACATTATAGGTAAATATAATAATAAAGTAGGTCATCTAGAGGTGTTGCATAGAATATTTGAACACCACCATGAGTATAAAGTAAGGTTTAACTTTAAAAATGCATCTTTTTGCATTACTTCAAGAAAATTACTATGATTAATTTTATCTTGCAATGGAATTTAAGTTGATCTATCCAATGTTAAGTCCATTACCAAGATTCCACTACCATATACTTTGATGTAGCTCCATAGTTTATAGGGCAATATATAGTCCATTAGATGCTTCATTTATTAACTAGCCAACAAATGCCATCCATTTATTAAAATAAGGGTAATAATTTTTCATGGAATGATAATTACCAAAACACCTTTGGCCATTTGAAATAATAATTGGCCAATGCACTTGTGATATTACCTCCTAAGCTAAACAAGTCATTATTAATCTACCTCTCTACAACTAAAAATGCCTTAGGGTCACTTTTGGCCCAAAAAGATGAGTAAGGAAAATAAAATGTTGTATACTACATGATAAATACATTGGTTACACATGGACACAATTATACAAAAATATATAAAACTTATTTAGCCATTGTATTTGTATCCCATAATTTATGTCACTATATGCTTAATAATATTACCATCATCAAAGCCAAAGTAGATCCCATCAAGTATATACTATCAAAAATAGCTTTACAGGGTCACGTGGATAAATGGATCATGCTTCTAAGTGAGTTCAAGATTTATTATGTTAATCAAAAGTCCATAAATGGATAGGTAATTTATGAATAGCTTGTATAATCCCCTTTTTTGAGACTCAATGACTCACATTTAGGTTTTTAGATGAGTCCATCATGATTATATCATAAACACCTCCTAAAGAGCTATAGTGAAAAATTTATTTTGATGGTTCCTTCACATATCATGGATCAAGAGTAGGACTTTTGTTCATCACACCTCAAGGGTATCTCACTCCTAAGTCCTTTATTATCAACTTTCCTTATACTAATAATATGGCCAAATATGAAGCACTCATTATAGGGTTTTGTCTAGCAATATAGTGTAATATTCAACATATTATGGTTTATGGAGATACCATATCATCAATAAATTTATAGACTAATTATAGACTAAGGATGAGAAGCTCATAATGTATAAATACATGATTTGTATCCTTAAATAACAAATTGCTCATATTCAATTTGAAAAAATACCTCAACCCAACAACAAAAGACTATATGCCATGGAAACGATATGTTTTATGATCTAAATTTTAGATAAGGTTAGAAATTATCAATTCCTTATTGAAAATATTTTAGCACCAACCCATGAACTTTAGACCATATAGATGATTTTTGATATTATGTGTCCTAGTTATACCTGGTATAATGAACTATATGAATACCTTCATGGTCAAGTCATTCCATCTAACCTATCTTGAAAATATAAAAATCCTTGATACACCAAGCCTATCATTATACCTTATTTGGACCTACACTCTATTATACAAGCTTTGATAGAACTCTAATTCTTTATTTAACCTTTATAGAATATAGATTAGCATTGAGGGAAGTTCATGAAGGGGTTTATGGGGCCCACACCAAAGGGGCCATACTTTCCATAAAGTTACTACATACAAGTTATTATTGGATAACTATGGAAGTTGATGATACTACATATGTTAAAAGGTGTAAACAATGTCAGAAGCATACTAATTTGATATATGTTCTAGCTCAAACACTCAAACCACTAATCATGGCATGGTTGTATTAGTGTGGAGACTCAACCTCATAATAAATACTAACCTTATCTCCTTATATATCCATAAACATATCATTATCACAACATATTACTTCACTAAGAGGGTGGAAACCATTCAACTAACTTACATGATAGGGAAATAAATATCTAAATGCATTTTCAATCACCTCATTTTCTTCTATGGTATCCCATTTGAAATTATATCTAATAATGGTAGTTCCTTCAAGAATAAGAACATAAAATCCCTTAAGGACTATTTTGAATAATTTGGAATTATACCCATTAAAATGGAGTGGAGAAAATTTTCTCCAAAAATAATTTTTTATATTCCAAATAAATTAAACTATTTCAAACCATTTAGGCATATCATTTCAAATAAATTGTAATATTTTGAATAATTTAGAATTATATTGACTAAATTAGAGTTGATAATTTTTTATCCAAAAATATTTTTTCTATATTCTAAATAAATTGGATTATTTCAAACCATTAGGGCATAGATCATTTTGAATAAATTAGACTATTTTGAATAATTTGGACTTATACCCACTAAAGTGGAGTGGAGAATTTTTCCTCTAGAAATATTTTTTATATGTTTCAAATAAATTAGACTATTTCAAACCATTTGGGCATATATAATTTTGACTAAATTGGACTATTTTGAATAATTTGAACTTATACACACTTAAGTTGATTGGAGAAAACATTATGTATCAATTTTTTTTCTAGATTTCAAATAAATTGGACTATTTAAAACCATTTAGGCAAAGATAATTTAAATAATTTGGTCTTTTACCTAATTAAATGGACTAAAGAGAATTTTCTCTAGGAAAGAATTATATTTCAAATAATTTGGATTCTTCGAGCTCTTTGACGAATTTGTCAGGGACACTTAACACCTTAATGGAACATGAGGAACACTTTTAGGCCTTTAGGTGTATTAATGATTTGATGTATCTTACATACTAGGATAAAAGGCACCATTTAACTGGCCCTCCACCCACACATCAATAAAATAGTCCCATAGACTCAAAGTCTTAAGTCTAATTAACTGGACTTATGCATGAAGTATTTAATCAACCTTTCATCTTTGGCCCTCACCACTAGACTTATCCCTAAATTTCAGCACTTGAAAAAATAATACCTTGAAGGTATGTCAAGGCCCTTCAATGTATCTCCTAAGAGATACCTTGAACATTCACACGATTGGAATTTTCATTTAAAGGTGTCTCCTAGGAGACATTCTTATGAATGAGTTTGACTTAATAATTGTATAAAATATTTAAAAAGAAAAATACTACTTAAATTTATCCTTACAAGTGATTTTATCCAAATTTAAGCATCGATAGAGTCTGAGGTCACTTTATTGACTCAAATATTCAATGCACCCAAACCCTCCAAGACACCGAGAGGCACCAATATTAGAAGACAAAGACAAGATGGTCAAAAGGGTTTTATTATTATAATCCTAGAATAAAAAAATAATAAGAAATAAGCCTAAATAAATAATGGATGAAAATAGAATAATCAATTAGTTCATCTACTTATAATCCTATGTGGTGTTTCTCAGGGTTGTTTAGTCATCAAATATATCCTAGGTTTAAGGGAAAACCATTCAATTTTGGAACCAAGGAAACATAGGGACTAAAATTTCATTCTCATAAAATTTTTAATGTTTACATGAGTCTAAGGTAACTGACTTGGCATCAACAAACAATTTTTTTATTGCTATTGAAGTTAAGGTCACCTTTCCCATATAAAATGATGTTCCAAAATATAAAATGGAATGTGGTACAAACTAAGTGGACACCAACATCCATAATACAAGTTACAAAAGGGGGAGAAAAAAATATAAGGGTTAACCTTAGATAAAAATAAAAACAACATCATACATCACAAAGAACAATCTATAAAAATGTTACATATCATGGATGAATTTGGACCATGTTAATTTGCATGCAAGTCCAGGATTGCCCATCACTGAGCCATTAAATTTATCAAGTCCACATACACCGTCCAACCTAACAAAGTCCACCATAATTAAAGATGATTCTAAATAAATAAAGAAGCCCTACAACAACCAACACCTTATGCCTTAGCATTTTTCATATCCAAAGTGACCACAACACCCCAACTTAAACAAAATTTGACCAAATAATGGGATAATGATGCAAGGAAACCCAAGTTAAATTTGTTGATGAAGGGGAGATATGATATCTATTCCATCTAGGAATGTGCAAAAGGGGTAACATCTTATGCACCCTCCACCATAATCATGTAATGATCATTCAACTAAACATAACAGTCTTTTATCTCCTAAAATAAATTTAAAGGAACCAAACCAAGATAGTGTGAACCAAAAAAGGTAGAGAATGCCTAGTTAAGCCTCAAAGTGAGTTAGTCATCTAATGAGGCCACCATAAAAATCCTTCCATAATAAGGACTATACCACTCAATGATATTTCTCCCTATTTTGGACCACCCAAATCATGTTACTAGAAAATTACAATGCCACATCTACACTAGTTTTATTATGCTAAACAACATGAAGGTGATTGTCACCAATAATAGTTATAATTACCTCCAAAATTTCCACATTTGGAAGCCAAATTATTAGATAGATTTTAAGATCTAAGATACTATATTATAAATCCATGTTATGATGCTTTGCACAAAGTGACAAAATAAGGGCAGTAATGACCAAGCTTGACATAATAGAATACATCTTCTTAGTAGAGGTAATCCAAATAGGGGAGAAAATCAAGAATGAATGTGATAAGCAAAGACAAATGCTAGTAGTTAATAAATTCAAGTGAGATAGTACCTATCATGACAAAACACTTTGTACTTAAGGGATTAATATATAATCATGAAGTGAAACTCTATTTACACATGTTGAGTTTTTACTATGCCCAAAATTGAATTAATAAAAACTAATGGAATTTTAAAAAGTCCCATTAATCATAGGTAATGTTATAGGTTCACCAAATAAAAGGAAACAAAATTAGACCAAAATATTACTGAATTAGAATCCATAAATTTGAATTAAATTGGACTACATTTGAAATAATTTAGAATTGATTTGTATAAAATTGATGATAATGTTACTAAAATTATAGTTTATAATCAATAAATATACTAAAAGAATAATATGGCAAAATTATATCCTTCTAAATAATGTTTCATAGATGTTGTCATGATTTTATGATATCTCCCAATAATGTGATAATTGTTAGTGTAGGCATTTTCCAACCTAGTCATTTTACCTACATGTCTTTTCAACTTACTTAGGTTAGTTAATTAATTCATTAGGGGTCATTTACCTTCAAGTGGATTCTAATTATGAATTAGGGTTTTACCTTTTCAGTGACCTAATGTCACCCTATATGTACTTTTCCTTCTTCTAAGTTGGTAATGCAAACACTTCCTTTATGAAATTTTCTTATTTTTGGAGCTCTCATTTTACCTCTATAGGAATTTGACGTTACTACATGCTCACTATTTAGAGTTATTGGAAAACTCTAAATTGGTATGAGATATTTCCTAATAGTGTCATGCATTTGTCTCCTTTGGCATGATCCTTTTGCATTTGCCATAACTTGTTTTGTTCTTTAATGGTTTTTTTTACCATAGAGGTGTGATTATTCTATATATTAAAACTCATATCAAATAACCTTAGATCAAAAATATATTCACATATTCCTTGTGGGTTTTTTGAGATCTCAAATGGGTCTCTCTTAGATTTTTGATAAAGTTCACATCTTTTTTAAAAATCAATTTTTATTCTTACTAATAGATGTCTATACAGATGAGTAGAAGAGCCTGCAAAACCCACAAATCTAGTGAATTAAGAAATAATGTCATAATTGTTAGTGTAAGTTTTTTTCCACATAGTGGTTTTACTTACACATCTTTTCATCTTACTTAGGCTAGTTTATTAAGTCATTAGGGTTCATTTACCTTTAAGTGGATTCTAATTGTGAATTAGGGTTTTACCTTTTTGGTGACCTAATTTCACCTTATATGTACTTTCTTCTTCTTCTATGTTGGTTAATCCAAACATTTCCTTTATAGATTTTTTATTTTATTTTTGGAGCTCTAATTCTACCTCTATAGGAATTTGACATTACTAGATGCTCGTTATTCAGAGATCTTGGGAAACTCTAACATGGTATCATAGCTTTCCTAATAGCTTCATGTGTTTGTCTCCTTTGGCATGATCCTCCTGGATTCACCATAGCTAGTTTTGTTCTTTCATGGTCACTTTTTTAACCCTATAGTAATGATTATTTTCTACCTTGAAGCTCATGTTGAATGACCTCAGATAAACAATCTAATTGCATATTCCTTGTGGGTTTTTTGAGATCTCAAATGGGTCTTTCTTAGATTTTTGAGAAAGTTTATGGATTTTCCATAAATTAAGTTTTCTTCTTACTAATAGACATTTGTAAAAATGAGTAGAAGAGCCTACAAATCTGACAACTTAAGTAATAACATGATAATTGTTAGTGTAGGCATTTTCCCACCTAGTGGTTTTACCTACATGTCTTTTTAACTTAGGTTAGTTAATTAAGTCATTAGGGGTCATTTACCTTTAAGTAGGTTCTCATTGTGAATTAGGGTTTTACCTTTTTGGTGACCTAATTTCACCCTATATGTAATTTTTTGTTCTTCTAAGTTGGTTAATTTAAATATTTCCTTTGTGGAATTTTCTTATTTTTAGAGCTCTCATTCTACCTCTATAGGAATTGACATTACTACATAATTGCTATTTAGAGATCTTGGTGAACTCTAACATGGTATTAGATCTTTCCTGATAGCCTTATGCATTTTTCTCCTTTGGCATGATCCTCCTATATTAACCATAGTTGGTTTTGTTCTTTCATGGCCATTTTTTTGACTCTAGAGGTTTGATTCTTCTCTACCTCAAAACTCATGTCAAATGACTTCAAATCAAAAATCTAGTTGCATATTCCTTGTGGGTTTTTTTAGATCTCAAATGGGTCTCTCTTTATATTTTTTAAAAATTTCATGGATTTTCTAAAAATCAAGTTTTATTCTTACTAATATACATCTGTACAAATGAGTATAAGAGCCTATAAAACCCATAAATTTAGTAACTTAAGAAATCAGACTTCATAACCCCAATAACTTGGAAGTAATCAAACTTATAAAACATGACAAATTGATTGGATATATAGGTTTTTGAAGGATTCTTACTTATTCAAGTTCCCAAGTTGAAGTTATTCAAAAGCCCAAAGTAGCAGTTGCTCAAAATCTTGACTACTAGACCTATTCAATGTTTCAAAGGAGACTTAATTGTTTGAGTTCCCAAGTTGAAGCTATGCAAAAAAGTGGGTTTCAACTGTATAAAAGAAAAAAATCATTTTTGGAAAGGGCCGGGAATGTGTATACATAAGAACTTGTAAGTGTTATAACTTTCAATCCTTAACTCCATCTTGAATGTTGGTTTTTTGAAAGAGCATAGTTTTTAATCTCTATGCATTGGTGGTATTATTTTTGGCCTTTTGTAACATCCATTCTATTCATGGTGTAATGGCTTAAATCTCACTTCATCCTTATTATACTCTCTCTTGGACACATTATCGATTGAATATAATGTCCCTTTAGTTCATTGTACTTACATACCTACTACTCAAGATGCATTTTTAGTTGAATCTAAAATCTATATGAATGTGCTTGTATTTGAAACTTCTAGGGGGGTCAATGTTGATAGTTCTAAGGGGGTACTATGTTGTGTTATCCATTATTTATTTATTTGCATTCTTCTTTACTTACTATAACACTCATTACTTCTACACTATGGATTCAATCTTTATGAGCCCTCTTACACCATTTAATTATCATGAATGAAAACCTAAAATGGAAATCATCTTGTAATCCAAGGGTTACCATCAAATTATAATTATCACTAAGATTTAACCTACTGATGTTAGAGCAAAAATCAAATAGTTTAACCATTGTGATAAAGTCCATAGAATATTGTGTCTTTTCATTTCC
Source organism: Torreya grandis (assembly GCA_037957365.1). Lineage (NCBI taxonomy): Eukaryota > Viridiplantae > Streptophyta > Pinopsida > Cupressales > Taxaceae > Torreya > Torreya grandis. The sequence continues at coordinate 523,278 of JARHVA010004955.1, read as the reverse complement.
ATAGATCTACTCTTTCACATTAAACCTATCAAAATAACTTCTGAGGTGTGGGCCCAACTCACCAAGATCTTTGTGGTGTAGGATATGATGAGAGGATATGAGCTAGAAAATGAGATCATTAGATTGATCCCAAATGACTTCAACACTCTTCAAGACTTCTTCACTAATTTTATACTTTTGAGATTGCAATTGAAATCATGTGGAATTGACAAGAAATATGAACAATGTATTATATAAATACTCTCTAAACTAGTTCATGAATATTTTGTATTAGTGTCCACTTTTCATACCAATAAGAGTTTTCTTAAAATTGCATGGAAGATGACTTCTTTAGATACCTTTGTTGCTAAAATAATTCAAGATAAAGATAATTTGATATAGATGGGCATAGTGAAGTCATCTAAATCTCACACACTACTTGTTGAGAAAGATAAGGCTTCTAATAGTAGAAAGAGAAAGTAGAACAAGAAAAATGATGAAAAGGGTGAAAATCTTTCCACCTCCAAATCAAATAATGTTACCTATTCTTCTAGTCATAAGCCTAATAAATATTGGATCAAATGTGGGCATTTCTTAGGTAATCATGATGAGAGTAAATTTTTGAAGAAAAAAATTGACCACCTTACTAGACTTCTTATTCAGAACAACATAGGTGTTCCAGATTTTGTCAAACTATCCTCATTAACCCATGAGTCCACTAAGGCAAATGAATCTAGTAAAGAAAATTAAAAGAGAATAAATAGGGAAAACAAAAGGTCAAATCCTTAGTTGTAGTTATGCCTCCAACTCCTCTTACATGGATCATTTACTCTAGTGCTTCACATCACATGGCCTCTTCACATATTGAGTTCAGTTCCTTGGAACCATGTGACATGTCTTCTAAATAATTGTGTAACAACACTTCTAAAAATGTTCTTGAAAGAGGGCCTATTTAATTCAATGGTGGAACATTTAATAATGTTCTAAGTGTTCCCTCACTTTGAATTAATCTCCTATCAATCTACCAAATTACTCATCTTGGTTCAAGTATGTGAGTTAAATTCATTCTAGATTCAGTGTACATCAAGGAGTTACATAGTGATACTATTTTGGCTATAAGAATGGTTGATCATCTGACTCAACTATATATCTTCTTACACTTTACTTTTGACTCTCCTTTATATTCTTTAAACTCACTTGTACTTATTAACACTTCTGAGCCTAAGCATTTTTATGATATTGACACCTCTTCTTCTTTAGATGACTATAGTAGTGAAGTGGACACACCTACACCATCTCCTTGTCACCTTTTAGATATTCAAGAATTATTTCTTTATCCACCTACCTTTGGTCTACTTTTAAAATTATAGTGAAATGGTCTACTAATCTAGGTAGTCTATTCCATAGTTACAGAAGATTCCAAAAACCTTCTTTGCCTCTACTTTTAGTGCACCATCTTGGTGTAGAGTAGTTGGTCCATTACCTCATAGTTTGAAAATCATTTATTTAATATAAATTACACCTTGGTGAAGATCTATCATGCACATGGTAAACAATCTCATTATTTTAGGGTGAACCACTCTCCATTGCATCTACTTCTGATTCATAGTCACTTTCAAGCATTCCTTTGAGGAACACTAGATATCTACATTAAATTTTAGACCTTCATGGGGATTTTAACTCTCTTCTCTTCTTTTCTCTCTTTTGGGGAGGAGTTTTATTCCTATGGGTTTTCTCCTTTACCTCAAATTCTAGAAGTTATATTATGTTTGGGTACCTCATCAAAGCTCATTGCTAAGACCCAATTCTTGTACCCACCTAAGCTATGCTTCAGGGAGGTATTAATGTATGCATTTTCCCACTTAGTGGTTTTGCGTACACATATTTTTATCTTACTTAGGTTAGTTTATTAAGTCATTAGGGGTAATTTACCTTTAAGTGGGTTCTAATTGTGAATCAGGGTTTTACCTTTTTGATTACCTAATTTCACTTTATATGTACTTTCTTCTTCTTTTAAGTTGGTTAATGCAAACATTTCCTTTATTAAATTTTTTTTTTTTTGGATCTCTCATTCTGCCTCTATAAGAATTTGACATTACTGTATAATAGGCATCATTTTGATTCTTTAATCCTTTTCATCTTTTTGACGTCCATTTCCATTATATCTACCTAAAGTAACATAACTCATTTGAAATTTTTGTTTTGCGACACAATTTTGAGAATTGTAATCAATGAACACCATGTTGACAATTAAAAAATTATCTCCAAAGGTCCCTTTAAAAATAAATTTGTTCAATTTATTTAAATTTATATTGAAGGTCTTAGAATATTTTCCCCCCAAACAAACATGAATTTTGAACTTGTGTAATCCATGGCTTGAAGGAGTAGCCTCAAATGATTGTCCTCTATCATTGACCAAAGGCCAATGTGATAAAAATAATATAGTTCCACCTTCAAAATTTGTTTGGAATGATATTGAATGTAGTATGACATATTTTCTATTATATAATCTTATTTTCTTCTTGTAACACTCATTTGCACATCTTTTATTTTGAGCACAACAAATAATAAGTCATCCAACCCCAAAATCAATAGTTTTTTAGAATTTGGTTTTAGCTCCTTTGAAATGTCAACAATTTGTTAAAAAATAAATAAATCATTTATTAACAATATTATATTATAATAAATATAGCATGTAAATTTTATAAGAAAATATTTTGCATGTTATATTGATCATTAACGCACTTTTAATTTGCATTTTATATTGTAACATATAAATATATTGCATTTAATTTGACGCATTTTTTATTTTCATTTCCTTAAATCTTATAAAGATTCATATAAACATATACATGCTCAAGCATATATAACTATACTCATTATATGCAAATTTACCATTTTTATTGCCAGTTTTGTAACATACATATGCATATAGATGTTTATAAATAATCCTTATAACTTGACCATAATAGACACTTCTTATGCATTAATTAAAATATATGTAACTCATCATATTCTAAAACATTCCAATTTTACCATAACGTATTTCTCATAGATGTTGATAAAAATTTAACATTGAATAACTAACATCTTTATTCTTACATTATTGAAAGTATCAATTGTTATTATGCATACCAATATGTGTTTATATGTTTATATAACACATCATAACAAAAAAAATAGGATTTACTAATTTTAATACAAATTTAAATATCACTAATTTCACATGAATATACACCTACAATTGATCCCCCTTAATATACTTCGAATAAGACACATCAAATTAAAAAATATTTAAATCAATATTTTTATCATAATCTACTTTATTCATTTCTTTGCTTATATCATAGAGTTATTATATAGATATAAATCATCCCACACTATCAAATATAATATTGATGATGCTTGAAGAATTATATCCACCTTTGATAAGTCTTCCATTACTCATATCTTCCATGAGGGAAATACTGCCACCAACTTCCTTGACAATTTTGGGGTTAGAATAAAAAATTTGTCCATGTGGGATAATGCCAACTCAATCCCATTCTAAATTTTAGAAATAATCACCAAGTGATATTGCATCCAAGCCTTAATTAAAAAGTGTACAGCCTACATGTGGGAAATACATCTCAAGGTATGTAGATTTTTATACCCCTATAGTTTCATAATTGGCAAATCAAGAATTTTAAATCCTTCACCAACAATAGTACTCTCTAACTTATAAGTCAATTATTTTAGGTTCATTCCAAATTTATCCTTCACACTAATCAAATCAGAATAAATAACAACTAATCTCAAATAGGTGGTGACTATGATCATATGGAACTAGTATCATGCATTGAGGTCTAGGTTAAGAAGAAAATATGGAAGAAATTGAACAAAAGAAGCCTTACAAAATATATATTGAGGTTAAAAGTCTAGGATAAGGTTCTTTCTAAGGAATTCAATCTCACATGGAATAAATGAACCATGAGATTAAGGGGGTTTGAAATAATTATGTCTAAATAAAGAATTAACATAGCCATAGATATGTCATGAGAAGGTGAGAAATATTACAAAGACAAAAGTCAAAAATTGAAGTTAATGAAAACAAATCAGAACATATATTTTGATCAAGACCAATAAAAAGGGTTTTCCTAGGCAAAACCTTCCTTGCATATAGCCATAGGTATGTTTACAAGTTATGAACTATTTAACTTTAGAAGGGAAACATAATTTGATATTTTCACATTAATTTTTACTTCTTAACCATTTTCATGGCTATAGAATTAGCTTTCCCTATTATCTATTGAAATCCCTTGAAGCCAAAACCCTTGCCTTCCAAGTTAGTGATAAAAGTGGTATTATTTACCATGGCCTAATCCTAATATTAGTCCAACAACATGAAACATTTCATGGGAAATCTATCCCCTTAGTTGAAGGATCCCTTGCTGAGGTACTCCTATAGAAGACATCCCTCCTAAGAATTCCTTGATTGAAGGCCCTCCTGAGGAAAATATTGGACTATCAATAAATTAAGAAGGCTACCCAACCCATATTCTTTTAAAAACATACCCTACTTTGTCCATTCCTCCCAAACACCCTTTTATGTTCCCCCTTACCTCTTCTAGCAAAAACTATACAATGCTGACCACTCCACCTAAAGGTTTGGTTATTCTTAGAATCAGGGACCTATAATCACATAAAGGTGGTAATTAGATGCTAAGAGTGTCACTTGAGTTACCATATCCCTAGGCTAGCCATAGACCTATCCTTGAGAATTAGACTTACATTTCCATTCATTAAATAGAACATAGTCACATAAATCCAATCATATCATAATCCCATAACTATCATTCTAGACCCCAATATAACTTGCTTAGTATTTTGTAAAGAGGACATTAATATCACATTTGAGACACTACAATGACATGGCACTAGTGTCCCCAATTTGGCATTATTGTTCTTAGCCCGATCTCTTCCCAATGAATATTTTTTCAAATATGTGCCCCTCCTAATGTTAGCCTAATCTCATTTTATTTTCCTTAAAATAAATACAATCTTATAAATACAAGTCTAATCCACCTCTATTCACCAAATGGAAAATATATACAAAATTTATTTAAACCAAAGATGAAGTTTTGAAAAATCAAGGTACTTGATCCCTATTACACCCTAATTTTTTCATACTACCATCTAAAGTATCCATAAGTCCATTTTTATAGCATTTAAAATCTCAAGAACATTCAAGGTATCCAATTCCACTCTCATTATAGCATTCACTTGCACATACATCAAGCACTAGGTGGGATAACTACAATAGACTTGATCCCTCTTTAGAGTATTAGTATGTAAGTAACTCTCTACATAACAGGGTGTTGAGGATGTCTAATCCATCCTACTTGCACACACAAAATTATTTTTCATGACATGTTTGTAGGGAGATTAGAGTTTGTACCTTGAATCATGTTTTCTAGGTACAACATAGATCTACATGATTTGGTCATGCAGGAATAGAACATATAGACATAGGCACATGTGCTTCCAAAAAATAAGAACATTCCTATGAAGGAGACATTATAACCACATTAAGGACACTACACATAAATGGAAATATTGTCCAAACTAGATTCTATTATCTAGTGAGTATAAGAACACATGAACCTTGTTTATGGCATAGACTAATACCTAAATCTCAAATTTCAAAACCCAGATCATCTGTTACGGTTAGTTTTTAAAAAAGTCTCTATTTATGCCTATTTCTTGTTATTATTAGAAAGTTAAAAAAAGTCAAAGATCATAATAAATTAGTACTTAATTATTACATATTTATTTGATAGATTTAGGCATCTCAACCACCTTAACCAAACATAATATTTTCATTATAGAACCCTAAAATGTTAAATCATTTGGCAAACCTATCTTACTTTGAATATTACATCAAACCCTAGCTTCCATTCATCCAAAATTTGTGTAATAAATTTATGGCTAAATACTTTTAATTCTATTATTTTATTTAGATAACCTAGATAGTTAAAATTAGTTTTACACTAGGGTTTCAATTTATTTTATATCTAATTTAAATTATTGCAAAAGAAACCCTATATTCCAAAACACTAACCCTAGATTATCTTAGGTTTTTTATCCTTTTTTCTCCTATTTTCATGAGTTTATTTTAATTATTTATAATTCATATATTCTATTGTATTATCTCTATTTCAATTTATTTTCTATATGCCATCTAAAAAATCTCTCTCTCTCTTCCCCTAAGAAGTGCTAGACTAGGTGGTAATCCTATAGAGCATATTCAGAATCTAGCTATCTAAACCTATAACAAGGATGAGGAACATATTAAAACTCTATATATGAATCCTTCACACCTTGATTATGTGTAATTTTATGATAATGCATCCAAGGATGAATAATATAACCAATAACAAGATCATTTCCATATTGAGGATCAAGATGCACTACCTCAACTTAATTATAATGATATATTTATGATCAAGGATGAGGTATTATATGGATTCAAAGATAAAATTTGGGAATATCCCCATGATCATGCACAAATTTTATAGGTCATAGTAGGAATCAAGAATAACATCAACAATGGTCAATCTTCAACCCCTCTAGTTAACGTTGTTATTACACCTATAGTGGGGCCCACTCAACAAACTCAAATAGCACAACCCAAGTTTGTTATTTAATCATCAATGATAGACATGCCACTTATGGATAGTTATTCTCCTCTATGTGTACAATACCTTATGTGATAGGTTCTTTCTTTGTAATCTAAGGTGTTACTTCTTGAGTAGGGACAAACTAAGCCATCGCATGCCTTAGATTATAACATTCTCTTGCATACACCTTCGGCACATAACATAGTTGTAACTCATTTTATATTTGGCTTCATGGTACCAAATATTATAATATATGATGGCAAGTGTGACCCAAATTATCAACTCAAAGCCTTTCACATACCATTTTTAGACTATGTGTCTAATGATTGACTTCTTACAAAGTTATTTCCATGTGGTCTCAATGATTATGCCCTATAGTGGTTCTATGATTTACCAATTAAATCTATCATAAATTTCAATCCTTTTATAGATATGTTCCTATCATATTTCTTTATGAACATCAATGATAAGATATCATATGCAAAAGTGGCACAACTAAAGTAAAATTCAAATTAGTACATAGCCATTTATGTTTTATTATACAAGAATACTATCAAAATTGAATATCCCCATGACATACATAGAACTTATAAATATATTTAAATGGATTCTATTATGAACACTTCACAAAGCAATCTTATTCAATAAGTTTCCCACATTTACCAATATATGCCATATAGTTAAGGAAAGAGAGGTTAATCTTTTATCAATGGGAAAACTTAAATACACAAATGGATTAGATTTAACTATTAATAATACAAAAAACATCCATATAAAGTTGGGGCCATAGAAAACAAAATTAATAAAAATGCCATAGTTAATACAACTTCAAATCCTTTTCCCATATTGATTTTATCAGCTTATTAGTATAGAGTCAATAGCACGATTGCTATAATAAGTATTGTAATGTAATGTAATATTTTTCCCTCCCATTACATTGGTTGATACAACATGGCCTCTTCCAAAGATTTATGATTTAAATGCATTCTATGAGTATCACATGGCACTAGACCACATGACAAAAAAATGCATTATCCTGAAGTACAAGATATAATATCTCACCAAATCCAATGTTATTGACATGGGTACACCCACATAGGTACCAAAATATAAAATAGAGGAAAATACACTTAAGATATTTTTAGATCCTTTCCCCAAGTATACATAAAATGAGAGAGAGAGAGAGAGAGAGAGAGAGAGAGAGAGAGAGAGAGAGAGAGAGAGAGAGAGAGAGAAGAAGAAGAAGAAGAAGAAGAATAAAAACAAACATTTTATAGATAGAAATGACATAGGAAGAAGATAAACAAACAAATGATTTACTTGGTATGGTTGAATGGATGCCATGGCCACATTGCATCATGACCAAAAGAGTAGCTTGGATACTTATCCTATCCATGTGATCAAGAGCTCATATTTTTGAACCTCAAGTGTCTAATGCAGGAGCATCCATGGATTTAAGTAATACTACATCTCCTAAAATAGAGTGAGTTTGCCTTTTTATTATTGGATTTATTTTTGTCTTAGTTTTTGTGTGCTTCATAGGTTTTTCTCATTTCCTTTTTGGGCCACTCTCAATTATGGCTTGTCCATTTAGTTTCTCTTAGGTTGGAAAGATTGTTTATTAAAGTTAGTTAAGGACCTTCTTAGTGGTTTGACTGGTCTTACAATGTTCCAAGTGTTGTTTTATAGTGATTTTTGGAGCTCTATCCCTAATTATGTCTTAGTGATTCAAGAATTTTCTATGTAGTTTGGTTATGCAATTTTCTGTGGTATTTATTGAAGACTTTATTTTTTTAGGGTTAGATACCTAGTTGGGTTAAGAGAAGGGTTTTCTGCATTCTATGTTGGTAGAGTTATAAACTTGCATGAATATTAGAAGTCTATTATTTTGATCTTTTGGTAATCTTAGTGATTCAAGTCAAAATTTCTATTACTAATTAGTGTTTTGACTATCAATTGAAACATGAAACATTCATCATAATATTATTTGAGTTGCAAGATCTTATAAATGTTTACTTGTTGTGGAAATTAATAATGTAAATCCCTTATCATTTGGTGACTATTGAAATTGTGTAAAGTGTTTGACTAGACTTCAAACCTGTTCATAATAATGGTATTTAGGTAAGGAAATATCAAAATGGTCTTGATTTGTTTAATGTTTTAACCCAATTAATCTTTGAGGTGTTAATCCTAAATTACATCTTACATAGTTGTAAAGCACATGTGGAAATTCAAAAAGGGTATTTAGTGGTAAAGCACATGAAAAATATGGATTGGGCCTAATTATATTTTAAATGGATTCCAAATGCTTAAAATTTTGATTTTATCATTTAGTTTAAAAATGTGCTTACCAAATCTTGGATATAACTCTCATAGGTGCATAAATGGGATTTGGGCTCTTTCCTTGTGTTGTTGGGAGCATGTAAAACCTATGTTTGAAGATGAAACATTTCATGTAGGTGAATAGATGTTGGGGAAGATCATAATTCATGACATTATTGTCTACAAAGGCAAATTGATCTCATTTTCAAATGGGTTATTGGTATTTGGATTAAGAACATAGTTTAGGACCATATTTATATCTTGTATCTTTATCAGTCTGTAAATGAATTCATAGACTACCATTTTGAAGGCATAATTTTATGTCATCCCTAAAAGGGCATATTTTATTTTTTCCCCCATGTTGTGTATGTAATAATCCAAGTAGTGGTATATTTTAAATTAAATTTATACTATCTTAATGAAATATAATTAACAACCTTTGTATTATATTGTCAAATCATATGATGAAATGCCTGTGTTATGAATTTTTTTTTAACCCTGTAACATGGGAGATATAATCTATAATTTAATTAGTTTCCCCCTCTTAATTCTTACACCATATATACCTGTCATCTATTTGAGTCTATGTAACAAATATTCATCAACAAAAATATAGTGTTAAAAGGTAAGACATGAATTTTTAACCACAAGGTAAGTTTTTTAGTTTTAAGTATTTTTTTATAAAGTTTCATGCTAATCCTATGTGATTTTTATAAATTTTCATGATAGTCCTTAGTATATTAGGTTATTGAAACAATTCATATTTTTCATCTTAACTCATAATATATACATTTGAGCCTGGTATATTATTGTGACAACCTTTAGAGGTACACAAAAGACCTATATTTTACAAGGTTAAGACAAATTCCTCTATAAATTAGATAAGTTCACCCATTAATCATAATTTTCACCCATTTGTATATATAAATAACTAGTCAAAGGGTAACAAAATTAATTTACTTAGATATGTCCATGAACTAACTCAAACTTATGAGAGATATGTCCCTTCTTTCACACCTAATTGTATTCAATTTGTATAAGAACACATCAAATCATACAAGGTTTATTTCATATTATCAAACCCTAACATGAGGATGTTACATGTACGTTATTCCAATTTACATTATAGGATGCTACATATAGTTTAAAATTATATCAGTAGTTGGAATGTATTCCAAACTAAATTTTTATCCCAATTTGATTAGGGTACTAATCCTATAATTTTATTTCAATATTTTTGTATTTATAAAATGGAAACAAAAGAGCTAATTATAAATTTCAACATTATATTTCATAGGATGTATATTCAGTTTTCTATAATGTATAAGCTTGTTTTACCATTGGATCTTGAGATGTATACAAATTTACTTGATCATACAAATATTATATTCTACAGAAGGTAAATGGTTATAAATGACTTACCAATATCTTATTTTAAATAAATAAATGTGGATAAGAAACTTTGTCTTTAAGGGCATATCCTTGTTAGTTTACTCAATGTCAACCAAAGTATCCCAATTTTAAATCCCATGCTAGTCACTAACTAAGTACCTCTAGGACATGCTCCTCCAAACCACCATTTAGGCTTCCTTAATAATTGGCCACTTGACACACCAAAAAACCAAATCCTATATTTTTTTTAGTGGTAGATAACACACAAACATTTCCCCAAACCTTGAATCAAAATTAAATGGACACTATTTAACACATGGTGCAAAAGTTGTGTAATGATTTCACCAATTTCCAAGTATTGGTCAGTAAACCTACTAATGAAAATTTTATGATAATTTAAACACTCCAAATATTTAACCATATATAAAAATAAATAAAAACATCAACACATATCCTAATAGGTTTCTTTAAATCAAAATATGTGAATTGGCATTACCCATTTGGTGTAGAGTGCTTGGTACTATAGACCATGAAGAACTGTGTCAAAATTTCCAATGCTTTTGAGATATTTCAAAAGGAAATGGATGAATATAATGTAGTTAAAAATGAAAAAAAAAAAAACACACCCAAAACTTCCAATACACCTGGTATTTTTTATGTAAACGATTATTTGATGTTACAAACTCTTATTTCTCATTTAAGAAGATAATAATAAAAAAGAGAACAAAAAATAGGTGTATTGTTTTTAATAATATAAAAATAAAATTTGTTCACTAAGAAAAAACAAAATATATATTTCACTACTTATAATCCTTTAAATAGGGCATGCCTATAGATCCTAAGGCTAAAAATAATCATATCCCAACAAAGCTTAAGGCCTTAGTGATTCATTTTTGATAGTTAGTAAATGTGGATACAAGATTTTAAAAGACATGAAAGGGATCAAATATAATATCACTTTATATTAGCTAGCACAAATAATAGAATAAAAGGATTTACTTATAAAGTCTCTAATGGAGAAAACTACTCAAAACAAGTAAAAGGTAACACATACAAATGTGTTCATTCATTAAAAAATAGTGAAGTTTCTCCTTTCCTCCTCACAATTAGTATTTTTGGTAAGAACATATACAAATATTAGTGGATTCAAAAGCTCTTTCTAATATCATGCATATAGGAGTTTGTAGAAATCTAGTTTTGATGCCCATCAAGTCTAATAAGATAGTGGTCTAATTATATAAATTAGAGTTCAAAGTGATAATTGTTTAACCCTTTTTATAAATAAATATTAAATGATATAGTAGCTTAATCAAAGGAGTAAGTTACTATAAAAATCAAGACAATTAAATAACTTTAATTCATAATATAATATGATACAATGTTGTATCATGAAAATTTACTAAATATATATTTACAATGCCAAATAATTATTAGAAAGGTTAAACATGAAGAAGATACAATACATATTTTGTTTATTTATTCACATGTAGATTTAAGAAATTTAGGTGCAAAAATAATCAAGATAATGTTTAGCTATGATTTGATAGATTATATAAATTAGCTCTCTATCAAATTGGACAATATCATCAAAATAGAGACATTAACATCAATAATTATATCTTAAAACTAACACTTCTACCCTCACTGAACTATAAGTAATTTTATATAAATTCCATAGACACCTACTAGAGTTATTTTTCACCTTATATATTTTCAATTGGGATTGTATGTGGAGATTTTAGATATTGTTTTTTGATCAAATACCCAAATACTGTAACTATTGCATGCCACATTAAAATAATGGGGTTTAGTGGGCTCAATTGATGAAAAACTAACCTCAAATACCCCTCTATCGATGAGTGTTTCCTACACATCCATATACTTTAAATAAGACCTAATACTAATGTATTTTTCCCCATTATTAGGCCTTGTGTGTGAACAATGGTGTTGTTTCTATACAAATTTTGCTTTCTATATTCAAGAGAAGAAATAAGAAACTAAGGAAATGGTCAAGGCTTGTGAAGTACCTGGATAAAGTCTGCGCACTGTAATCCAGACACTGTGAGTACTCCTCTTTGGCTGTGGAGGAATGACACCTGCAAAGAAAAGGGACTTGGATAAAAAGATGTTAGATAGATAGATGGTGGGTTGCCAAGCGAAAGCTTGTTCCCAGAAGTATGAGAACTTCCTTAAGGGAGGTCAACCCACTGTTTGATAAAAGAAGTCTGATAAAAAGATAGTATGCTAAAAAAGACTGATATGATAAAGAGACTGAAAGAGAAAAGGAAGCAAAGGCTTACCTGGAGGTTGATGTCGGCCTGATACAGTCGTCGACGTCAGTGGTCCTACCGGCGTCGGTTGTCAGGTCTACCGACGTCGGTTAGTTTGCCGACGTCAGTGGGGTAATGATTAGCGTCGATCGGGGCAATGGCCTCCGAATGGGTTTGGTCGAGTTCTGGTCAGGGTCTTGGTCTGTAGATGGTCTGGGCTTGGTCTGAGTCTGGTTTGAGGGGTCTGTGGATGAAGGTCTGAGTCGGATCTAGGTCTGGTTTGAGGCAATTAGAGGGTCTATGTAGAGAGGAGGGGAGTCAAATGGACAGAAGGGTAGAGGAGGCCAACAGGGAGATAGGAATCCAGGTTTGGGTGACAGTCAGGGCTGAGGGTGTGCTAAATCTAGTTTAAAAGCAGACTAGAAAAAAACAATGGAAACAACAGAATACATACCTATCCCTGTGGTGAGGAGTAATGTTGATCTTGTGTGCCTGTTGTTGATGTTGCCGCTTGTGAAGACCTGTTGATGGTGTTGCAGAAGCTTACAGAGTCGGGTGAGAGAGAGAGAGAGTCAGGGTGAATGGAGAGAGGTTGGCAGATGGACAGATGACTGAAGATCCTAGATTAGCTCCCTAGATTGAAAAGTTGATCAGCAGTTGTTATTCTGTGATTAGAAATGTGATTAGATTCGTGACTATGATTTTTTTGCTGATTTTGGAGTCGTGATTCTAGTTCAGAAGTCCATGATTATCCGAGAAGGAGAAGACAAGTCGGTTAAGTAAAACCTACATCGGTGATCCTGCCAGCGTCGGCCGACAGTTGACCGACGTCGGCGGGTTCAGAACGTGGAAAAGGGCCAGCAAGCTCGTTCTGCATCCGCCAAGTGCTTAGTTAGTTGAAGATATGGGCGAAGAGAGGATAAATATGCGTGAGAGATGGTTAAACAGTTGGAAGGAGTGAGAATAGGTCTAGGGTGAGTCATAGGGGGGAATTAGTCTAAGGCGAGGTGTCGAGGCGAGGTGGCAAGGAGAGGGCAAAGGGGTCTTATTTAATTAAAAATAGATGATTATTTTCTATTAATAAGACTTAGGCTTGGAATGGGTTAGGTGAAGTGGCAAGGACCAAGGGGAGAGAGGATGACCAAGGGTTAGACACTTTTTAGGTGTCTACATTTGCCCCTTTTTGTCTTGTTGGTTATTCTGGATGAACTGCAAGACAAAAATAGGAGTTGGTTGCCCCAGGTAAGGGATGATGTGGATTGCCCCGAAGTATGAGATAAGGTATTCCCCCTCAAAGCGGGAGTCGAGGGAAGGGACCCTGATGTCAGGTGCTGATTTGATAAAATGTGGATGAGAAGAGATGAAGAGTGAGTGAAAATGCTACAAAAGTCATGATTGCGTGCATACCACGTCACGACATAGTCAGGTTAAAGTGTCACAGGTCAAGGGTCAAGGAGTGCCAAAATTGAAATAACCAAGCCCCAGCATTTAGTCGTCTGCTGATTGGGTTATTCAATCGTAGCTGTAGCTCCAAATGGTCATCGTGTTTCAGGTAACCCAGGCTCAGGAAGTGCTCCCAGAAACATGAAAAAGTCACAAGTAGTGCGGATTAATTAGCATGCGATCCTATACTTGTGAGGGTCCAAAAATAATAGGTAGTCTGCGGACAAAATGGCTAACCAGTCGTGGAATAGCATACAAGCAAAAACAACCAAGGCAACATTGTCTTGGAAGTGGTTAGGGTTGGAGGAGATAGGCATGATCTCCAATGATCAATGGTCAAGGTCAAGGTTATGGTCAAAAGGTCTGAGTGATAGACAGGTGGTCAAAGTGGTCGATAAACTAGTCTTGGTTAAGGTCAAAGTTGAGTGATGAAAAAAAAGAGGGGATTTGTCCATCTAGGAGATGAACAAATGGGATGGCCGAGCTAACCCAGAAGACGGTCGTGTCATCTAAGTGCTGCCTACATAGCCCCGATCATAGGGCATCAAACCAATGTAGTTTGAGCAAAGGGTCAAAATGGTTAAATGACTGGTCTTGGTCGAGGTCAAAGTTGAGATGATGAGGAGAAAAAGATGTTACAGCCTTTTCCAAATGGTGTATTCTGTAACATTGGTCGAGGGTCTTTCATCCCTAGCAATTTTCCATATTCATGATGGATGTATGTTAAGAATGAATTAAGGGTCTATTTATGCGTCAGCAAGTATTGGTTTATGCTTAACATAAATTGGGTTGAGTCGATAGCTTCCATGTGTATTGGTGTCCATAGAAACTATGTGAAATGGACTATGAGAGGGTTGTGGTCTGAAAATAGGTTGGATGTGACCAAAGTGTAAAGAAAAAGTGAAAGGCAAAATTGCTCTTTCATTGACAAGGACCAAAAGGACAGCATAAATAGGGGTATGAGAACCAAGAGTCCCATTTATGCATAACATCGTTGACCAAAGGTTGTGTTAGAGAGGTAATCGAATCACTTTGACACTAAAGTGAGCTTGAAGTCCCTTGAGCAGGTGATAGGAGAGGAGGATAGGGTAACCCATTTTAAGAGCAAAAATAACTTTGCCCCTTTTATAGGAGACCCTGAGACAACTATAAGCCAAGTCCATGACTCATTCATTCATTTTTTATTTATTTATTTATTTTTTTTACGGTGGACTAATCAATGCGGGAAGTCCACATAAAGATGTTGTTTGTTTGGTGGTCATGTTGTGAAGTTGATCAATGCGAGAAGCCTCTAAAAATAGTTGTTGTTTGTAGCAAGAGTTTGTCATAGCCATCCTTCGAGGGAGTGGTCTATATTTGCTTGATTGATATAAGGGCTTTGAATAGCTATCCTTCGAGGGATCAGTCTATTAGCTACAACAATGATAGTACAGCTGTCCTTCGAGGGAGCAGTCTGCCTTTTGATTTGATATGAGTTAAGTGATCATGGATATGTTGACATCTTGAGTTGTTTTGACAGAAATGTTGAGTCATGGACAAGACTAAAGAAGGTCAAGGGCTCCCTTTTATTTAGGACAAAGCATCCATACTATATAAAAGGGTTAAAAAGGATTTGTTAAGGGGAGTAGGGTTGAAAGGAATGAGGACTAAGAGGACAAGGGTTACTCAAGGGACGAGCTCAAGGTAAATGTCAAGTGGACGAGTACTCGACTAACAGTAAAATGGTCACAGATGAAAGGCATAAAAGGGGGCTCAAGGTTTTGATAAGTCCCTGGGCCATGCTTGTGCGGTAAGGTCTGAGTCAATTAGGAGCAAATTTGCCCCATTTGCCTCTTCGAGATTCGTCACGATGATGGCTAATGCTAGATGTGAAGTTGGTTAATATGGTCGCTGATTGGTCGAGACTGGTTGAATGTTTGTTGATGATTGGTTAATGTTTGGTTGAAATGTGGTCATTGGATATTTGGTCAATGGTTGGTCAAGAGTTGATTGGTCGATATGTGGTCTTTGGTTGGGTTGAATGTTTGGTTGAGGTCGGGTTGAAGGTTTGGTTGCTAGTCTGGTCGAGGTCAGGTTGAAAGAGTGATTGACATGTGGTCGAGACGGGGTTGAAAGGTTGGTCAAAGCATGGATGAAGGTTGAATTCTCCCAGTGGCTAGGGAGAATGTTTGACAAATTGGTTAAGGTTGATTGAGGCTTGGTAGTCAAATTGATGGTGTTGATTTTGAATAAGAGGGTTAAAGGTGACAAAGGGACCATAGTCTGGTGTGGAGATCCTAATTTAGGTGATGAGGTTGGAGAGGTATGGGTCGGGGTTGATAATTTGTCGAAGAGGTGGTCAAGAGGGTCCTTGATGAGAAGGGAATCCTTTCTCTGTTGTTGACGAATGATAGCTTTGAGAGCACAACAATGCTCAGTGTCATGTCCCAGAGTGTGATGACAGTTGCAAAATTTAGAGTTGTCAAACCAAGATGGCCTTGGTCCGAGAGTTGATGAGCGGGGCGGTGTTGAAGGCTTGTTGATAAAGTGGTCAAAAAGAAGGGTGTCATTCTCCAAACATTGGCAAACGATGACCTTGAGGGCATGACAATGCTCAGTGTCATGTCCAGGCATGCGATGCTACACACAAATGCGAGTGTCGTCGAACCAGGGTGGTTTTGGTCTAAGAGACTGATATGGTCTAAGAGGCGGGAGGTGGATACGAGAGGACTGCAATAATTGCCGTAAAAGCAAGGTATAAGAACCTGCTAACGGGTCTAGATGTCTTGTTGTAGTGATGGTTGATGACTTTGGTTTGAGAGGTGTGAGAGGCATTGGTCGATGATTTGAAGGAGATATATGTCTGATGGGTTGAGAGAATAATGGAGGTGACTTGCCTCTATGAAGTAAGGGAGTAGGAAGAACTCCAAGCAAAGTGGATGGATGTGGGCCCAAAATAGAGGGCAATGACGAAGGTGGGGGAGGAGTCCTCCGGTGTGGTCTAGCAGTCTTTGTTGGTTTGGATCGAGGGCCACTATTGTGTGAGGCAATGTTAAATGTGGGTTTGGGTTTAGATGTGGACAGAAGTGAGTGAGATGTAGCAATCTCAGGCAAAAGGTAAGAGGAAACCGTGATTGGGTCTTCCTTGGTCAAAATGGGTGAAGGGACTGGGTCTTCTCTTGGTGGAGAAGAAATAGGAGAGGGCGGCTCCTCAAGAAGGCAGGAGGCATGGATGATCATGCCTTCTATTTGTGCTTGAGGAGTGGGCAAGGTAAGGTCCCCCATTGGTGGGAGGAAGAATGAATGTGAGGCTAAGGACATAGGTATGGTCAAAGCGTCCTCCAGTATATGAGAGGTAGATGGAGGACTAATAGGAGAAGAAAGTTCTTCATCTTGTGATGGAAGAGGTTGGTCAGGGATAAGAGGCAAGATAGTGTTGATGGTATGAATGTTATGGCCTTGGGGGTCATTGGTCGTGGTTTGAATGTTGTTTTGAGTAGGCGGATGGTTTGGGAATGGTTGTATGTAGCGTTGTTGGAATTGTTTTGTGATGCTTTGAGATGTTGAAGGTTGAGGTTGATTAGTTGTTGTCGAGGATGGTGATCTAATGACCATAGTGTTGGCCACTCCTTTAGGTTCAGAATTGGCAAAAGAAGAAGGTCTGGAAGAAGAATGGCCATTGGTTTTAGCGTTGGTATGATGCATTTTGACCTTGTCTTCTTCAAGGGCACGGAGTTCAAGATTTCAGGCCATGGTGAAGGCCTCATCGATAGTACGGAATGTTTGAACCCACAAAGTGGATGAGATGTGTTTGGCATGTGCTCGAGAAAAGAGCTCAATGAGCTCGGGTTGAGGCAAGGAGAAGGAGAGCTGGTTGATCAGGCCTCTCCAATGAGCGACAAAATTGGCTATCGACTCATCGTCAAATTGCCTGATGGAGTATAGGTCAGTGATAGAGACTTGTTTAGTGATGTTGATAGAGAAGTGGTCGAGAAATATTTGGGCTAGTTGAATGAATGAAAAGAGAGAATGTCTGGTAAGAGAGCTATACCAGTCAAGGGCAGGGCCAGAAAGGGACATAGGAAACGTGCGTAAAAGCAATGCATCATCATGGGCGATAAGATAGCAGGCATGTCTGAATGCCCATAAGTGTTGTTGCAGGTCCTCCTTACTCTGAAAGTGAGCAAATTTAGGAAGCTCCCATTGGTTGGGGTATGGTCAAATAGGGACGGAGGGATGGATCGGCTCGTTGTAAATCTGGTCGTATGACAGGGCATTGCTTGAACCGGAAATGGAGGCTTCGAGACTGGACATTTTATCCATTAGCATTTTAATGACATCTATTGATAGATTGGTAGGTGGGGCACCCCTAGGGTGTAAGGCACTTGAAAGGTGGTCGAAGAGGCATATGACGTACTTGGTTGTGCTTGTGTAGGCACAACATATGGATAGTACGTCATAGGGATAGATGTCGTGGTCAAAGGGGCTTGTGTCATGAAGTTGGAGGACACAAGTTGACTAGATATCGCCATAGGTGGTTGAGTGGTGGCACCAGTATAAGGATAGGTTGTCACTCTCGTGTGTATAGGTGCAAGAGTGGGTGAGGTCGAGACAACCAAGTTCTGATATGGTGTAAAACTCGGTTGAAATGTGTGCAGTTGAGGGGGTAATGACACCCCAATGGAGGTTGGTCTAAAAATAGACGAGGAGGCCAAACTTTGCGTATTAGCCATGGTCAAGTGACTGGTTGAGACAATGGGCTGAGTCATGATGGGTTGGGTAGCGATGATGTCGATGTCATCGCCATGTCACCCGAGAGGTCTTGTGTTGGGTTGTTTGCGAGATAATTTTGGAGGGCTGCGGCATTGAGATCCAAGAATCTCTCAAAATTTTGGTCCCCTTAGGAATGATGGGAATTTGAGTCAGAGTCGGGGTCGGTCCTGTAGGAGTTCTTTCAGTCTCCGAGTGGAACTCCATGATAGGACTGGTTAGGGACGAGAGAGCGTGGTCAAGCAGAGGATCAGGTTCCAAAAACTGTGTTCTTGTAGTTTCAAAAACTCAGAATGTGGTTTTGGCAGAAAAAGGGTCTGGTTTTTAGGTTGCTGGTTTTGAAGAAAAAGGTCTGTGATAGAGACAGACGTCGGTTGAAAAACCAATGTCGCTAAAAAAATGTGGCCGACGTCGGTCAGATGACCGATGCCGGTGAGGAGGGTTGCCGACGTCAGTTAAAGAATCGATGTCAGTTATTGTGTTTTCTAGAAACTCAAAAAAAAAGTTTTTGGAAATGAAGAAGACGTCCTTACCAGTTCAAAAAAGACAGATAAAAAACAAAAAATAAGATGATGAGACAGGCAGACACAAGCATTAAATCTTAAGAAACAATTTTATTAAGATCGTGTGGCTTATGCCTTAGATGAATGTTTGGGGAGGTTGGCTGTAGAAGGGTCCTAGAAGAAGGTCTAAAGATGGTTTCGGGTGTGTTAAGGTGCTCAAAGTCTATGTTAGGTCTGGTACGTGGCCTGGTGCTAAGGAGCAAGCTCCCCTCACTTCATGATTCTAGTGGTTAGCTGGTCTCGCTTAGCTAAGATATACCTCGCCTAGAGATTATACTCCGCTAGAGAATGGAGTGGGCTTTCCCCTTGGTGATGAAATCCAAGTGAGATTGCCAGGTAGGGGTAAGGTATCCACTGGGGGATGAAATCCCAGTCGGGCCTTGTCTCAAGTGTGTTTGATGTGTGTTTTAGTGCATGTGGTCTGGTAGTGTAACATAGAGTGGTCTAGATTTATTCAATATGCGGATTTAAGTTACTAGATGTGGACTAATGCAAGCACAAGCAGAAATGGAAGTGCAATACGTTTTAAGCCCAAGTTGAAAATATGAAGTTTGAATGAAGACAAGTTTGAGAAAGGGTTGAGAGTATGATGTTTGGACTAGTCTAGAAGGTGCAAGAAAGAAAAGAAAGATTCTTTTTAATTCCTGCTTATAGTTTCATTGAGAAAAGAAGAAGGAGGAGAAAAGGTAAGAACCTAATGCACCTAAATGAATGAAAAGAAAAGGAACCCAGGAAGAACCTAGTGTCCCACCGGGCATGCCAGAATGTTTCTATACAAATTTTGCTTTCTATATTCAAGAGAAGAAATAAGAAACTAAGGAAATGGTCAAGGCTTGTGAAGTACCTGGATAAAGTCTGTGCACCGTAATCCAGATGCTGTGAGTACTCCTCTTTGGCTGTGGAGGAATGACACCTGCAAAGAAAAGGGACTTGAATAAAAAGACGTTAGATAGATAGATGGTGGGTTGCTAAGCGAAAGCTTGTTCCCAAAAGTATGAGAACTTCCTTAAGGGAGGTCAACCCACTGTTTGATAAAATAAGTCTGATGAAAAGACAGTATGATAAAAAAGACTGATATGATAAAGAGACTGAAAGAGAAAAGGAACCAAAGGCTTACCTGGAGGTTGTTGTCAGCCTGATACAGTCGCCGGCATCGGTGGTCCTACCGGCGTCGGTTGTCGGGTCTGCCGACGTCGGTTAGTCTACCAACATCGGTGGGGTAATGACCGGCGTCGGTCGGGTCAATGGCCTCTGGACGGGTCTGGTCAAGTTCTGGTTAGGGTCTTGGTCTGTAGATGGTCCCAGCTTGGTCTGAGTCTAGTTTGAGGGGTCTGTGGATGAAGGTCTGAGTCTGATCTGGGTCTGGTTTGAGGCAATTAGAGGGTCTATGTAGAGAGGAGGGGAGTCAAATGGATAGAAGGGTAGAGGAGGCCAATTAGGGAGATAGGAATCTAGGTTTGGGTGACAGTCAGGGCTAAGGGTGTGCTAAATCTAGTTTAAAAGTAGACTAGAAAAAATAATGGAAACAATAGAATACATACCTGTCCCTGTGGTGAGGAGTGATGTTGATCTTGTGTGCCTGTTGTTGATGTTGCCGCTTGTGAAGACGTGTTGATGGTGTTGCAGAAGCTTGCAGAGTCAGGTGAGAGAGAGAGAGTTAGGGTGAACGGAGAGAGGTTGGCAGATGGACTGATGACTGAAGATCCCAGATTAGCTCCCTAGATTGAAAAGTTGATCAGCAGTTGTTATTCCATGATTAGAAATGTGATTAGATTCGTGATTGTGATTTTTTTGTTGATTCTGGAGTCGTGATTCTAGTTCAGAAGTCCATGATTATTCGAGAAGGAGAAGACAAGTCGGTTAAGTAAAACTGACGTTAGCGGGTTCAGAACATGGAAAAGGGCCAGCAAGCCCATTCTACATCCGCCAAGTGCTTAGTTAGTTGAAGATATGGGAGAAGAGAGGATAAATACGCGTGAGAGATGGTTAAATGGTTGGAAGGAGTGAGAATAGGTCTAGGGTGAGTCATAGGGGGGAATTAGTCTAAGGCAAGGTGTCCAGGCGAGGTGGCAAGGAGAGGGCAAAGGGGTCTTATTTAATTAAAAATAGATGATTATTTTCAATTAATAAGACTTAGGCTAGGAATGGGTTAGGCGAAGTGGCAAGGACCAAGGGGAGAGAGGATGACCAAGGGTTAGACACTTTTTAGGTGTCTACAGGTGTAATATGCTCTATGTGAGTTTATGTATTTATCTAACTTGTAACTTGACAAACACAACTCATGGGATACTCTTTTAAAGTTTTATACTTGTAATAATACTAATCTTATGACTAGTTTATAACTAGGGAAGAATAGATAAATTATGGATACTTGAGAAGTGCTTCTGCTTGGTATTTGATAGATGTGTGATTGATTAGTAATTTATGATAATGAATGGTATTTGACTTGTATCTATACAAAAAAAAAATTAAAATGTCTTATATGAGTGTTAATTAAGACAAATAGGATGACCCATACACATTGAAAGGTTAAAATAATTGATCCTTTGTAGGGTATGAAGACTAGCATCAAATTTGGGACACTAGCATTAATGGTAGTGTCCTTATTTGAATGGTAGTCTCATGTAGAATGGATAATTGCTAAAGCTTTATAACTAATATTTAAATGGATATATACCAAGTTTTAAGCATATTATGGGCTACATGTGATTTGGTTAATCATAATATCAAGGTTAGACCATACGATAAGCATTTAGGCATAGTTATATGGAGATCGTGAGCCTTATGAAAACAAGGAATTCATAAACTAAAGGGTATATCCTTGGCTGATATTTATCAAGTTTGAAATACTAATTTGTCATGTAAATTCTAGATTTTAGCATCTACATTTTCCACCCATTTAATCTAGTAATGCATAAGGATTAAATTACTAGGTTAAAGGAAAGTAATACATTCCATGACGTGTACAACACACCTTGCTTTGAATTGAGCCATGTTTGAATTTGATGTATGTGTTTTACCTAAAACATAAAGCATGTTATAGGTGTAATTAGTGAATATAATCTCAAAAATTAATAATTTTAATTTATTTAAATAAAAAGAGAAAGTTGTAATTACACATATGTATTGATGTAAGTGAACCATGTTGCCCCTTGATAATTTGTTTTGGTAATGATACTTCTTAGTTGAAGCATTTGATAGAGATTCACAATTAAAACTTGGAGATGTGAAGAGGGGAATTTGAGGGTGATCTTGACCTAAATCTATTGTAATGGTGAAGTGTGCCAATGTCATCAATCTCACTAAATCTCAATTGTACAACCCAAATGTAAACATAATCTATCCAATCTCTACAATTTCACTCGACTAAAATGGTGTAACTATTTTGTTATTTTTGGGAATAATGGAGTTTTATTCCTATTTAATGAACAAGTCTAAGTAGGAAAAATAAATAAATAATATTCCTAATTAAATATACTTATTTGTAAAATTAAATTACAATTATATCTTCTCTAAAAATAGTAGTGAGAGAGAGAAAATAAATCTTAGCTTACTCTAGATTTTTTTGACTAAGACAAGGTCTAGAAATTTGTGTGCAAGACTGGGACAGTATCAATAATAGTATCATGGACTTCATTTTTTAATTGGATAGGAGCACTATAAGTAGACATCCTAGGCTCTATTACTATAGTCCCTCTTTGGTGCCATTGTCCTGAAGAATTAAGCTTTTTGGGTTTTTTTTGCCTAGTCAGTGTGAGCCTGTGTACCCAATTATTAGTCATTATTGTTAATAAAGATACATATAGATATAATTATTAATTTAATTTTATCTTATATGAAAATAAAATAAAATTTGAAAATGGGGAAAGGGGTTAGTTTGTGTAAGATGCACTAGATGTGCTTTACACCCTATATATGGGCACAATGCCTACATACCAATACTCTGAAGAGGGAACAACCCATATGTCTTTCTCCATATAAGATTGCTTGGTGTAATAGTGAATTAAATGTAAGAAATACTAAAACTATGTATGTTTGATATGACTAGGGATTGGTGTAAGGACTTGAATTGACTTGAAAGTGTATAGGCTAGCTATACGTAGAGAAAAAAGAAGAATACTTGAGTGGTATTGCTTGTATTATTGCTTTCTTGAATGATATTTTCCAACCCTTTCCAAATGAAAATTTAATGTGCTTATATATAGATCTATTTGTCATATGTTAGATGAAACTAGACTAGGTTGACATAATGAACAAGAGGAATCAGGGGAAAATGGTAGCCTAGACTCAAAATGTGATTCAACAGGATCATTGAAAAGGGGACACCCTAGGGTCCAATTGTATAGTCCAACTATGGTGTTATTGTACTAAGTAGATGGAACTTAGGGGGATGGATTAGTCATGAAGAGAGGGTCCTCTCTCAGTTTGGGTCAAGTTTGGAAGGCCACTAATGATTCAAAATCAATGAAATTAAGCCTAAGAGGGTCGTGAGAGCAAGCAAGAGGGACCTAAGGATTGGGTGTCATTAGCCATGCTCAAGTTACTAATTTTTGCATTTTATATGACTATATTTTCCCTTGATTTATTCTAGTGATACATCAAAGTGAAATACTAGGATAAAGGAAAATAGAAAGCATACCTAAACTTATCTACAAAGGTGAAGCCCATGAAGCTTGTGTGATGTTGAGTAATGATGTATAGTGTATAAAGAACACATTTTGTAAGTGTGAATCTATGAAAAGAAAACAAGAGTATATTATCACTTATTATATGCAATATAAAATAAGAACATACAAATTTTATTAAGAGAGAGGAAGAGAAAAGAATGAATACAACTCACTAGGTATGTGAACCAATACAAAACCTATTGTGATACTGAGTAAGGCTAAGTAATGTTGGATGTGTTGGATGATACTATAACAAAATTTATATTTGGAATGAAGATGAGTGCTCAATTATTTATAAATTATGTCAAAAATTCAAAAGGTTGGCTCGTTAGTTCCATCTTCACCTACTAAGTGAAGTTAGATGATCATTCATGTGATAATTGATGTCTAGACTATGTGTTTAATCCCTATAAATAGGTGGCTCAATAATGCAAAGGTTGGCCCTTTGGCTCCATCATTTCCCACTAATTGAAATTATATGATCATGTGTGTGATAATAAATGTATAGATTATGTGTCCAATCCCTCTGAATAGGTAGCTCAAGAATACAAATTCTAGCCCTTTGGCTCCATCATTGCCTACTAAGTGAAGCTATAAATTGATACCAATATAAATAAGTAGGTCATATGAGATGGATCCTAAATCCCATAAATCTACTAAAAATCTATAAATGTGGCATGAATAGCTAAATATGTGTTGGAAACTAGGCTAATATTGTTTAACTCAGGAAAGATGGAGATTAGGCTTGTATGAAAGCCACTCCAAAATTTAAAATTTGGCTTATGTAGAAGCCACTTGGGAACTCAAGTACTCAATAATGTGGAGTTTAGGCTTGTATGAAAGCTAATCTAAAATTATTCCAACCACCTGTAGATGGAATAAGGCATGCAACTACTGAGAATGCCTAGGTAATGTTGAAAATTGAAAGAAAATAAGAAAAAGTGATGTGCAATCTACCACCAATCACTAGTGTCTAAAACATGGATTTTGATCTAGAAGTTATACCAACTACCATGTCTAAAATTGGAAGTGAGGAATAATAATTTTTCATATGATTCCACCTATGTTTAGATTCTATGAGAAAACTATACTAAAAAATGTTGATCTGAATTGGCCTGATTGTGCAAAACTATAGCTAAACCTACCTTTTTACATGCTTTTGGAAAACCTATATTTTTATTTGGCTATGAGTGCCAAAAATTAACACCTTTATGTTTAGTGTTTTATTACAAACTTAACACTATTATCCTAGGCTAAAACTAATCACTATTCTATAATCTTGACTATCTACCTGGTCTATTTTGAGTGGTTTGATGACTGGTTGTCATTCTAGTTGTTTTAAAACTAGAATTTTTTGACTGATAGGAGCTATAATATCTATATAAAAACCATTGTTTATTTTCCTCTCTTATAAGGGTATGAATATGTACCTTGCAATGGTTTCCCTCAGAAGAAGAAGCCCTATAAGTATGTTAAGCTAAAACATTACATGATATAGAAATGATAATCAACAAGATATCTCAAGATATAGCATGGTTTGATTTTAGAGATTATTAGATCAACAAGGGTATGCCTAGATAGATTTAATAATTTAATATCATGTGAAATGTAATGACCTATAATTGAAAGTGTTAGTTTTTAGTTTTATTAGTTGTTACTTAGAGGGATGGATCATGATGTCCATCATGGCATCCAAGACAATAGGAAAAATGCATGATATGGATCATGGAATTACAAGAAATCAAAATCAATCAAGTAATAAACACACAAATCAAGAAGCAATATTCATACAAGGGTGTCTAAGGGTCCAAGTAAATAAGGGACATGGGCACATTTCACTCAAAAATAGAAAACAAGCATACAAGGCATGTTCAAATGCCACATACACATACAATTGAAACAAGAAAGTTGTCATGCAAGTCATAATCACATAAAGGAGTATAGGAAAAGGACATTGGCAAATGTCCTAAGACACATACATGAATAGAAGAGAAAGACATTAAAAAATGTCCTAAATTACATATAGGTGACAAGTAAGAACTAGAAATGCAATCCAACAAGCTATGCTAAACAAGAAGAGAAAGCATGAAAAAACTAGAAGGATAGAATCACATATAACTAACCAAAGAAAGATTGAAAGTATGTAAGACATGTTCAGTACAATAATAGGTATATGCTAAGAGATACATAAGTGATAGATACTAGTAAATGTTGATATAGTAATATGTGTAATCTAGTAAGTAATACACATTAGCATGATAACTTATAGTGTGTAGTGTAGGAATGACATAACCTAGATGGTGTAGGCATGTAGAATATTCCCACACTAGATATGTATATCTAAGTGTGTCTCAAATGTAGATGTAGGATGCCCCCTCAATGGGTAGGTGAAGTAATTAAAGAGCTGGATATCATTGTACACACTCAAAAAAGATCAAGTGAATCATGGTAATGTAGATAAATTGATAAACTTTAAGTATAAAACACCAAATGTAAGTCTTGACATTATATTAGCAATGTAAAACATGCATGATGCATATAATCAAAATGTTTGTTTTTTTTGGACATTTTGTAATGTTTCAAATTTTGAAATGTTATATTGTTTTTATATTTTTAGAAATTTTCAACTATGTACAATCAAGTAGATAAGATTATGTATAAGAAAATATGAAAAGAGATGATACTAACTAATGAGTCTCATATGAGACTCCCTATCATGGTGTCTTGTATCAAGGAGTGGAATTGTGTGTGATCATGAAACACGATGGGAATGCTGAGACTGTGGCTCTAAAAGCTATATATGTTGTAAATGTTCTAAAATATCTAAAGTAGAAACCAATTATGGGGTCCCTCTATAACTTTGAGAAGTTAATGTAACTGTAGGGATCTTAGGAACCCATCTAGAAGTAATATAATATCTCTAAACATGTGCTCTATGTGTAGATGCATGAGATCTCAATGAAAATACTTTAGATGTGAATATTGTAGCTAGAAGTTATCTAGAATCCTAAAGCTTTGGAGGTGTATCAACCCTCTATACTATCGATGGATACCTTAACTATGTTTTAATTTTAAGTGGAAGAGGAACTAAAACTAAAGGAAAAGATAAAACTAGTGGTAGAATTGAATCTGGTAGCAAAACTAAAACTAGTGGTGAAAATAAAATTGGTGGCAAAACTAAAACTGGTGACTACAAACTAGTTGATGGATTTGAAGTGGGGAGTGACAAATCATATATAACTCCACCAATTGTAACAACATGATTAGTGTGAATGAATTTCACACACCTATGAAATATAAAGGGTACTACTCTAAGTTTTTTAATACATGGTCAACCAAGTAACATATCAAAAACTCTAGTGCTGAGAACTATAGTGAATGGTGTTGCCACATGTGTAAGACCAACCTATAGTAGAATTAATATCTCTCCCAATGAAATATGTATATGCCCATTGAAACTAGTATTATCTATGTCTATCAGAGTGATATCTTACTCTTAATAACCCAAATTCTATAGAAGTGTCAAGGTGCACATGTTAAAATTGGAACCATTATCAATAAACACATTATGAATATGCTGATTATGAATGTAAGTTCACATGATAATATGAATCATCCTTGATGATCTCTTGATCTGAGAAAGAGATATAAGGTCTAACTAGAACTCTAAAATTTTATACATCGATCATGTTTTTAAAAGGATGTAACTCAATTGAAAGTGCCATGTATGTATATAGTAATGGATGTGCATAATATGCATGATGAACCACTGATATATCCCTTGTATCCTATTTTGAATGTTTTAGAAATGGATTTGAGAATATTTTCAATGATTTATCCTATTTTTGTTTTGTCATTGGAGGCTCAACTGAATTTCCAAGATCAATAGCATTCGAGTCTATTAGGACCTATATCTTGTGTTTTAAACGGATGCATCTATTTGTCATATGGCTTGGTGCCTTGTGGTAGTCATAAAATTTCTACTGATCATATCCCTTTAGAAGAGGATTTATTGGATCAACTTCCTAAATAAGAGGGAGAGATATAATATTACAATCCAAAAGTTGTTGTAAAACCCTGGCTTGAGAAATTGGAAGATGTGAAAAAGTACACTGAGGGGGTGCTGACAAAACTATTCACTGAGGAGGATCTAAGGCTTCATTGACTATAGGTTGATTCTTCCCTTTAATATCATTTAACTTGACCTTATATGGGACTTTTTTATTACTTTATTAGTTGTGTTTGATCTATTAGTGTAATTTAGTTTGCCTATTGAATTTAGTTTGACTTCTCTTTCCTTTAATGTGTGACATAATTCAATGAAGGAAGAGAATATTTTGAACATGATTGATTCATGAAGTGTTAGTATAATAATTTGTTTCAAAATTTCATGTAACACTTGATCTACCATGGGGCTAGTCATCTTAGCCAATATGGTCTTATACTAAAGAACATAGCCTATGAGATGCTCATTTAGTCATTATTTCTATTGAGCAACTTGAGCATATGAAACCTTGTCACCAATGTTGATACTAAAGTGTGCTAGGAACATGTTAACTAAAGGATTGAATTCATTGAATGGCTAATTTAGTAGACTATAGAGCCATTGTAAAGTATAATCTTTTAGGCTCTGTGGAAATAACTTGGTAAGTAGCTAGTCATTTGGTAAATAATTCAAGTATGCTACATGAAAAGATCTCAAATGTGTCTCTAGATCACCCTTGACATCATAAAAAGTAAGCTTAGGTTGAAAAACCCTTGTGTCAAGGGTGTAGAGGCAATATGATGTGCCAATGTTCTATGCAAAAGAGCAAAAGAGTCCAAAGCTTGCGTAGGTCGAGTGGCACCTTGATCAAGATGTAGCACCTTGGATTGAAGAGATCTTATCTCTTTCACAATGGCTACCACATCAGGAGATAGGGATGTACTAGCTATAAATGGTGGCATAGAGGTAGGTTGGGCTATTATAAGAGGTTGTTAAGACATAGTTTCCCCCATAGTGTCATTTTTAACTGGTTGTTATGTGGTTTGTTAAGATTGACCATTGTTTACTTTTTGTTGTTCCTCTTGTATAATTCCAAGCATGTCATCTTGCATATCAATAAGTTTGGTTAAAAGTTATTGAAGTTTTCTTTTATCAATTTCATCAAAACCAGGGGCCATTGTTAAAGTGGGAAACTAATTTGAAATGTGTTTGAATGTTTTGCAATAAGTTGTAATAGGCAAAGTCCTAGAAAAGGAAAGTGTTGAATATAGGAAATGAAAAGTCCTAAAAATAGTGAATTGGAAATTACACAAAAAGGATATAGATATCCCAAACATGTAAGGTGATAACACAAGAAGCAAAATAGGAGCTAGTACATGCTACTAGGGTTTTTTTAAAAATATTTTTGCAAAATAATATGAATTTTATATATTTGTATTGAATTTATGAGTTAAGTATGTAAGAAAAAAATAAAAAATTTATGGGAAAGTGTTTGACTTAATGGGACCTAGTAGATGTAACTGGGGCTTTGAGGTAAATAATTTTTTTGAAAATACTATGAATACATGAAATTTGAAGTGAATTTTTTATTTTTAATATGCAACTAAAAATTTAGAAAATGATTGGGAAATTACTAGAAAATTACTAGGAGATAGTCGATGCAACTAGGGTTTGAAATAAAATTGTTTTTGAAATTACCGTTGAATTTAAAAAAAAATTGGTTTATGTGTGCAAGAAAAAAATAATTGGATTAATGCCAAAAATTTACTAGGACCTAGTGTATGCAACTAGGGTTTTGAAATAAACTTATTTTAAAATTTACTATAAAAAGTTAAAATTAGAGAGAAATTTCAAATTTTAATTTTTAGGAAAAAAATTATAAATTAATGGGAAAAATAAGCAAGGAATTTACCCTAGGGTTTTTAGGGTTTTTATGCAAAATTTTAAGTAAGTCAGGTTTACCAAAATGTTTTGTTAATTTTAGGAATAATGGATTTTTATTCCTATTTAATAAACAAGTCTGAGTAGGAGAAATTAGTAAATAATATTCCTAATTAAATCTATTGAATTGTGAAATTAAATTGTAATTAGACCTTTTCTAAAAATAGTAGTGAGAGAGAAAAAATCAAACTTAGCTTATTTTGGAATGTTCCAAGTAAGATATGGTCTATAAATTTGTGTGCAAGACTGGGATACTATCACAAACAAGATCATGGACTTCATTTTTTGATTGGATAGGAGTGTTATAATTGGGTACCCTAGGCTCTAGTGTTATAGTCCCTCTTTGTTGCAATTATCTTAATGATTTAAGCTTTTGGGGTTTTATTTGTCTACTAAGTGTGAGCTTGTGTACCAATTTTTAGGTCCTCACTATTAATAGAGGTCTTTGTAGAGTTGATTCTTTATGTACATGCATCTTTTATGAAATTGAAAGAATCTTTGGAAAATGGAGAAGGGGTTAGTGTGTGTAAGATGCACTAGACATGCTTTAGACCCTGTTTGTGGGCATGTTGCCTACATACCAATTCTCTAAAGAGGGATCAAGCCATATGTAGTTCTCCCTTTAAGAGTACTTGGTATAATAGTAAATGAAATGTAAAAAATGCTAAAACAAGGTATGCTTGAGATGTCTAGGGACTGGTGTAAGGACTTGAATTGGCTTGAAAGTGTATAAGCTGGTCATATGCAAAGAATAGGGAAGATTGCTTGAGTGGTCTTATTTGTATTTTTTCTTGTTTGAATGATATTT